>CM053748.1:22503663-22557639 GCA_028658305.1 Pachyuromys duprasi
GGAGGGAGAAAGAAGAAATCAAAACCAAAAATAAAACAATAGGAATAAAGTTTGACTAATAATCACTTACCCCAGAAAAGAAACCACTGTATTTTGATGATGGGCCTTCTGTCTGTGAAGAACCAGAGTCACTGGCATTAATGACAAATGTTCGACTATCATGGTGTAAATTTTCAGGCAGATGGCCTGCACAAGCCAGTTCATTTTCTTTATTTGCCATGTCACAGTCCCCACTTTCAGGGGACTGCTTAGTTTTGTAACAGAGATTTGGGAAAGGACGACGAACTAACTTTCTGTGGTAGAGCACCTTTCGTAGTTTATCTGGGTTTTTCACAGCTTGTCCAACTGTTCTGTAAAAGGAATTTATTTTCTTAAGTGAAAAACAAAAATAAAAAGCACAAAGGGAGATTTTTTAAATGAAGATTTAATCATCTACATTTTGTAATTGTAATCCACTAAAATTAGAAGGAAATAATTTTAAAAGTCAACTCAATTTGAAGAGGAAAATAAGAGTTACAAATAATCTGGAAGGCAATGAAAAGAATGTGGCAAGTTATACAAGCAAAAAAGGACATAATATCTGTTGTTTTTAAAATAAAATATTAAACATCATTATAGAAATAGGAAAATAAAAACATGTTTGAGACATCTATTCCTATTATTCTTAGATTTTTATCTTTTCATGGCGTCCTTGATTTCTTGGATGTTTTGTGTTTGGAACTTTTCCAATTTTTTCTTTGAGTGATGTATCAATTTCTGCAAGTGTATCTTCAGCACCTGAGATTCTTTCTTTCATCTCTTGTATTCTGTTGGTGATGCTTACCATTGTGGTTCCTGATCCTTTCTCTAAGTTCTCCAGCTCCAGGGTTTTCTGTGTTTGTGTTTTCTTTATTGATTCTAATTTTGTTTTTATGTCTTGCACCATTTCATCTGTTTGAATGTGTACTCCTGTCTTTCCATGGTGTCCTCTATTTTGTTGTTCGTTTTCTCTCTATATGCCACTAATTGTGCCTCTATTTGGTTGGCTGTAGTTGCCTGTATTTCTTTGAGAGCTTTGTTCATTTCCTCTTTAAAGTTTTTTTTCTAAACAATCAACACATTTTGTAATCAGTGAAAAATTACTCACATTTTTATATTTTAAATTTATTTATTTTAAGCAGAAGCATACTTAATTTTGTGTGTGAAAGAACACAACTGACAAAATTTTCTACAGTACAACAGTTTTCAGAAGCTTTGGGGATTTTTTTTTTCCCCTTTTGCTTCCTTACCAAGAGAGAAAACAGTTTTCTCTCACCACAGTGGTCTACCTCATCATAAGTCAGAAACTGAAGTTCTGAAACCATAAGCCAAAAGAAATATTTTTTCTGAAGCAGGGTCTCTCACTCTGTGGAATAGGCTAAGTCTGTATTCATAATCCTGTGGCCTCTGCTTCCCAAGTGACAGAAATCTAGGCATGAAGTACTACAAAGGTCCCCAAACATTTCCTCCTTATAAAAAGCCACAGTATTAGGAAGCTGACTAAGAAACGTATTATCATTGAATATTTTACCAAAAAAAACCTTGTTTTTCAGAGCAAACAGAAAAATTATGAAAATAGCTGTTTCACATTTTTATCAATTTCTGATTCTCACTGTAACAGAAGACAGTTATATTCTCATTTCTTTTCTAAAATTTTTAATCATTATTTTATTTTTTTTAATATTAGTGTTCAGCCTCCATGTATGTCTGTGTGAAGGTGTCAGTTGGTAACTGCCATGTGGGTACCAGGATTTGAACCGGGGTCCTTGGGAAGAGCTGCCAGTGCTCTTAAACACTGGAGCTCTCTCTCCAGAACCTGTATTCTCATTTCTGTCTGTCTCTTGTTATTTAATATTATGCTATTTCTGAATAACTTGTACTATATACTTGTAAAAGAGCAGAAATGAACAGAGTGAACAAGGATTTCGAACACTCCCTGTAAGGCCCTCAGGGAGCCCAGGTCCATAGATCACACATCTTGAATACAAGCTCCTTTAGAGCTTGGAACTCTTGACGTACATGCCATTTTTATGACTTTCCTGAGCAAATCACGTATTTCCTCTGATTATTAGTATTTCCTCGCTGTTAAGGAATAATGACATCCATATAAGGAACTGTTAACAAGTTAATTACAATTATAATAAAAAGAATACTTATTTGTTTTATGTCTTCATTTCTAACCACTTTCAATATTTTCCTACAAACTTTAAAGAAGCTCTTACCTATTTATGTAAGCAGCCAACTGTTTTGGAGATTTCTTAACCTGAAAATCAAAGTAAATAGTGGTATCATATTCAGTTCTTTAACAGAGTTATGTAAACTTTATGAGTGATGCCAAAAATGCAGCTTAAAATTCAGTAGGTATTTTTTGGGGTCATGTTTTCTTTGTCCTAATACCACAGCTTCAAACACTAGGTACAATACTGTATTTTGCTATATTTGGCAAAGAAACATTAACTACCTCCTTTTTTTTTTAAACAATACTTGACATACAATGAATTTAAAGGATACTTAATAAGTCAATTCAAGTATAATGTGGTTTAAAGCAAATTATATCACTGTTAATAAGCCTTTCAATGAACAAACTGCATCTGAGTAGGAACTTGTCAACTAAAACCTTTATACTACAGCTTATTAAAAAAACAGCATGCTTGCCAAATTTTTTTATAACTTTAGGAATATAACAATAGTTATGCTTCATTAATTCTACTTAACCGAAAATATAGAACAGATTTGATAGTTTCAACTATCTTACTTACCTCCTTCATGTTCTTACTGGTGAAATCAGAGATCCTCTTTCTAGGAAGATCAATGGGATGATCCTCAATACTATTACAGAAGTTCCGTTTTTTAACATGGTGGGTATCAGATGCCATAATCTCTTAAGTGCCTAAGCAAAGTAAAAATAACAAATAAAAACAAAATTTTAAAAGCCAAAGAACCTGAATTTTTTTTTTTTTTTTTTTTTAGCTTTTCAAGACAGGGTTTCTCTATGTAGCCTTGGCTCTCCTGGACTTGCTTTGTAGACCAGGCTGGCCTCGAACTCATTGTGATCCTCTTGCCTCTGCCTCCCCAAGTGCTGGGATTTACAGGCATGTACCACCGTGCCCAGCTAGAACCTGATCTTTTATAACATCTATATACACATACATCAACAGCTCTGTACAAATGAAGATTAACAGTAAAAAACAGACATACTTTGTGTGTGTGTGTATAAGCATGTGTGTGTACAACAAATCTATAATATACATATTACTGTTTTCCTGAAAGAGTAGTCCAGGCTGACTTGAAACTCAATGTTCCAACTTTGACATTGCTTCCTAATTCTAGGAATACAAATGTAAGCCTTGTATTAGGTATTCCTGAAACCGAAACACAGAAGAAACACAACATACAGTATCCCAGGAGATTAAGGCTCTTTATCTTCTCATGGGCTAAAGCTTAGTCTGGAGACTGGTTTGGCTGCAGAGTGAGAAACAAGACAAGATGAAACCACAGAAGCTAGACTATTATAGGGTCTCCACAATATAAGGGTCATTAAAAAAAAAAAAGAATACTTTCAGTTAAAGACAATGAACTAAACACTTCCAATTAGTTCTGTCCTTCTGAAACTTCATTAAAATGAGAAGGAAAGAGTTTTTAAAGACATATTACCATTGTGGAGAAAAAGAAGAGATAAGAGCAACAATTTAGAATCTGCAAAGACAAAGTGGCAACTTACTTGGTAGGTCTTTTCAATATAACACACACATGAAATTCTGTATTTCAATATAACATACATAATAAAATTCTAAATCAGCAAAGAAACATGAAAAGCAAAATCCCCACAAGGTTTAGAAACTGGTACTATCAAGGACATCAGGTTATGTAAAGGTAAACCAAAAAACATGTACACTGACTAAATATCTATTCAAGGCACAGTTAGAATTATGAAACCCCCTTCCCCATCCCAGGAAAACATTAAAGTGGTCTTTATTGTTTGCTTCGTTTTTGAGAAAAGGGCTTGCTTTATAGCCCTGACTGGCTTCATATTCCAGATCCTCGTACCTAGGCCTCCTAGCTGTTGGCTGGGGTTACAAGTATCTGCCAGGACTACAATTTTATTCTATGAAAAATGTATACCCAAGCTCTTAGAATATCAGATACAAATGAGGTTGAAAGAACATATTCTAAACAACAAGAGTCAAATAAAAGTTTACATGCTAAATTTTGAATCCCTTTATCTTCTTTCTTCCACTCGACTTACAAAGGCTTGCAATCAAGTTCATATACTCCACGGCCAGTGTAAAAGATGTTTCTTTGAGAACTCTTGACTAGTCCCACAATAAATCATACACACACACAAACTTATGGGCACACACATATACACACATCCCTTAAAAATACAGACTCAATGGTTGTCAAGTTGCCAAAGAAGTTCCTGTATCTTGTTTACAGTGGTATTTATCTGTCAAAGCTGACCACACACACACACACACACACACACACACACTGGGTGTTTGTTAACCTTGTGCCTGTAATCTCACACTTGGAAGCAGAAACAGGAGGATCTCTTTGGGTTTAATGGCAATCAGGTGTATAAAGTAAAAGCCAAACTCAAAAAACAAAGCAATGAAAATGATAGAAAAAAAGATATATTAAGATTAAAAACAAAACAAAGAAACAAAAGAAACTCTCAAATAGATGGGAATGTAGAGGTGGCTCAGCAGTTAAGAGCACTGCTGTTGTTCCAGATGACTTGGGTTCAATTTCCAGCACCCGCATGGCAGCTCAATGTTCTGCAATTCCAGTTACTGAAAATCTAACACCCTCTGCTGGTCTCGGCGGACACTGCATACATGTGGTGCACAGACATACATGCAGGCAAAACTCTCAAACATATTAAAAATTTAACAAACAAAGCAAAACCTCAACAAAAGTTGAAAGAAAAATTGGAGGCTATCTTCCAGAACATGAGGGCAAATGATAAAAAGAATCAGAAGATAGAATTAGAAGAATGGACATCCAAACAGAAGGAAATATAAGGAAGAATAAGAGACTAGAAATCAATGAGAAAATTTAAGAAAACTATACAAAATTGAAGGACACAAATTTCTAGATGAAAAGGGCTCCACCTGAGTCACCATAACAAATGAAAACAACCCGAGAAGGTACATCAACATCTTCAAATTTCAGAAAATTAAGAAACACTAGAGAAGGTAGCTTTATTTGGTGATTTAAGAAGATGGGTTTTTTAAAAAGTAGCCAGCCATGGTGGCATACACTTTTAATCCAAACACTTGGCAGATCTCTGTGAGTTAGAGGCCAGCTTGGTCTACATAGTTAGTTCCAGGCCAGCCAGAGAGAGACCCTGTCTCAAAACAAAACAAATTTAGGCAACTTACAACATCCTGTTTAGTCAGATGTGAGAGTAGCAATTACCCAACGTTCAAAACAATTTCTTTCCAGTGGCAAGATGGAATAAACACAAGGTAAGTGGATTCTAACATGAGAGATGGGAAGGGATTTTCCAGTCTACACTGGAACACTTCAGAAAGCTTAGAAGAAAAGTATTCACAAAATGAAATGGGTCTAAAATAAAAGCTGGGCTGGGCATGATGACACATATCATTAATCCCAGCATTCAGGAGGCAGAAGCAGGTGGATCTGAGTTCAAGGCCAGGCTGGTCTGCAAAGTGAGTTCCAGGACTACAAAGAGAAACCCTTTCTCAAAATAAAACAAAACAAAAACAAACAAAACAACACCCACATAAAACCATGAATGAATGAATGAATGAATGAATGAAATACTGGATGCCCATTGAGAGAGGGGAGAGGGGGGCAAGCACTATCAAAGAGTCAGAAGGAAATGGCATATACTTTGATGTGCTAAAACAAACAATCCTCCCTGCCAAACTAGACTTCTATAATCAGAAACAATATTCATCAGGAATGAAGGAGGAACGATGATACTCTCATGTGAAAGAAAATTATGATAACTCATTACCTGCTTACAAGAATGGTAAAGGGGATGGAGGGATGGCTCAGTGGTTAAGAGCACACCTTGTGCTTGCAGAGGACCTGAGTTTGGTTCCCAGTACCCATATCATGTGGTTCATAGACACCTGTAATTCCAGCTCCAGGAGATCTGATGCTGGCACCATCAGGCACCCATACTCATGGGCAGACACATACACACATACACCTAATTTTAAACTATTAAAATAACATTTAAAAAAAAGCCCAAGTGGGAGCTGGAGAGATGGCTTAGCGGCTAAGAGCACTGGCTCCACTGGGTGCAACTCCCAGCACCTATGTGGAAGCTCACAGTTGCTTGCAACTCTATTTCCAGAGGTCAATGCCATCTTCTGGCTTTTACAAAAGTAGTGGACAGCCACACATGCAGATAAAACCACCATAAACATAATAATTCAAAAAGAAAGAGGGGGGCTGGAGAGATGGCTCGATAAGTGGCTAAGAGCTCTGGCTATCTTGCAGACTCAGGTTCAATTCCCAGAATGCACATGGCAGCTCACAGCTGTCTGTAATTCCAGTTCCAGGGGAACCTGACATCCCACACAGACATGCATGCAGGCAAATGACCAATATAGATAAACTAAAAATAAATCATTAAAAAAATGTACAAAAAAACTTAAGTGGACATTAGTTCTTGAGTTTTAAAAATTATTTTTGGTGGTTGAATCTATTTTATAACACTACATAACATGGTTCAAAATAAATGCAAAGGAATTATTTATAATAACTAAGTGGTAAAGGGTAAAGGGAATTAAGAGATGTAAAGTTTCTCATAACTTCACTCAAACTGATAAATCAGCAGTACCAGTAAACTGTTGTGTGTGTGATACTGACAGCATCAATAAAAGGTTATATTAAGAATTATACTAAAAACTCCTGTAAATTAAAATAGAATAATATTCAAGTAACTCAAGAAAAGCAAAATAAAAAATAAACAAAAAAAGAACAAAAACCAAAAAGGTAGACCTAAGCTTAAGCCTAATTTACCTTACACATATTTATTACTTATTTTAATATTGTTTTTTTGTCTATACACACTAGCTAAAACCCAGAAATTGGCAGAGTAGATTAAGAAACATGACCTAACTATATGTTGTCTATTTTATATTGCTTAATTTTTGTTTTTAAAGAAAGGGTCTCACTATGTAGCCCTGGTTGGCCTCAACCTCAGAGATCCACCTGCCTCTGCCTCCCAAGCACTGGGATTAAAGCCAGTGCCAACTCAACCAGTTATGTGATGCTGAAGATCACAGATATTAGTCAAACACTTTCCCAATTGAGCTATACCACAACCACTCATGTAACACTTTTTAAAATAAAAGGACATTCATCATTAGAAAAACAAAATCAAAACAACTTAAAATACTATTTTACACTCACCAGATGGCTATGCAATGAAAAAAATAAGTGCTGAGAAAGATATGGAGAACCTAGGACCGTCAGGCATTATGTAAAGTAACATGACATGGTCTTCCTTCCTTTGTCAGTACTGGGGATTGAACATCTAGGGTGGCATGTATGCAAGGCAAGTGCTCTTCCAAAGAGCTAAAGCCCCTTCTTAAGGTTAAACACAAATTTACCATCAGACTCAGCAATTCCACTCCTAAATATTTACTGAAGGGGAAGGAAAACATGTTTACACAAAAAATTGTATGCAAAATATTGAGCATAGTCAAAAGACATAAACATTAGAATGTTTATCACCTGGCTAAAAAAATAAATAAAATGTAGAACACTACTCAGCAGCAAAAAGTGTATGCATGAGCAGTACAGTAAGGAAAAGAGGACATAACACATCTTGTGACAGAATTCCATTTATAGAAATGTTTATAAAAATAAAATGTATGGATAGAAAACCAATTGGTTGCTTCAAGCTGACATAGGAATGGAAGTAACTGCCCAAGGGCACAACACTTTTCAGTGACAGAAATGCTCTAAAGATCTATTGGGACTGGAGAATGTTCTATTCTGTACTTACAATCAGTGAATCTTATATTTAAAACAGGTGAGTTTCATGGTGTATAATTTATATCACAAAAAAAAGCTTTATAAAGGAAATTATCAAAATTATAAGGCAAAGACTTGTAACGGCTTTGTAACCTACACATTCTGTTTATACCCATGCCTCTTGCATTTAATAGCACCTTTCTTGAGCTATAATATAGAATTGTCCTTTTCCCCCAAAGAATGCTACTGAAACTAATTTCAAGTTCTCTTGGTGCTTTTGAAGTTCTATTTGATAAGACACACAAAGAAAAGAATCTGAAATGGTATGAAGGACTGAATAGTCATACAAAAAAATAGAAAGAATAATATCATAACAAGCAAAGAACAAAACATGGAGGACCCTAAAAGAATAAAAGCAGACTAAGAGATTGAAAGGGACCAATATTCTAACATTACTTATAACTTCTAAACATTAGATATACATTTTCTTACAATAACACAATGCTTATAGTCAGCAGCTTGCTTGAGAAAAACAGCAGCATAATAATAGAGCTCATGGGATGATTTTTCTTTACACAGTAGCTAACTCCTACCACAAAGATAGAAAGGGATCTTTTCATATACTCTATCACAATGGCTGCCAAATCAAGAAATTAAACAGCTCAAAGTGTTCAGATACTCCCTGCCTTCTCACAACAAGGAAAACTCATTAAGCAGGACTGAAATGTGTCAGGACAGTTCAAGACAAAATAGCTTTCTCTTTATAGTAATTTACTATATAGATTATTCACATTGTACTTAACCTTGTAATTCAACTAGGCAATTTCTCTATGAAAACAAAACAAGCTGTTGAGAAATACACCCTTCTCCTACAAGATCCTTCCATAAGTGATTATCTCCTAAGAGTCATGAGGATGAAAACAGTCTTTAGCCACCATCTTTTTTTCTTCTTCCTTCCCTCCTCCCTCTCTCCTTCCTGAATGAATTTTAATTGAAGCATAAAAAAATAATCACCACCCTATAATATTAAAATATACAAATAAATAAATTCAGTAGTGTAATGCCTTAACCACTTGGTCACCTTGCCATATAATCCCAGTACTCAGGAGGCAGAGGAAGAGGAGTCAATCCTCTGTACACAGAGAGACCTGCTCAAAAAAACAAACAAAAGCAAATCCCTTCCAAAGAATGTCCTGAAAAGTGCAAGTTTTAAAAGTTGGCATTTTAAAGTACAGGGTATTGGAGGGTGTACTTCAAAGGTACTATGCTTACAAAGCATGCACAGTACCCTGGGTTTGATTCTCTAGACCCACAAAACTTAATAATTAAAACAAACACACAACAACAAACCATTCAGAAAACAATGTACTGTGTAATCCTGCTGTGATGGTTCATCTTGATTGTCAAGGTGAACACATCTGTAATCAATTAAATCCAAAGCAGTTGGACATGTTGAGGTATTTTCTTTCTTTCTCTCTCTCTTTCTCTCTCTTTCCTTCTTTTCTTCCTTTGTTCCTTCCTTCCCTCCCTCCTTTCTTTCATTTCTCTCTGTTTTTTCGGGACAGGGCTTCTCTGTGTGGCCTTAGCTGGCCTTGATTCACCTGACTCTGCCTCCCCAAGTGCTAAGATCACACACATGCATCACTGTGCACAGCTGAGGTATTTTCTTGACTGGATCAGTAAGTGGAGAAGATTCACCCTAAATCTGGGCCATACTTTCAGGTGGCAGCCTATATAAAATGACACAGGAGAAGGAAGTATTTGTTTTTTGCCTGCTTGCCCTCACTCTCACTGGCCAAGTTCCTTTACCCTGCTCCTGAGACACTTCTTTGCTGGTATTAGAAGTTACTTCTTAGGGATTATGGAAGAGACTAAGGACTGGCAGCCTCCAGGATTTCAGCACCAGACTGGGACTGTTGAGAAATCCAGTCTTGTGGACTAAACAACAAGAAGATCCTTTGCCTTTCTGTCTGGAGGCATCCATAGTTGGATTACTCAAACGACAGCCCATAAGCCACTCTAATAAATCCTGTATATATCCATTCTATCAGTGCTTCAGTGCTGTTCCTTTAGAAAACACTAATATATCTGGTTTATTATTTTATTTTTTAAAGGCTATATTAATCATCACCCCCAACGAAACAAGTACAGAAAAAGACAAATAAAATCACACCAAATTTAAAAAGCTTTTGCACAAAAAAGCATTCATCAGAGAGACAACCTAAAGAATAGGAGAAAATATTTGCAAATTATATAATCTGACAAGGAGCTAAATATGTGGAATAATACAGTAATTCAAAACCTGCCACAGCAAAAAAGAAAAAGAAAGAAAAATATCAAGCAGCTTGATTAAAAATGGGCAATGGCCTTTATTACAACTTGGATCTAGAATGTCCCTGAAAGTCTCCTGTTCTGAAGGAGATAGGGCCTAGTGTAGATTCTGCAGGAAGTAGGTCACTGGAAGCATACTTATCGCCTAGCCCCTGGTTCCTCCCCTGTCTTCTTTCTTCTTGGTCACAGTGAAATAAGCAGCTTTGCTCTATAAGGCTCCCCACACCAAAATGTCCTGTCTTACCACAAGACCACAGCAATGGGGTCAGGTGATCATGAACTACAACCTCTGGAATTGAGGCAAATAACCCTTTGCTCTTTTCGGGTAGTTTTCTCAGGTACTCTGTCATATCAGCAGTAAGAAAACAACCTAAACAGACATTTCTCAAAGACAGACAACCAAAGAGCCAACAAGGGTATTAAAAAGTGTCAGATAATATCACTAATCATCAAGGAAATGCAAATCAAATCACACTGGATTCTTACCATAGTCCATTAGGAATGCCTATTATCACAAAGTAAGAAAACAAGTACTGGCAAGGCTATACAGAAAAGGGGGTGAGATGGCTAAGTAGTGAGGCTCCTGACACACAAACTTGATGATCTTAGTGATATTTCTCCAGAACCCATGTAAAGATAGGAGAGAACCACTCCCTCAGGGTCATCCTCTGACATATATACGAACATTAGCACACATGCACTCTATCCCCATCTTTCCTTTAAATCACACGCACGCGCACACACACACACAAATTTACAAAAGAAAAGGGATCCCTACATACCAGTGATGATTCTGCAATTCCACCAGTGGATATTTATCAAAAGAAATAATTCAGTTTGCCATAGATAACTGTACTTCTCTGTTTATTTGAACATTATTCACAATAGCCAGAAAATGGAAAAATCTGTGTTGACTAGTGAATGAATGGATAAAGAAAATATGCTAAATATAAAAAAACAGAATACTACAGAGGATGAAATCTTACAACTTACAGCACCTGTATGGAAACAGGTATTTTGTAAGTGAACTAAATCAGGAACAAAAAGACAAGTAACTCATAATCTCCTATGTGGAATCTAATAAAGGTAACCTTACAGAAGCTGACAGCAGTAGGATGACGTGGATTGATCAACAGGTTCTAAGTTGTAGAGTAAGACGTTCTGGGATGTACAAGTAAGAAATTCTGAGATGGCATACACTGTCTGCTCTTCCAGAGGTCCTGAGTTCAATTTCTGCCAGCCACATGGTGGCTCACAACTATCTATACTGGGACCTGATACCCTACCTCTTCTGGCATACAGGTGTACATGCAGATAGAGCACACATACATTGATGAATGAATGAATGAATGAATGAATGAATCTTAAAAAAATTAGTTCTGGGATGTTAAAGCACAGCAGAATGGCTCTGTGTAGCAGGAAGGATTCTGAATATTTTCACCCTAAGGAAATAGGAAAATGGTTAAGTGTTTGGGGAGATAGATAAATGTAACTTGATCCAACAACACAAAATGTGTGCATGCATCAAAATGCACATGCGCTCTATGGATTTTTCTGTCACAAATCTGTTTAAAAGTAAACTTAATTAAAAACCTCAAAAGGAACTACCAAACTTAGATCGGAGATGGGGACATAGCTCCATGGAAGAGTGTTTGTGTAGCATGCCTGAGGCCCTACATTCAATCCCAAGTACTGTAAAACAACAGAACAAAGCTTTAATTAATGTTATTGCTGGAGGGACCTACGGGTCATCTTCTCAATCACTTATAGGTTTTTTTTATTTTCTAAAAATATGAACTCTTCTTATTTAATGAGATCGGTCTTTTTAACTTTTTCAAAATTAGGACAACCTAATCTAATTTTCTTACTTCTGCTCACTTGCTTCAATTATTCTATCTTTGATTTCTTACTTTGAACTGATTCCTCCCTGTCTGCTTTCAAGCATGCTCTAGTTTCTCCTATCAACTCCTATACTCTTTCTGTTTTCCTTTCCTGCCAAATTTCAACAATGAGTGCTTTTTAGCTTCCAATTGGTCTTTAACCCTTTACAATTTTACCTTATTTTGTTCTCATGTGAAAAAGTCTGCCACTTAAAGCCATATGGAAGCCAGGCATGATGACAGCCTGCAATTGAAGAACTCTATAGGCTAAAGCAAGAGACTGTGTGTTTTGGACTACATAGTGAGACTTTGGCTCAAAAGGCAAAACAAAACCAAAATACCACCACCAACAACAAAGAATAAAAGAAAGAAAAAAGTTAAAAGAAATACAAATAGCCTTCCCCACCCAAAAACAAAACAAAACCACCTACCAGGTACCGTTTAGCACTTGGTGTTCATGGAGAGCAACCAGAGTAATGTTAAAGACTACTCTACTAGTCAGCTGTTATTTTACCATATTATGACCCATCTCCATTTTTGACAAGACTATGCTGACTTTCCTTATCCATTCCCCTTCTCTGGGTTACTTTTCCTTTAACAATTCTTTTCTCTCTATGTGAACATCGAGGACACATGTTTTCACAGCTTCAGTTACTTTTCTAGATCTAGGCTCTCCTGTAACTTTCCTGGACTTGTCTTCCATATCCACCACTACTAATTTCTAATCAACATGTCTAAAACAAATCTCTTCACCTGTCAGTCCAGTAATGGCACTTTGTAACTACCATACTTGAATTACTAAAACCCAAAATTCTCTCAGACTAGAAATCCAGGTTTATTTTTATTCCTCTTTCCTTCCTTCCACCAAGCCACTAAATCTTGAATCTTCCATCAAAATATTTCCTGGCTCCATTCTGACCTTCCCTTTTCTACTATCAGAAAAAGCCTCATCACTTCAAGCCTAAAATACTGTAAGAATAATTAGTTCCACCCCACCCCCTACAGGTCTTTTCCTGATCCCTATAAATCATTCTACATAATGACAGCAGTCTATAGTGTTCATGGGGGGCGGGGGACACCACTGTTACAGAATTTCCCAAGTTATGTTTAAATTACATAAATTTTAATGATGCCTTACTCTATTTAAATCTGACTATGCTGCATGTAAAACTTATTGGAAATCTACTATACCTAAAAAGGTTCTGAGACATTCCATTCTGTTATTTAATTCTGTGATACCCAGTCTTGGCTACCATAGTTTATGAGACTGGTTCATATATGTATACTAAACTACCTAAGCATTAAATTCCCTCATTATCAGGTACTATACCTGATAATGATTCTTCTCACTCTGATTTGAAGGGTGAGAAGCCAGGAGCAGTGGTTCCTACCTATAATTCTAGGATTTAATAGGCAGTAGCAGGAAGACCAGGCGTTCAAGGTCATCATCTATTATAGATGAAGTTTAAGAGAAGCCTGGGCTATACGAGATATCTTCTCAAAAAAGTGAAAAAGAAAAATGAGAAGTCCCAGCTACTTTTTAATGGGAGAGGAGAAGAGCTGTGAAGAAAGTGATGTTAAATATTAGTTACTGTATACATTTTATAAAAATCTGCTGGATGCACATACACTTACTAATAAGTTTGTATTTTTTTATATACATGAGAAATTAATTTGCCCTAAAATCAACAGCAAAAATGCAAATAGTCAGGGCTGGATTCTAGGCATCATCTTTCCACTATCTACAATCTTAACCAATACACTATACTGTCTCCCAATTAACAGGAGTGAATACATATATATAGATGATTCATATACTTTGGAATAAACAGACCTTCTAGTTCATGATTTTGGTGGACCTTCTATTCTAAATCCACTTTCTCAAATGTAAGATATGAATATTATTGAAAAGATCAAGTAAGATTACCTACGTTATTGCTATTAACACTTATAGCACTTACATAAGGTATGACTTAGTGCTTTGGAAAGGAAACTGAGCGACAACAGAAAGCTTATGAAGTATAAACAAATCTTGCCATGCCAAGTTTAGATTGACTAAATAATTTGCCATGTAAACCAAGACACTGCTGAGAGTGAGAGGAGGGATTATGAAAAAGCATGTTAGGACTACAAGCATTAACTAAGTCTGTCCCACACAATCAGGATGTATGGGTATTTGACCTCAGTTATAATGCTTACTGTCTTACATCTACTTTTTAAAATAATTTCTTTCTATAAAAATTATCATATATTTAGCTAGGTGGTGATGGTGCATGCCTTTAATACTAGCACTCAGGAAGCAGAAGCAGGTGGATCTCTCTGAGTTTGAGTCCAGCCTCAATCTACAGAGCAAGTCCAGGACAGCCAGGGCTACACAGAGAAACCCTGTCTCAAAAAAAAAAAAAATAAATAAACTACTCAAATGAATACTACTATAAAAATGAATAAATTATAGACACATACAACACAAATAAACTTCAATTATATTATGCTAAGTGAAGGGAACTATAATTTAAAAGACTATTTTCATGACACTCTAAATAGCAAAAATATAAATGTGGAAGGAAAAGTACCAATAATACCCAGAGACTGCAGACAGGGAAAAGTTTACTCCAAAGAAATCAGGAAACTCCTGGGGTAGATAGGTGTTATATACTTTAATATTGTAATGATTGTGTCATTATACAGAAATGATAACTCATAGAAATAGTATCTCAATAACTCTCTTTAAAGAAATTGGAGAATAAGGCTGTTGTGTAGCTTAGCAGTAGAAAAATGTGCAAGGGTCTGGATTCAATCCCAAGTACAAGGGAATAGGAGGAAGAACGTATAGCTTTTCATAAGCATTTTTAGACACCAGGCACTTGCTTGACAGAAGCAAGGAACTATGGGCTCATACCCATTCTCTTCCCTTTAGGAAACCAGTTTGTACTTGAGTCCTGAAAGTTTCAAAAACATTCCTTAAAACACATAGAATATACATTTGTTCTGAACGGAAATTACCAAAGCCAGACCAACTGGTTCTACTACTCAGCTCTGTGGGCTGGATCTGACTCTGCAGACCAAGCTGAAGATGCCCTCAGTGACCTTTGTATGCGATGGCATGTGGGAGTTTAAAAAGCTGAGTCAGCAGAGGCCTATGGGCTCCCTCCATGCTCTCTCAACTCTCTGGGAACCTTTCTACTCACTGTGTAGTAGTATGTGACACAGCTTACTGACTAAAAGCTAAAGACGCTCTTCAAAGTTAAAGACCAGTGTAGCTTAAAGATCAGGTTCAAAAGAGCCAAGCAAAATTTCCCAACTTCTAACTTTAACTATCCATGTAACTATGGAAACAACTGTTTTAGCTTCTTCATTAATAAAAGTAAAGGTGTTTACTCATAATTACTTTGACTTATTCTGAAAGAATGAAAAAATCTACAAAAAGCAAGATGGGGCCTTTGTTTTAATGAAGGAGGAATCTGGTAAAAGGAAATGGAAGTAAATAATCATCAAGCTACAGAAGCTTAATATTAAGGGGGAAAAGTTTTCTTTGAGACAGAGTCTCACTATGTAGCTCAGGTTGACCTGGAACTTGCTATATAGCTATGACTGGCATATGGGTGTTGAGGATGGAGTTCAGGTCATCAGGCTTGGTAGCAAATGCCTTTGCCCACTGAGGCATCTCTTCGGTCCAATTTTACTTTAAAATTATTATTATTGTTGTTATTGGTGATGGTGTATGTGTGTGCACACACTCTCACGTGGACGAAAGAGGACAAGTTTGTGGAGTTGGTTCTCTCCTTCCACACTTATGCAAACACAGATCATCAGGCTTATGCAGCCACATGCTTTTACCCACTGAGCAATCTCAAAGCAGCTCTCTCGGGCTCACATTCATGATCTTCCTGCTCCAGGCTCTCAGTTTCTGGGACTAGAGGCACATACTACCATGTATGGCTTAAGGAGAGGATATTTTTGAAGGGCAAAGCTGATTTCAAAGCAGCAGACAGCTTGGCAGAAGACTCATATTGAACACTGCACAGATAAAGAAAGGGAAAGATGACATAAGAAAAGACACAGGGAACAGGACATGGACAAACCCTGAGGACATTAAGATTGTTTTACAGAGGAAAAAGATAGCGACCTCTAACTACTGTTAAACATGCTTAAAAACAGAAAGCATAACATTAATTATCATTTTCAAAGCTTTTGTAATGTTCTCTCTTTTAATGTTGCCTTTTTGTTAAAATAGAATGTGTCTTCTCCAGAAAATATTCCTTTCCACCTTTCTGCTTTTTCATAGCTTCTCTTCTCACTTAGACTGAGCTTGATATTCTTTTCCAAAGCATTTCTTGATTCTGGTCTTGGTTCAAGGCTTCCTACACCACCTCTTATAACACTAAGTTTAATAGTTTAGACCTTTAGCAAATAACAAATCCATGAGGGCTTAAATGTAAGATATGACTGAGCATTAGGTGATTTTAGTCTGTCTCCTCCTGCCAATTAAACTTCAAAACTTTTTAAAGCATTTTAAATTTTCTTAAATTATATGTGCGTACATGCACATGAATGCTACTATGTTTGTAGAGGTCAAGAGGACAATTTGTGAAAGACTGCCCTCTCCACAGGGGTTGAATTCTGGCTGTCAGACCTGGCATCTTTACCTACTGAGTGATCTTTATTCTATAAAATTTCAGATAGACAGGGACTGCATATATTAATATATACTACCTAAAATAGAATTTCACAACTATGACTTCACCTAAGAATATACTACACACAGGTGAATGCTCATGTGCACACTAACACACGCACCCTATTCAGTGAGCAAACATATATAATCACAAAACACTAGTATTTTGAGGTTTATTTTTAAATAATAAAAATGGCATAGTTTTTTGCCCTCTTGGCACCTGTTGGGAACAGGACTTCTAAAAGGCAGTTATGTGTGGAAGTCTGTGGTTCAAGGCCATTTTTGCTGTCTATAAGCGAGGTCTCTGGCACCAAAGAGAGCACAGAGTTCCTCTTAAAGAATTGAAGCTATTTATTCATGAGATGAAACCAAGTTCTCCTTAGGCAAGAGATATGCTTATGCATATAGAGCAAAAAACAACACAGTGATTCCTGCAGGCAACCCAAGGCAAACCAGAGTAATCTGGAGAAAGGTAACTTGGGTCTATGGAAACAGAGACATGGTTCATTCCAAATTCCAAAGCAAATTCCTGCAAAGGCCATGGGACACAAAATCTATGTGATTCAAAAGCCTTCCCATATTTAAACTGACGAAAAGTAAATAAACAAAAGTGGGAAAAAACAAAACACATATATTCCACACTTAATTCACTACCTAATATGTGTCAAAATATGAATAAGTAACATATGCCTTATTTCTGAGAAGAATGACAAGCCAATAGAAATTACTTACACTACCAAAAAGCCATGGTCAGTACCAGTTACTAGAAGCCAGGAGCAGTGTATCTCATGGAGCACTGCAGCACCTGGACTATATCCCAACTAGACCTGAATCCTGATGACAAATGGGAAATTTAAAAGATGAAGTAAGGGGGGCCCGAGAGATGGTTCCGCAGTTAAGCGTAGGTCCTGGTTTTCCAGAGGACTGAAAACCCAGTTTCCAGAACCCACAACAGGTGGCTGACCACAGTCTGTAATTCCAACTCCAGGAACATTAAACACCTGCCTTCTGCACTCCTGTGCACATAGCCACAAAACACATACATATAATTCAAAATAATAATAAAAAAATTTAAAAATTATATAAAGAAATCTCTCCACATTGAGTCTTGTGCACTCAAAAATCACAATCTAGGGCTTACTTTTTCCATATTTTAAATTCTTCAAAAAATAGCTGATAAATTTGAGCATAAAAGGTATGCCAAAACAGAGAAAGGGATCTACTTGGTCTTGGAAAGTGATCTTGGTCTACTGGAAATAGACCAAGTTGACAACATCCATACCAGTGAGCAACCACTGAATCACAGAAGAGGAAGATGAAAATATGCTTCCTAGTGACACAACAGGAAATAGCAAACAACACTACCACTTAAAAATATTTTTGCAAAGCAATCTAACATGAGCATAATTACTTTCTACCAGTGATCAGTTCAAAAGAAAGAGTAATAATACAGGAGGAATATGTTTATCATTACCAAGTACTACTCCTTTTCTCAATGCTATGACAAAATTATCTGACAAAAAGCAAAGTTAAGGAAGGTTTACTTTGGCTCACAGTTTAAAAATGCAGTTCACATGTTGTGGAAATCACAGTGACAAACGCCTGAGGGAGTTGGTCACACTGCGTCTAAAGGTAGAAAGAAGGGAGGGAGGAAGTCTGCTGCTCAGCTCCTCTTCTGATTCAGTACCAAACCCCAGCTAGAAGAATGGTGACACCCACATTTAGGATGATTATGCTACCTCAGTTAGCATAATCTAGATAATCCCTGAGCCGGCGTGCCCAGAGGCCTGTCTCCTAAGTGATCCTAGATCAAGCTGGCAATTAATATTAACCATTATAAGGAACAACTACAAAAACCTGAAAATGAAAATACCTGGGGACAGATGCTCTGCAAGAAAAAGTTTTACTGCTTTAACTTTCTAATCAATACCTGATTCAATAATGAAGTGTTTAAGCATTTGCTTTCAAATATACTATATAACATTTGTCCTGGTTAAGCTTTCTGTTGCAGTGACAAACAACATGAACAAAAGCAACTTGAGAAGGTAAGGTTTATTTCATCTTCCACTTTATAGCCCATCATTAAGGGAAGCCAAGGCAGGAGCTTGAAGCAGAAGCCACGAAGGAATGTTGCTCTCTCCCAGACGCACATTCAGCCACCTTTCTTAGGTAGTCTAGGCCTAGCTGCCTAAAACTGGCACGGCCCACAGAACAATCTGACGGAGACAATTCCTCAACTCAGGCTTCCTCTTCCCAGATGACTAGGTTTGTGCTAACTAAAATTAGCCAAAGCAACATTCCAATAATTTTCATAGAAACAATACTCATTTGTTCAGCCTGGGTACTGAACCTAGTGCCTTGTACACACCAGGCAATTAAGTGTTCCACCACTGAGCTGTGGTCCCAGCCCCTACTCCTTCCATTCTTTCTTCCTTCCTTTCCTTCACTTGCATTTTGAGGCAGCCTCCAAATCTGCATTCCTCTTGCCACACCTCCCAGGAGCTGGGATTACGGGCCTTTGTGCTTCCTTGCCCTGTTTTATAAACAGCAACTCCTATTTTATACTGTTACATTTGCTAAATTCATAACAAAATTAACTTGGCACTTATGCAAAGATTGACAGCTGTCCCTACAAAGACTTTTCTAAATTTGGCTCTTGTTGGTAAAGTGGAAAACACCATCTACATCCTTTAATAAGATGTGTGCTAGGTAGCACATGCTCAGCAAGTGTTCTACCACAAACTATATCCCATAAAACATGATTCTGTATTATCATTCTTTTAATCTTCAAAAATTACATATGAATATAAACTTTTAGTTTAATAATATTAAGTGAGGGGACTCGTTAAAAGTGTTAAACCTGACTACTTAAGTGGAAAGAGAACCAAATCCTCCCAGTTGTCCTCTGAACTCTACAGGTGCATCATGGCATGCACATATGTAGGCACACACACACTAAATAAAAAATTTTACTGTGAAGCTATAATGTTCTTGTATTATTAAGCTAAAAAGAAAAGGCAATGTGGTGCAAAAGAAAAATACAAATATATGGCAGATCAGGCAAATGTAATATCATTAAGAGAGGGCTGGGGTAGCAGGAACTTGTCTCTAAAAACAAAAACAAGCAAACAAACAAAAATTGAAGTCAGTGTTGCTGAGTTTGAATTTTATTACAGTCATTTATTAGGTGTGTGATATTACTTAACTTGCTATTTTCATAGCAGTATTGTAGGGACTAAATAAAATGATCCACTTTGTCATGGTGCTTCTTACAATAAAAAGCAAATCATGTGAAGAACATAAAATAACTATAAAAAGCTGGGTGAAGTGGAGCATGCCACTGATCTCAGAACTTGGGAGGCAGAGGCAAGTGGATCTCTGTGCATTCAAGGCCAGTCTACATAGTGAGTTCCAGGATAGCCAGAGCTACACAATGAGACCCTGCCTCAAAAAAACAAAATAGTAATTATAAAAAGAAAATTCTGAAGGCATTATAAGAACTTTTGGTGTTATATATAGTGTTCTCTCTCATTATCATAGCAACTAGTAGTTTCTTACCTCATTGCTGGTTATAAAATGAGAAACAGTGCTCAGTCAGGAAAGAATACTAAGAAAATTCAAAGAAATTTGGAAATGTTAAATTATGAATACCCATGAGGGAGGGGGCTACAGCTGAGATACAAGGCAAATAAACTGTAATTAGTATTTTTTTAAAAATTTGAAAAAAGAAAAATTCAAAATAAAAAATTATGAATACCCAAGTATCAGAAACACTAAAACTGTGACATGTAAAGTTTGTTTTTCTTTCAGGTAAATAATAGGCCAGTTTATCGCTCTTTTGGGGTCTTGGGTTTGTTTGTTGTTTGGGTACAGGCCTTTTTTTCTAAAAACAGTCTAATACCATCCCTAAATCCAGCCTATAGTTTACTACCTAGACAAAGCTAGCCTTGAACTCATTCAATCCTGCATTAGCCTACCAAATGCTGAAGTCAATTCACCAAACCACACTTAAACTAACAAACCTAATTTGTGTGATTTACTATCATTGTTATACCTCTATCATGACACCAGCCACAGATCAGAAAATTATAACACATCAGCCAGGCATGGTAGTGCACCCTTTTAATCCTAGGACTCCAGAGGCAGAGGCAAGTTCATTCAAGGCTAGCCTGGTCTACAAAGCAAGTGCAGGACAGCCAGGACCACAAGAGTAACCCTGTCTCAAAAAACCAAAGAGAGAGAGAATTAGAACTCTATACACACATATTCCTGAGCAAGGACAACACAGAACAAAGACCCCAGACAAATGTGCAGCATGAATCAAGGAGAAACAAAACTTTGTTGTTTATGCCCATGACTTGGGAACTGTTTGCTACTGCAAAATAATGTAGTCCTTCCATACTGATAAGCTATACAGGTAACGTCAGTACGGAATGATTTAGTCAGTCCCATTAAATTGATACTCCCAAAGAGACATAATTTCTAAGTATTACTTAACAAACAGGACTGTCAAAAAGATTAAAAATTATTTACATGTAGTTTCAGTAAACAGATAACTCAATGTATGTCACCCCATAAAGGTTGCAAAATAGTCTGTCAACCTCTCTTCATCTCAAATCACGCTGTTCAGGTGAGAACCACTCCTTTTTCCTATCAGCCTAGTGTAGAGCATATAAAAAATATTCTTTCATATGTCCTAGAACTTGTTATGTAGGCCAGGTTGGCCTCAAACTCACAGAAATCTGCCTACCTCTGTCTCCTGAGTGCTGGGGTTAAAGGAGAATTATTCTTGAATACTTAAGAACTAGGATGTCTGGAACACAAAGGCCAGGAACATTAGTTTTCAGCTACTATGCCATTAATCTCCCCTGGATAAAAACATCAAATTTTGGTCAATATGTAAGATTTATTTTTACTACAATAGTATAGTCTGTTGATGATGATAATTAAGTGGTATAAAAAATAGATTCCATACAGGTTTATCTAGTGATGAACAAAATTATATTTTGGGATTAAGAGGAGAAGACAGGGAAATACTTTCATAATAGTTCAGAAAGACAGTCACAAGAGAGTGGCTACTTTACTACCACTGTATAACATTTGGATATTGCAGGGCTGTATTCTCATTGGTCTGTATTCTGAATTCTTTCCAGGAACTTGGAACATCTGTGAACTCTTCTTGAAGGCTTGCTTTTCCTCAACAGTCACCCATTGCTTCATTTCACTTAACAGCATATATCAAATGCGCGTGCTGGAGTTAATTACCACTGTAGGCCCTAAGGAAATGTCTGAAGGTGCCAAACATAAAGATCCTTATTCTCAAGATGCTTATGTTCTAGCTGCATTTAAAATTCCATCCTATCATGGGAGTAGGCTTTTACAAATGACTTCAAAAGAAATTCTTATAATCAAGTCACACTAAAATGTGAAAAACTGTTTTCCTCTTCTCCAAAAGTCTCCCCTTGAAAAGTTCAGAGATTTTACAGATTCACTGCTCTCAAACTGGAAAGACCTTGGAGAGATTTCAGTTTACAAATGACATTTCATGATTTGCCCAAGTACATTGAATTACTAACAGGTGAGCTAGGCTTAGAGCTATGACTTCAAGTAAGAATAGCTACTAATGGATCTGCAAATGGTGTCTTAAGACTAGTGAGAAAAGAATCATATACAGGTCACAGGCATCTGGGAAACTATCTCAAGGCAAAAGAATTTCAGGTGATGAAAAACACATAAAAAAAAAAAAAGGAGTCACAGAGGAAGGGAGTCAAACAGGACCTTTCAGAACAGTCTTTACTCCATCTCTATACTCAAAATGACTCAAAAGTGATAACAGGTTTAACAAAACATTTCCAAAGAAGATACTTAGAGTGAAGCAAGAACCAGCAAGCACAACATTTGAACATGCTAAGGAAAAGTCAAGTTAGCTCCTATCCAATTACCAAACAAAATACTCCTAGCTTAAGGCATGCCTTTAAAAATCTGCTTTCCTGAAGACAGCCATAGCTTTGTTGGTATATGCTTGCCATGTAAGCATGAAGATACCAAATACCAACTGGAACAGTGCTAGAGAGGTAGCTCTTTAGGTTTGACAGTAACTGGAAAGACCCAGGTCTCAGTGAGAGAATCTATTTCAAAAAACAGGGGTGGACAGCTTCTTAGGAACATCCAGGGCTGACCTCTGCCCTCCACATACACATTTGGGATGCTAAGGCACAAAGACTGCCATGGTTCTGAGCCAACTTATCCTGCAAAAAGTAAGCCTTGTTAATAAAACAAACATAAACAAAACATAACAGAAATAACAAAGAAAGCAACTAATTTTTAAATGGTTTTATAGAATGGAAAAGTCAAATTTCAGATGCCTATCTACTGAGGGCTTTCTTACTACAATAACATGGTGGAAGGCAACACAAGCGGAAAGGGAATATGAATGATAAAGTGGGGAACTGGTGAGCAAAAACAGACAATAGAACACAGTCGGAACTCATCAGAATCACTACTGACGCAATATTAACCTATTTGTGGGCTTGAAGTTTATGACTTAAATACTTCCCATTAGGCTACAACTCTTACACTGTTAATGTTAACTTTGAACAGGAAATGTTCCCTACGAAGACTCATGTACTGAAGCCTTGTGCTTAGCTGGCAGTGCTATTTTGGAAGGTGCTGAAAACTCCAGGAGGTGGGTTGAAGCTGGGGGGAAGTAGGTCACTCATTGGGTACCTATCATCTGGCACTAAATTTGTCTTTAGCCCCTTCCTGACTTTGTCTCTGTATATGTTGTCTGTCTGTCTTCCCCCCGCTCATTGCCACAAAATTTTGCTTTGCCTCAGGCTAAAGCTATGAATCCTGCCAACCTTGAGTTGAAAGCTCTGATACCCAGAAAAAAATTTTATTTTCTCTTCTTAAATTCTCAGGAATTTTTCACAGCTATCAATAACTGAATTATAGTGAAAAATTAGTTTTGAAGGGGTCATTTACACAACAGCAATCAAGCAAAGTGATTGATAAAACACTAATACTGACTGGTATATTTTATGACATTCTGTATAAGCCATATATTTTTAAAGATAATTTCCTATTCCCCTAGGGAAAAGTGGAGATGGGAGTTACAGCAGTTTGTAAAACTGTGTAATCTGTATATTAAAAAACAATAACTCAAAATTAGCCCCTTAAACTGTCTGTTTTATGACCAACAAATTTAAGCCTTACCTAGTAACAGAAAAAAGTGAAATCTTTTTAAAAACAGGGTAGGGTAAAGCAGAAAATTTGCCACCTGAAATGTAAACTTAGTATTCAAAAAAAAAAAAGAGTAAAAACACAGAGAAACATGATTAGTTTTAGAAGTTTGGAGAAAGATTAAGTTGAGACAGTTAAGGGTTTTCATTACACCTCCTTTGCAGCCAGGTGTGATGGTACATACATTTAACCCTATCACTTGGCAGTAAGAATCAGGCAGATCACTGCATTCCAGGCCAACCTTGTTTTCATAGAATTTACAGACCAACCATTCTCATCATGTTGTTTATGTAAATACAGTTCATGTTTCTGAAAAGAAATTATAAGCATACAACTTATTTCAGTGTTTCCACTGTTCTTTTATTAGCTTCTCAAACATCAAATCTTGGGAGATGCTGAAGATTTTAATTCTGATTATTTATTTTTGGAAAGGGTCTCCCTATGTGGTCCTGGCTGGCCCATGATTCATTATGTAGACCAGGCTAGTCTTAAACTCAAAGATCCACTTGCCTTTGACTCCTCAGAGCTGGGGTGAAAGTCACTCAGTCTTATCTATATAGTGCCCTGCTCTTTTTTTTTTTTTTTCTTCAATGCTGAGTGTCCAGCCTAGGGTCCTGTTCATGGTATATAAGCATTCTACCACATCTCCAGCTATTTTACACACACACACACACAGTGTTCAATCACTGTGTTCCAGTAATTCTTCCTTTGAAATGTCTTTTCTGAATGCAAAGCAAAATTCCCAATTTTCAAAGCAATACGTGTACATGCAGTCACACATACAAATACTATGACTGTAAGATCTTTTTTTTAGTTTTTAATTTCTTTTAGGTTTATTTTATGTGCATGAATATCTTGCCTGTCTGTAGGTATGTGTGCTACATGTGTGCCTGATGGTCACAGAGGTCAGAAGATGGCACTGGATAACCTAAAACTGGAACTGTAAGTGGTTGTGAGTCACCACATTGGTCCTGGGAACCAAACCCAGGTCCTCTGCAAGAACAAGTGATCAACTGACCAACTTTCTCTCTAGTCCCCTAAAGAGTATTTGTTCAAACAATGGAAAGATGTGCTGAATTAAAAGCAATGAAACCCAAATGGAGAAAAATGTGTCTCAGTTTTAAAAAATGTATTTATGTATTTTAATGTACTTATTTTATTAATTTATGTGTGCTGGGTGTACCACATACATGTATATGCACAGACCTTCAGAGGCAGAATAGGTGCCTGAGATCCCCTGGAACTGCAGTTACAGTACACTGTAAGCCATCTGATGTATATGCTGGAAACTGAACCTGGTTCCTCTGCAAGAACAGCAAATGCTCTTAGCTGTCTCTCCAGCCCATAATCCCAGTTTTATAAAAAGTAGTTATCAGCTCTTAAATAGCTTCAACAGAAGCCAACCCTCAAAACATTAATAGTTATTCTATTGGTGGCAGGTATTTCTAAGTTACTTATTTAAACTTTAAAAAATTGATTTTATGTTATTTACTAGTATTATCGTGTGTTTTGAGTGTGTGTGAGAACATGTACATGCTAGAGTGCAGACAGAGGTCAAAGGCCAGCTTTGGAGAGCTGCTTTTCTACTTTGCTGAGAAAGGATCTCTCTTGCGTTTGCCATGCTGTGAACACTGCAGGCTGGGTGGCTCACAGACTTCTGGATGATGCTCAGTCTCCCATCAGAGTGCTTGACTGTGACACCTCTACCTTTTGGGGTCTTCTTTGTTTGTTTTTTAAATGTGGATTCCAGGATCAAACTCAGGTCATCAAGATTGCAAGGCAAGCACATCTGGCCATTGCTGGGCCTTAGGATTTTTTTTTCTGCTTATGTGTTGTACTTCTGTATTTCCTGTTTCAAATGAACATCTGCTATTTTTAAAATTTAGGTAAAATACTATTGAAGTAATTTTACCTTAACTTTAGCATTCTCAACGCTCCCGTCGATCTCTCACACCTCTCTCCTCCCGGACTGGTACAGCTCTCTGGAGAACTCTAAATCAACTTCTCGTGTTATTATCTACTGTAGTTGTGTTCCTGAAATTTGTCACTCATACTTATCTACAGCATATGCCAGCAGAAGCAGGCAACATAAAAAAACCAACTTAAAATAGGGTATGTTGACCTCAGCAACGCCAACATTTGGAGTGATTGTCTCTTATGAGGGTTTGTCTGATTGTAGGATATTTGTAAGTACTCCAGCCTGTGGTCAGCAGATTGACAGTGTCACCCCTTCCTCAAGAGTCTGACAACCCAAAATACCCTACGGAGGGAAAAAATTCACCCATTTAAGAGCCACTGACATAGAATTTTACGAATTCCCAAATCTTTGTGTGCTTGAGAGCTCTGTGTATGTGTCTCACACTTCTGATATGTCTCATTTACAACATTCCCCAGTGTCGCTTCATATGATGTTAACCAACAGAAGCTTTTCAAAAGACCAGCTTACTGTTGCCAAATACAAATAATTTTTATCCTGGATTACTAGTCTTTGAACAGTTTCCTCCGAAACATAACCTACCTCCCCGTCTACTAAATGTCATAAATATCTGTACAGCCTTTTTTTCCACATATTTATTTATTTATTTTTACAACTTATTCGATTTATGTCCTGATTGTAGCCCCACCCTCTCCCTATCCCCTGCCCCTAGTCCACTGAAAGTCCATAGCCTATCAAGTCGCATCAGGACTGCCTGGATCTTCTTCCTCTGTGGGCTGGCAACGTCATCCCACCAAGTGATCAAAGAGCAGGCAACTCAGTTCATCCAGCCCCTGCTCCCCTTACTAGAGTACCCACATGGAGACTGAGTTGCCCATGGCTACATCTGAGCAGGGGGTCTAGGTCCTCTCCCTGCAAGGTCCTTGGTTGGTACATTAGTCTCTGCAGGGCCTCCTGGGCCCAGATTTGTTGTCTTTTGGTGGTCTCCTTGCTTACACAGCCTTACAGTAGTTAGCTCTTCAGCAGCTTTATTCCATTCAGATCATCATACATCCATTGTACCCATCAAGAAGAGTATCACATAGTGTTTTTGTAACTAATTTCACACCAAACTAACCTCCCTAAGATTTGCCTGAAACATTTCTTGCATACAGCTGACTGGATCCAGCATTGTGCTGGAAATTTAGACAAGCAAAACCTGGTAACCACCAGGCATTTGGTGTCTCAGGGCTCTAATCCCAGCACTAGGGTGGCAGAGGCAGAATCTCTGTGAGGTGGAGGCCAGCCTGGTCTACAGAGTGAGTTCCAGGACAGAAAGAGCTAAAACAGAGAAACCTTGTCTCAAAAAAAAAAAAAAAAAAGGAAAAGGAAAAGAAAGAAAGAAAAAAGTCAATGACCTATGAATGAAGTTTAAAGGTTTTGGTATAAATAAGTGTGAACTGCTGACTACTTAGAAAGTGATCTGCTTTTGAGCTGCATTTCTTTTCACGGTGTTCTTAAGTACATTCATTCCAAATGCAAAGCAGTATATCCCAGTTTTAAAGGAACATGTTTCCAGCTGTTCTCTACAGTCTCTGAAAAATGAACCCATAAACTTCATGAGCTCTATTTAACTTAGAAACAACTATTTTTTTTTAAATAATATTTTTGGGGGGAGGGGTTCAGGCACAAAACTTAAGAGTGGTCAACATGGGCAGAGAATGTGGCTGGTGCATGAGTTCGTTCACGTGTAAATAAAGGTGTACTCACATAAACATCTCCGAAGTTGAAGTAAATGAAACCACAACACTTTGCGCATTAGTAAGACTGAGGCAGAGGAGGCAGCAGTGTGACCTCCGTGAGGTCCAATTGCAGCTGTGTAATCCTGCCCAAGCTGAGTGCCCTGTGCTTGTTTCCCTGTCAAAATGACGATAACACTGCCTATTCCAAAGCAACGCTCTTAAAACAACTCTTGGCACACAGAAAACAAAATTAAGTATCACTCGCTATGGTTTATTATAAGGCCAGCTACCAGCCAAGTCAAAACCTCGGTGCATAAACTTCAGACTCAAAGAAGGTGATTTAAAAGAAAGAATAAAAATCCTGAATGATTTTACTCGTTTCTGGCATTAGGCGACTGGTGTCTCAGAATTCTTTCAAGTACAAAATTGGCAATAATTATACAACTAATTTCTCTTCTAGTTACTTCTTTTTTTTTTTCCTCCAAATCTGTAAAGAAACTGATATGGGTATATTTTCAAGGAACTTTATAAGCCACTGGAAAACAAATCAACTCTTTGTTATCTCCATAGGTAAGGCCAGCTTAAGCGCCTAGGTACAATTACAGAATAACTTTTCAGAGAGCACAACGAGGTTTTAAAAGTTGCAGTTCAGTTGTTAGCCAGCTATGTCAAGCTACTGCCTCAAGAAACAAAAGCTGATCTGTCTGGGAAATCAAACAAATTCCTCAGAAAAGAAGGAAATGCCTCAGCGGGGCCTAGACAGGTCCCGGGGAAACCTGTCCCGCGTCCCGTGCTTCCCGGGAGGGTGTAGATGTCGACTCCACCCGGAGATAAATGACAGCAGGTTTGGGGCGCGCCTCTCCCGCCAGGACCCCAGGGGCCCGCAGCCCCGCCGTCCCTGCCTCCGGCCGCCCCGGGGGCTCCGCGGGAAGGACCGGCGGCCCCACCCGCCCGCGCCCCGCCCCGCCCCCGCCGCCCAGCCCGGGAAAGGCCGCCGCCGCGGGGCCTGCAGGTGGGCCCGGCCAGCCGCTCGGAGACGCCTGCGCGCGAGCAGCAGCGGAGGTGCCGAGCGGCTCCGGCCGTCCCTTACCGGCGCCTCATGGTACCGCAGCGCTTGAGCCCGGCCGCTGTGCTGATGAACCGCGCCCGTCAGCCCGGAGCGTCCCTCGGAAGCCGAGCCGAGCTCCACTCACAGCCATTCAAACACCGCCGCGCGCGGCCCGCCGGGATAGCTAACCCGTGGGCGTCCCGCGGGCCCCGCCCAGCGCAGGCCCCGCCCAGCGCAGGCCCCGCCCCCTCGGGTGCCCGCGGGAGGGGGAACAGGGTGCGTGGCGGCGGCGCCCCCTCGTGGTCACCGGTACGCACGGAGGCTTTGCTCTGGCGGGGCAAGGAACGTGGCTAGCAAGGAGGCCCTGCGGGCTAGGAACGCTCTGTTAAGGGGACACACCTGGGCCAGACAATCTGCTGTTAAAACGAGATTCAGGGGAGGATGAACACTCATTCTCATTCAAAAGCCCAGGATACAGAGGTTAAAAGAGTGGACTCCGGAACTGTGCGACCTTGGACAAACCACATAAACTGCGTGTATGTGTGTGTATGTGCTTTTGATTTCCTCATCTGTAAAATGGAAATGAGAACGATGTATTCGCCTCCTAGGTTGCTGTGGATAGTAAATGGGGTAATACACAGAAAATGATTTGGAGAGTATCTGGCTCAATGGTAAGCACGACACAATTCCTGACTGTCTTGTTTTGTTTCCTGTTATGTGGCAGACTTCGAGAATCTCTTTTAACAATTTTTATAAACTTTATTATTATTTTAAAAAGTTAAAACTTGCAACTCCCACCCACCCCCCAAACTCAGAGTGCTGCAAGAATCCTAAGACAAGAAATGTGTATAATATAGGCCCTCTCCTCAGAAAGCAGATTCAGTCTCCTTGAAGTAGGAACACGGCTATGAAATTAGGATTGTTTCTGTCCCCGACATATTTTAAGTTACTGCGGACAACTCTCTTGTTCAAAGTCTACTCAGGGTAGGCCACCGGTCAAGGTTAACAAAACTGAGATTAAGTTTTTCTTCTGTGGTTGTCTTCCCAGGTGCTGAAACGAAGCAAGTAGGCATTTGATGGAACTCTTCCTCACAGCTACATCCCGTGGCTGGCTTTTTTAGATGTTCCTTTAAGAACTCTTAGGGCTTAAGGAAATAGCTGCTTAAATTGGGCTCAACAACATGTTTAAGGACTTCCTAAGTACCTTTCTGACTTATCTCCAGGTGCTGGAGGCAACAGGAAGTGACTGTCAATGGCCTGGAAAGTCAGAAAGAGTGTTATTCCTAACATACCACACTGAGTGAAGTCATGAAATGTATATTCCAAATGTTGTGGCCTATAGCTATTTTTAGGTTAAGTCATACATTTTCAGAGAAAAGGAGCACTTGAGTAAACATGACACAACACTCAGCCAAGTAATAGAAGAGTAAACAACACATTGTAAACTAGGACTGTTGACTGTGTTCAGTAGAGAATATAAAGTCAACCCAGCCTCCCTCCCTTTCCCCCTGCAACCCCAACTCTGCCCGCCCCCATCTCTCTCAGCAGTTTGGATGTCAGAAAACACACAAAAGCTTTCCCTGAATCTAATAAACAACAACTAGAACTCAGAAAGTAATTGATAAATTTAACAGTACAACGCTCAAATATAAAAATTTAACAGAACTTTATGTTCCGGTGCAATTTATGATTATTTAACATATGCTTTTAATATAATTATTTAATATGTAATAAATGTTCCTGTGGGCATTTAGGATATACCTACACTAATTGGAGCTAAGAGGCCACTAGGTGATTATAATGTAATGTATTTTTCCTTCTGCAGTAACAGGGTCCTTAATCCAAAAAAAATAAGTAACGATGAAAATTGGAGGCATCCAGTTATGGCACTGGAAAAATATTTTTAGAATACTGTGTGAGCAATGGCTCTGAGAGTTTCTCAGATGCTGCCAAGCACAAGCAGGCACATGCCTCCATGTATGGCCACACCTGTTAGCTCCAGCTGGGTGAGCCAGTGAAAGGAATTAGGGCAAGAAAGAGCACTTCCTGAGCAGGACTCCTGCTAAGAAGCTGCTGTTGTTTTAAAATTAAAACTCAACACATATGAAGTCACTTTCTCTCAAGGTATTTCATCATCATAAACACGAATTTCCTGATGCCCCACTCTGCAATAAAGATCATTGCTGGGCCCTCGGTGGAGGAGAGTGAAGACAGTTAAGACATGTTCTTTACCTCGAGAGGTTGGATGGTGTGGTAGCAAATGGCAGAGACTCTGAATCTGCTTTAGTAACAAAAAAACATTCATCGAAAATAAGTTGTCCAGATGCCTAAAGATCAGAAAAGAACTTCAATGTTCTCATTTATGGAACTTGTTAATATATAGACTCTCAAATAGATTCTTTTTCAAACCCAGATTTTAAGGTTTATACCAGTAATGAGCTTCCCAAGTTTCCCAGCTATCATATTTTAACACAAAGATTAAAGAAAGATGTCCTGGTATTACAACTTTTGAAGTACATACAAGTCATACAACTTTGATACTGAGAGCACCAATACTTTTCCTATCAATAAAGTTGAGGGTTTTTTTCTTGATACCCAATACATTTTTTAATTAATGATTTTTTTTTAATTAAAGAAGTATGGCATGCGCCTGGGGAAATAGTTCAGTTAGTATATAGTGCTTTCCTTGTAAGCACAAGGGTGAGGGTGCAATCCTCAGAATCCGTATTTGAAAAGCCAGGTGTGATGGCACATGTTTCTAGTCCCGGTAATGAGGAGGTGGAGACAGGTGGATGGATACCTGGGCCTTCCTGGCCAGCTGGTAGACTATTCAAAAGGCGGGGGGGGGGGGTTTCTGACTGTGGTAGCACTCATCTTTAAACCCAGCACCAGGGTTGGGAGGGAGACTGGACAGTGGCAGGCAGATCTCTGAGTTCCAGGACAGACAGAGCTACACACACACACTCACACATGTCATATTAAAAAACAAAACAAAACACAGTGCCAATTATGGTACATGTGTTGGCAGGATATTTGATAAAGAATTTGGAGGAAGGAAATCAGTAGTTTGAGGCTCATCTGAGCTACATGTTTGTTTTTTCTCCTCTTGGTCACTACCCAGAGAACTATCTCCAGACACAAACCAGGAAAAAACACACAGTCTGCTAACTTCATTGCTAACACACTGACCAGATGTGGTGGCACACAACTTTAATCCCAAGACTTGAGAAGCAGACAGGCAGATCTCTGTAAGGTTAAGGTTATCATGGTCTGTATGATATGTTCCAGAGCAGCTAAGTCTTCGAGGTAAGAACCTATCTCCAGACGCAGAAATGAACAAAACATAGATGACAGTGCCTGCAGAATGACACCTGATGTTGTCCTCCGGCCTCTGCATGCACACACATGCAGTCCCAGCCCCTCAGAGACTTGCACCTGCAATCATACGAACATAAGTAAGAACAGCCCATGCATAGTTTTCATACCCTAACATGAATGATTATGCATAGAAAAAGTGGCCAATTTCAGGCTTTCCCAGTGGGCAGTCAGCAAGGGATTCTGTCACTCATCTTTTTTTTTTTTTGTGAGTGAACAAGGCAGCTGCGTTACTCTTCCTGCCTCTTTCCCTGCAATGTGTAGGACCACTTGGTGGCAATGTGTAAAGAAACCCATACCCACAGACACCCATAGAGTAAAGAACTCTATGCAAAGACCTGTGTACACCTCTTAGTGGAATTAGGAATGGGGTGGAGGAGGCTTTGAGCTAGGCCTGACAAGCTGGGTAGGATTCTGACTGGTTTGCTGTTCCAGACAAAGAACAGGAAACGTGTGAAGTATGTGTAAGGATCACTGTCTACTCTATTTGAATAGAGTGAAGACAGCTTTGAAAAGAGGCAGGCACAAAGCCTGAAAACTTATGTAGGCACCCAGCATAAGCACTTGAGTTATCAAGAAGCAGTGGTTGGAGTATCTAGAGCACACAGCAGAGGCTGAGACTATACTAAGCACAGCAGTGACAGTAACTTCATTCTTCTGCCAACTGATCTGTCACGTGGGTGCAGGATGGTCAGGGCAGGGCAAGCAGAGCTGTTGGATTGAACCTTAGTTACGAAGACCAAGATGGGAGGTTTAAGGAAGTATAGCATTGACTGCCTTGTATATTTTGTTCATCCACTCAGACTGACACTAAGAGAACAGTGTTTGAAGAGACCTGCCCACAGTTACAGATCCTCTGTTTCAGAAGCAATATCCACTGCTCTGCTTCAAGCACCTCTGGAAAATTCCAGCCAGTTGACTTTGGCAAAGTCGACCCCCCTCTTCCTGTACGGGCTATGGAAGGAAGTAGCAGCAACGTGAGATAAGGCAGCTTCTGTTTTATTAGACTCCTGATTGTTTCGAACACCACAATACGGACACCCTGCTTTGTGCTAGTAATAGCAATTTTGTTTGTTTCCAGTGGATAGAAGAGGGAACAGATAGAGGATCTGGGGATTCTGTTGTGAAGATAACTTGTTTCTGATGCATGTATACAGCTCTCTCTCTCTTAAATCTTTTCAGCCAGAAAGCAGTACTTTTAGAGGCGATATTTGAACCTATGAATAGTTCAAATCCTAAGTGTATGATTCTCTTACAGAATTGTACTGACAAGGATGTTCACAGCAACATTTTTTTTTTTTTGTAATAGCGAAAGATGGGAACAATCTCAATGTCCATCAGTTGTAGACTGACTAAGTTAGCATGCACCCATGCTACATATACTTTTCATCTTTGGAAACAATGAGCTAGGTCTGCATGGAGACAGACATGGAAGACATTCAAGAGAGATTAAATAAAAAAGAGTAAGTTAATGAGATAGTTTAGTATGTTCCTATTGATGTAATGAGAAAATTCAACACTCCATACATAAGTGTGTGTATGTGTGTATGTGTTTGTTTGTATATGTAGGTTAGTTCTGTCAGGCTTGGTGGCAAGTGATTTAATCCACTGAGCCACCTCTCTAGCTCTCCCTATATATGTTTTAAGGAATAACTTTATCTTTGAAGGATTAAAAGTTACTAAATTCTGCTCCCCCTTTGTATTAGTTGTTTAGGCGGACACAGCAAGGTATTGGTAGTTTAGATGTCAGAAATTTACATCCTCACTGTTCTGGAAGCTGGGAAGTTCAAGGTCCATATGTGAGCAGTTCCACTGGGCCTCCGGGGGGGGGGTAGGTGGGGGATAGGGAATAGGGTTCTCTTAATGGTTTGCAGAAGGCTGCTTTCTCGCCGAATTCTCACATGGTGGAGAGGGGGAAGAGGCTGCTTTCTGTCTGTTCTCTCTTCTTACAGAGTTACTAATGCTATCATGAGGACTCCACCTTTATGACTTCATCCAGACTAACTGCTTCCCAAAATCCTATCTCCAAAAAATATCACACTAGGGATTATGATTTCAACAGAAGATATCTGTGAGAGACACAGACATTTAGCCCATCATAGTCCTTCACAAATCCAAGCTTGAACTGATTGCTGTTGTAAAAATTAACACAAAGGAAAACTAAAGGTCTTGGACTGGTCGTTCAGACTAGGGTCAGTTTAGCCCACTTTCAAGAGGCTTAGTTGCTCTCTGGAATGAATGGATGGATCCAGAGTAACCAAACTTGGAGAGGCCTGTTAGGCCATCAGTGTTATATCATTATGAGTCATGCTATGGATGTCGTTCTTATCCTCTAATGGATTCTGTGGGAATGGCAACCCTCCCAGCTTCCTAAGCAAGTGCTGGAGGGGAGCGTACTATAATGGGGACTTGTTACAATGTGAATTGCACAACAACACTCTTGAGATGAAGAGATGGTAATTGCCAAGAAGAATGGTATGACTAAATCAACATAATTTCAGAATACCACAACACTAGTTGGTGTTGTCCTGGCAGGAACATCTTGTGACACTGCAGTCATGAATCAGAAAATGAAAAATTTATAAATTAGAATCCATGTGGAGATTATGTGGCTACCCAACAGTAATTAGCAAGGTATGGTCTTCCTGCCCCACTGCCCCACTAATGTGATTTTAAAACATATACAAATTAGGGGGTGGAAATTTCCTTTTAAGACTTCATTACTGACACAGAAAAAAAATCATCATGAGAGATGGTCTTTGAGATGCTGATAGCAGAGTCAAACTAAAAAGAATTTGCAAAGGCAATTTATTTTATTGACACAGCAAAAAGGTTTAGGGACTATTATATATACTGGACTAACTGGCTGGACAAGAAAGGGTAGCCAAATAGAAGTATCATAGAGATGCTAAGACAAAAAAACAATTCTATAAAAGATTTCTCTCTCTTTTTCTTTCCCTCCCCCCTTCATCTATTCTTGCAAATCTGTCTGAATAAAAATTTTCCTCATTCAGGTTTTAATGCAAATGCTACTTGTTGGAGAAGAAATAACTTTTCTGGCTCTCAGGAGGAGGCAAAGGATGAATATAGAAACAAGTACAAAAGGTGTGGAGGTTGTAGGTCAGGAACAGAGCAGCCACCTAGTTTGTGTGAGGCCCTAGACCGATGCCCAACATTGCAAGATTAAGCAAATGAACATAAATGTGCAGGTGTCATGTATTATAAAAATCAAAGTAACTCATGAGCTACCAAATTGAGGTCGTAGTTGTGTGTTTTCTATAACTAAAATGTTTGTTAAAAAATACAAAGTAAAGGAAATTTAATGTTTATTTTACAGTTTTAGTATTCTAAATTTTCCAATGAGTTTTCCAGTTCACTTTCTGGTCCAGTCAGAGGCACACATAGAGGCTCTGCTTGATTATTTCTGCTTGAATCCATTTGTAACACTCAACCTTTGCAATTTTGGGGCAATGGCATGCTTTTGTTCAGTGCTTTTTAGGTCTTCCTGTAGAGCAGTATCAAAAGAACCACAAGAAATACTGATATCCCGGACCCACCCAGAGTGAGTGAATCAGAATCTTTGAAAGTCATGAAAGCCACTAGTGATTTTTTTTAAGGTTTCAAAGGTACTTTTTTGCTTTCTTCAATGTGTCATACCTTTATGAATACAAGATTCTTTTATTCAGCATCACCTATGGGTTGGTTTTGAAAAAAACTCCTAAGTTAGAAGACCAGCTAGCATGATTCCTGTTCTCTTCCTTTCGGATGACTGCCGTCAGGGGCTATGTCCCACTCTATTCCAATTTGTGTTGCCGTATGTCCACACAGCGATACACAAAATGCTTCGTTGCTCAGACACCATTATTATATTTATCATCCTTGCCACAGCTTTTTGAATGCTCTGAACTTTAAAAATGCTGAGTGTGTTTTAGCCAAGGGAAACACTGTGGGGCAAAGATGGAACTGAGGGAACTGCAGCAGCTGCTTTGGTGCAAGTTCTCCCTAGCGAAGATTCTCGAACAACAAAATCAGGCATTGGCATTTTCAAGTACTCTCCAGTTGATTCTCATTGCCTCTGTGCTTCTAGGCTCAGAGTTTTATAACTAATGCCAAAAGAACTTCCAGCACCATTCAAAGACCTAGAAAACGTGTGGGAAATAAACAAAAAATGATGAGATCTTAGTTGTTCTTTTGGTTATCTATCAGTTGAGTCTTTTTTTTTTTTTCTAGAAGTGTATATAGATATAGGAGGCAAAATATTTTGACAGTGTCTATGTAGTCCAGGCTGGCCTGGAAGTGAACATCCTCTGGCCTCTACTTCCAGAGTGCTGGGATTGCAGGCAGGCTCCACCACAACCAGCACAAAATATTTTTGTTGACAGAAGTTTAACACATTCTAGAACTAAAGAGTATCCTTAGAAATCATCTTATCTAAGTTTATTTTACAGATGAAGAAATTAAGATCAAGAGGGTCCCTAACTGAGCACTCTGGTAGCTCATGTCCATTCTGCTTGGAATCCAGATTTCCTAGGCTTATGAAAAGAATATACTAGGGAAAAAGAGAAGTTAAGGAGCCCGTACTGGTCTCATAGCCCTGAGTTCAATTCCCAGCACCTGTGTCTCATGGCTAACAACCACTAGTAACTCCAGTTCCAGGATCTGACACCTTTTGGCTACCTTAGACAACTGCACTTATATGCACATATACCCACCCACACAGAGACACAACACAAACATGTGCATATGTAATTTAAAAATTCCTAAAATAACAAAAAACTTCTCACATAAGTTTCCCTTTTCTTACTAAGCACACTCAAAACCCTGGTTTTCACACATATACATACCTCTACGTTAAGGATATCCTGATAATCTTTTAAAAAGAATAAGATCTAACCACAGTGGTGCAGGCCTATAATCCCAGCACTTGGCAGGCAGAGATAGGAAGATCAAGAGTTCAATGCTATCCATTGGTTGGAGTAACTTTGAGGCTGGTCTGAGCTATGTGAAACTCTGTGTTTTTATCATTAACAAACAAACAAAACAATGATAAAGAAAAAAAGCAAATGAAGCTTGTGGAGATGCCCTTCATTTTTGTGGAGTTGCCCTTCATTTTTCTGCTGAAGCATTCTGACATGCATAGAGCAGTTGTCTACTATATTCTATTGGATATTAAAAGGAGTTTTAAGAAATGACAGAAAAACAAATATAAAACCAAACCAACCAACCAAAAAAGGCCCTGCACTAATCTTGGGAGATGGAGGTGAGCTAATCTCTGTGAAATTTGAGGACAGCCAGGGGTACAATGTATGACCGTGTATAAAAAAAATACAAAAACAAAACAAACAACAAAACCCTTCCAGCTTCAATAAAACTGTTAATAAGAAAACTAAAAAGCAACTCTAGCAACTGTTTTGTTTTGAAGTTACATCTTTTGAACTGGGGGAACTGGCCTCTTGGGGATGGGTGTGGGGCACTTATTGCGTAGCTTGTTCATTGGCACTGACTCTAGAATCCTGTGGCTTCATCACATCTGGAAGCTCTGGAGGGCTGGAGAAGAGTTCACTGTGCAGGGCTTGGCCAGCATCATCTTCTGGGAAGACCAGTGTCATATTTTGGCTGGGGCTGGTGGCCTTGCTGCTGGCCCAGAACTGTTTCCTCATAGAAGAGCTGGTCATTCTTTCACAGTTGCTACTTGAGGGTGCCCACTTGAGGATGCCCTTACAAATGCATTTCAGTGCTCAACTCCTTGGTGTCCATGAAGACAGTGGTCTTGTGGGGCCGGGTCATGAGAAACACATACATTCCGGAAGCTGATTTGTGGTTCCATGTGCCAGTGCGGCCATGCTCTGCCCTGGAACCATCTTTTAATGGTTTATTGTACTCTACTAACAGTACTCAAAATACCTTTTATGTGAGCATAATATAATACACAATTATTTCCCAAGTGTCATCTTGGAACCCTTCATCTCATTCAAATGGCTTTATCTTTTCTGAGACACAATTTAGCAAATTATACAACAAAGATTCCTGGAGTGAAGAAATAAATTTTCTGGCTTACTCCTTGAGGCAAAATAACTGTGATTTAGAGTTTAAACTTTCAGATAGTAAGAAGCAATACTTCTTTACATAGAAATATGTGATTCTGTCAATTAACCTAATGTTTTCAAAAAATACTCTTTCAAAATTTATTAGTACATGAACATCCTGAAAATTAGGCAACATTACCTGAAAACTATTACTTAGTAAAATATTAATATTTGTGATAAATGTTATTTTATATTTCGTTTTACATAAGTATAATTATAGCCTATTTCTTTTTTTTTATTTTTTTATAGCCTATTTCTATTGTGTCATTTAAAAAAACAAATTAGTCAGTAATGTGGTAGGTTTTTTTTTTTTTCATCAATAGTTTTGCTTTTCATGGCTTAGGTTATTTTTCAACTGTGTTCCACAAATGTTAAATGGAAAATTCTAGAAATATGTTTTAAGTTGCATTGTTCTACGTAGCATGATAAAAATCTCATGCCCTCCACCACTCTCCTATCCTGGATGTGATTCATAATTTTCTCTTATTTGTACATAGATCTGCAATACTGGAAAATAAAGCAGGGCTGAGAACCTTCAGTGTGTGCAGAACACCATTATCTTTAAGGGTCAAACCTCTTATTTGGTCAAGAAGGCCTTTTCAGCCTTATCTTCAACCACATTGTCACTATAGCCTCTTCCACAAAATTCCAGCCATAACAAATAACTTTAGGATAATATGAATAAAATTAAATAAAAGAAATAAACAATCTATGGCTGTGAGCTGATAATTTAGAAGTGGACATTTAAAATAATAATTCATACAAGTAGCAGGACAAGAGCCTACCACACAGGGCCTTGGAAAGACTCTACTTAGCAGTGTATCAAAGCAAATATTAAGACAAATAACCAAGCCTTTGGCAGAGTGCAGGGAATCATATGAAAGAAGGGGGAGTTAGTAAGACCTGGAGAGGACAGGAGCTCCACAAGGACCAAATATATCAGGGCACAGGGGTCTTTTATGAGACTGTTTCTCCAACCAAGGACCATGTATGGATATAATCTAGAACCCCTGCTTGAATGTAGCAAATGGTAGCTCAGTAGCCAAGTGGGTACCTTAGTAAGGGGAACAGGGACATGGCCGGCTCTTCAGCCCCTCCTCCCCCACCGCTGCCGAGGGAGGAGCAGCCTTGCTAGGCCACAGAAGAGGACATTGCAGCCAGTCCTGAAGAGACCAGATAAGCTAGAGTTAGATGGAAGGGGAGGAGGTCCTCCCCTATCAAGTGGACTTGGAAAGGGGCAGGGAGGAGTTGACGGAGGGATGGGGGGCGGGGATAGAGAGGGAATGCAGGAGGGGGCTATGGTTGGGATACAACGTACATAACCTGTGATTAAGATAAAATAAAGTAAAAATGTTTAAAAAATGTACATACTCTTTGATCTAGCAATTCCACTTCTAGTATAATAGCTTAAGGAAAAGATGCTTTAAATTATTTTTCACATTAACACTGAATTACAAAAGGGGTGAGAGGGCAGAAACAATTTTCCAACAATAGGCCAAATTACAATACAGACAGGCTACGGAATACAAACTCAATTTTCCAGCAATGATAATGAATGCCTCATAAAAAATTAGATTTGGTTACAGGTCCTATTTAACCTCATAGCAGATCCAAGCAGGCGATTACCCAATTTTTGTTTTTCATGAGGCAGGTGGCAATGACTTGAACCTAGTCGAGGTGGCACGGTCAATAGTGAAAACACTTGTGAGATCAGTTAAGTCTGAGCCGACGTATCTTTCCCATTCCAATGTCTACCTCAGTGGCTTAGTTTGCGAATGAAATAGAAACAAATTTAAACAGCAAAAAACCAAATATATAGCTTAGAGGCTAAATAACTCGTTCAAGGTTATCCAAGTCCGGGTGACCCCAGGATTAAAACAGGATTTCAATGTCGTGCCCTCCTTGGCTTCAATTCCTGTCATTACGGACTTCACTCCGGTTCGGTGACTTGTACTAAGAGACCAGAGCACAAGTAAGCGGTCTATTTACAGAGAGGTTTCAGATAGCTGGTATTCGGGACGGCTTTCAGGCTTTTCTAAGTTGCAGAGCCTGGTTCTTTACTTCCGACAGCAAGTTTCCGGGGAGCGCGTGACGTAATACTATGCGCCGGAAGTGCGCTTGGCGAAAGCAGGGAAGTCGGAGTGCTTGTAATCACCGCTGGTTCCTTCGGTAGAAACGCAGCGTCGGGACTAAAACGCATCTTTAGCTAGCGGCTGCTGTCATGACGACCCAGGGGGGGTTGGTGGCTAACCGAGGCCGGCGGTTCAAGTGGGCCATTGAGCTGAGCGGGCCGGGAGGAGGGAGCAGGTGAGTCTCTGTACTGAATCTCCTGGTGGGAGCCTTACGCTAGAACGGCCAAAGATCCAGCGGGCCTCAGGTTTAAGTCTCCGACATTGGTGGGTAGAATACAGACGTCACCCGAGGAGCTTTTGGCTGTGGAAGATCCCCTAAGGATCTTTCGTTTTTCCAAGAGGCTGAGGACTGACGAACGCACGAGAAGCTCTCCTCTGTGTAGCTACTCTGAAGGTCTTCATTCCTGTGTTTGACAGAGCTAGAAACCGGGCTTGGGGAGTCGCAATTTCAGTCTCTTGATTTGGTTTGGTTCTTTAGGGGCCGAAGTGACCGGGGCAGTGGACAGGGAGACTCACTCTATCCAGTCGGTTACTTGGACAAGCAAGTGCCTGATACCAGCGTGCAAGAGACAGACCGGATCTTGGTGGAGAAGGTACAGAGGTATTAGGTGTTGCAGTAGCATTTGGGCCAGTCGGCTCTCACCTTACTTTCCGGAGTAGAGGGAAAGATAGTCATTACCTGAGTGTTTGGGAGCTACACTGCTTTAGGTTCGTATTACAGTATCTTTCATATGATATCCAGAAGTGGCTAATAATTGAAAAAAATACGTTTATGAAATAGGTTGAAAAATGGCATCTGTGGCAGCACCTTCCTGTTGAAGTTGTACTTTTCTGCTTTACTTCCCAGACAGTAATACTTTCAGTCTGTCCTGGACTAGCATGGCCTCGAACTCACAGAGATCCGCCTGCCATTGCTTCCCCAAATTTTGGTATTACAGGCGTGCATCATGGCGCCCAGCTCATAATGATCTTTTAAGGTTTGGGTATTTATAGAATTTGAGTTTTATAATTTTTAGTTTTGATGTGTTTCCTTTTAAAGGAGTTTGTATAAGATTTACTTTTATTTTTAGCTGTAAATGGTTAGAATTTACCAAGGGAAATGATCTGGGGTTAATTATGGGTCAACTTTGTGAACTGCCATGGAACTGGTTTTGTTTTTTCTTATGCCATTTGCTAAGTCATGTTTCTAAAAATTTGTCCATTTCATATAGTCCAAGAGTTTAGAATATGGCCGGTGTTGTAACTGCAGGATCTATAGAGCTATCTCCCTTTCCTTCTGGACATGAAAGAACTGTCCTTTCCTTTATAATTCATTAGGTTTACCAGCATTGAATTTATAATCTGGGCAAAAAGATTGATGATTCTGTTTCATTAGTGACTTCTCATTTTTGTTTTCTCAAAATCCTTTACTTTGTTCTTTGAAATAGATGCTGAATCTTCTCAAATGTTCTTAAGATCATTCATTACTAGTTGGTGTGGTGGCACATATCTACAATCCTACCAGTTGGGGGATGCTCAAGTTGGAGGTCAGCCTAGATATAGCAAGATCTTATCTCAAGGAACAAAAAGATTATACATTTCTCAAAACTTGCCAGGAAGTGATGGTGCCACACCTTTAATCCCAGCACTTGGAAGTAGAGGCAGGCAGTTTCCTGAGTTTGAGGCCAGCCTGGTCTACAGAGGGAGTTCTAGGACAGCTAGGGTTACACGGAATAACCATTTTGAAAAACAAAACAAAAAGATACCTGGAAAGCTTGTGTAGGGGAAAGTAACAGTAGAGAAGTAGAGGGACTTGGCAGCAATCTGAAGAGGTGGTAAAGCTGAAAAGTCAGTTTAGTCAAGCAGAGAATTGAAGCTTCTATTGATTTAAGTCATATGGTAAATGTGAGACTGAAAGGTAGTGATCAGAGGTTCAAACTGTGTTTTAGCGCTGCTGGGACATCGCCCTGGGTCCTCTCAAACAGATTCCCATGAACCTCTTCATCATGTACATGGCAGGCAATACCATCTCCATCTTCCCTACTATGATGGTGTGTATGATGGCCTGGCGACCCATTCAAGCACTGATGGCCATTTCAGCCAGTAAGTAGTCATAAAATAATTTATAAAATTCCTGGGTGCTAAGAATCAAAGGTAAATTCTTTGGCATATTTTTTACAGGATGGTGGTGGTAGTGATATTATTTACAATCATATTTTGGGTCTGTATGTATAATTTCATGGTTGGTTTCATTCGTATTGGGGGAAAAAAGGTTTTTACAATGTCTGTTATCCCAACAGCTTTCAAGATGCTGGAGAGTTCAAGTCAGAAGTTTCTTCAGGGTTTGGTCTATCTTATTGGAAACCTTATGGGTTTGGCATTGGCTGTTTACAAGTGCCAGTCCATGGGACTGTTGCCTACACATGCATCAGATTGGCTAGCTTTTATTGAGCCTCCTGAGGTATGGTTAAAGTTAAATTTCAGGCAAATGGAATGTATGATGAATAACTAGTTCATTTGATGGTAGGGAATTAGAGATGATACTGTGAATTCATTTCTTTTGTTAAAGCTTTAATTTTACATTTTTATTGCATGCCTTTGTGTGTATGAGTGTGTGTGTTTTAGAGAACAATTTGCAGGAGATAGTTGGTTATCTCCTTCTTCATATGGGCTTTGGGAATTGAATTCAGGCCATCAGGTTTGGCAGCAAGTGCCCTTACCCTCTGAGCACTCTCACTGGCCCAAGAGTTCATTTCTTAAGTACATCACTATGTGTTTGGAGATTACAAGGTCATATATGGCAGAGCTTGTGATTAACTAAGAAGTAATTTGCCATTTACCTCTTTACTGTTTCTTTTTTTAGAGAATGGAGTTCAGTGGTGGAGGATTACTTTTTTGAACCTGGAAAAGCAGCACCTGGTGTCATGTATACGGGCCTCATTTGCAGTCTGTTTAAGCTGATGGCTCCTAAGTACGCTTAGTTAAAATAATCACGCATGTTGAGAAGAACCAAAAAGCCTGCACTTTTTTCCACAGTGAGGAGACAGAGTCTACGAGGACAGTGTACAGCATGTTACAGCAGAAAAGGAACTATGGCACAAGTTCTGACTGAAAATAATGTAGAAAACTTTATTTATGTTCCCAGCACAGAGCAAAACAAACAAACCAGAGTCTATGTAAACAAAAGAATAGCAGCTGCTGAGTAGCAGCATCTCCTTTCAATAAATTAAATGGTCGAGAACAATGCTTTACAAGTTTCACAAGTTCCCCTTAAATCTATTTTAATTTTTCACTTCTATATCGCATAAGCAGACTTTTTTTTGGAAGCTGTGAGAAACTAATGCTGGATTCAAATTATACATGATGAAAAGAAAAATAAACCAGAAAAAGAAAGCGTGTAAATATGCTTACAGTGTAACTTATTCTAATATCCACAATAAGGATTTTTTTTTTTTTTTACATTTAGGGGGAATAAGGATTGGGGGGATCCTTGGGGCCACAAAAAAGGAAGCAACAGAAGATGAACAGCAGTGACTTCCTCTGCCATGAGGAAGCGGCACCTGTCAAGCAGACCCTACAGTTCAAACTCCAGCTTTTAAGGTAGCTATGGAAGGCCAAGGAGGAGAATGAATGTTACAGCCTGCCTTTCTAAACTCATACGTAAGACACAAAAGCTGGGTCTTATAAGAAGGCAGGAGAAGGTCTTTCTCTTCCTTCTTGAAACATTTGGCCCCTTCCCCTAAGGTGCATTTTCTCTCAAGTTTTCAGTATTGCTTTATTTGCAGTGATTAAAAGAGATAAGACACTTTGCAGACAGACAACATAAGCAACACACAAACATGAAATGCTCTAGACAGATGAGTATAAATCTGGCCTAATAACCATTTTTCCATGTAACAGTGATTTTGTGTTTTGACGACTGCTGTAATGGCTATATTAATAGCCACTAATTCTCTTACCCTTTAGAAGATTCTTACGTAGCTCTAACCACACACCACCTTTCTAAAAGTAATCCTATTCTCTTTTTTTTTTGATAAAAAAAAGTATGAATCACTTTGGTCAGGGATAGGTGTGTTAGGCAGTTGCTGGGCAGGATGGCGTTTACAGAATGGGCAGATAATGCCTTGGAACCCTCTACTTGAGTATAAATGACTCAAATAGAGTATAATCATCTATACTCAAGTATGCAATGGAGTGTTGAGAAGGGAACAGTAAATGGTTTCTATCCTCTGCAGGAGGAACAGGAAGATTCTGGATCCTCTGCTACCTTGAATGGGCCTGGGAAGGTGAACAAGTCATAGTACACTCAGCTTCTTAAGCCATATTTGAGGGTTTTCTTCTGTGTTAGACTGAATTCTGGGTGTTCCATGTTTTACAGGGTAATAGAGAGTGACACAGTTTACCATCAATAAAGGTTAATTTAAAAGCAGCCATAAATGTAAGCAAGAAGACAGTTTCTTAAATAACTATCCTGAAAAGGATATGAACATTTCATACACTTGAAAATACTGCTCAGCCACAAAAGTTTCCTATGCTGGTAAGCCATGTGTTCATGATCAATAACTTAGAAAAGTAAGAAGCTGAGCTTACACAAGTATTCCTTGGCACGTTTAAAGCTTTTTGAAAGCAAAACCAACAGGGCAGATCATTGGCTCAGACCACTTGGTTCAGTGCCAAGTTTCTAGAGTCAGAGTGAAGAATATTGGAAGGGGAAAAGCTCAGCTGAGCATGGAGGTGAGCGCCTCAGGTCTTCACTATGGCTTTGGTGAGGAGGTCACAGATTGATTTCTTTTGTCAGGCTGATGGAAACCTGTCTGCCACTGTAGGCAGATGATTTTGGCACAGTGGAAAGGGTATGGGAAAGGGAATGGCTCTCACACGCCCAGTTCCACTGCTAAACCCCTCTAAAACCTGGAGCCTCAGAGGTGACAGCACATGGCCCTAGTGTCTCTTCCTTATTTTGTTTTGTTTTTAGACCAGTGCCTACTAAGAATAAGAGACAAGACCCTCCTGGTTAACCTACACATCAACCTACATAGATAATAACTTGTGTGCTTTGTGTTGCATAGCTAACCACAGACTGTGTTTATGTACATTTTAATAGGTACTCTTTAGAATCCCCTTAGTTCAGCCACTTGAAGACCTGAAAACATTTTTACCTTTCAAAAGACATCTCCACAGTAACACTGTCTGCATTATAACCACAGAACTTAAAAAAAAAATAAAGACAGTAAAAATATATAGTGGCACAGTCCAGACAATAAAACTTGGTATTGGGGGAATCTGATTTTTGAGGAAGAAGTAGAGGCTGCAGCTATGTTTCAGGTTCTGTATATTCATATTGTAAGTTTCCATCTTGGCTTGCCACAGGCTGTCTCCACAATGGTAACATTTACTTGGTCATTCTTTGCTTTTTTTTTAAACTAAGGTGAGGCAGGCTGCCTACTACCTCCCATGCCATCACTGAACTGTGTCTTCTGAGGTGCATCCTGAATGTTGGAAATGAACTTGCTTTCTGGTTTTAGTTAAATTTCTAACATATGTTTTACTTACTACCTTCAGTGTGCCAAAAGGTCCCTTAGGCTTAGCTTGTTAATTTTGACTTGCCTTCTCCTGCCATAGAAATAGCTTTTAGGACTTGACCATTCTAATGTTGAGGGAATATTTGCTTCTGCTGGGATGGCAGATCATGTTGCAGCCAAGAGCATAGTTGGGGCTCAGCTCCGCAAGAATAGAGTGGGAGTTGTAGGAAAGAGCTGTCATCTCCACACACAATGAGTCTTCCAGGGACAGTAAGACCAAACAGAATCTTCCATAAGCTGATTATGAGTAAATGGTGATCACTTCACTGCCACCACCCCGGACGAGGAGGACTCGCTCTAGTCCCTCCGTGAGTACTTCTAGGAATTCCATGTCTTTAGAGGTTGTCAAGGAAACAGGGACTTTATAACCTGATCATAGAACTGTAAACTCGACATGTTCCTCTTAATAATTATATACCCCCGAATAGAAAAAGCCTGAACTTTGCACTCAATATCCATCCATATATCTACCCATCCATTCATTCAGCAGTGCTATGTATTAAATCTAGGACCTTATGCTTGCTAGGCAAACACCCTGTTATACCCAACTGTTTCACCTGCTCCGATTTAAATTTTTTAAAATTCCTCACCTCCTTTGACACCACCCCCCTCCCCCCGAGGGAGGAGCAGCCTTGCTAGGCCACAGAAGAGGACATTGCAGCCAATCCTGAAGAGACCTGATAAGCTAGAATTAGATGGAAGGGGAGGAGGTCCTCCCCTATCAGTGGACTTGGAAAGGGGCAGGGAGGAGATGAGGGAGAGAAGGGTAGGATAGGGAGGGAATGTGGGAGGGGGCTACGGATGGGATACAAAGTACATAACCTGTGATTAAGATAAAATAAAAATATTAAAAAAAATTCCTCACCTTCTTAAGTAGCTGAGATTACAGGCTTGTATCACCAAGCCTGGAAATGGATTAATTTTTAAAAATTAATTAACTTATTTTTTGTTTTTCAAGACAGGGTTTCTCTGTATAGCCTTGGCTATCGTGGACTTTCTTTGTAGACCAGGCTAGCCTCAAACTCACAGAAATCTGTCTGCCTCTGCCTCCCCGAATGCTGGGATTACAGGCATGCACCACAATCTCCCTGACTCTAAGTTTATGAAATAATCTTGGGATCTAGACCTTTTGCAAGACATTCTCATTTATTTCCTCCTTCCCTCCTTCTTTCCCTCCCTCCAAGTATTAAGAATTGAACTGAGAGTCTCGTGCATGTTGGGCAAACCTGTACAAATTGTACAAGTCTAACAACCTGAGTTCAATTCCCTGGAATAAATAAGAAATACAAATACAAACACATACTTTTGAGACATACTTTCACTATTTAACATTAGCTGGCCTAAAACTCGATATGTTTACTAAACTGGCCTTGAAGTCAGTGATCTGTCTGCCTCTGCCTCCTGAATGCTGGAATTAAGGATGTGAATCACCATGCCTGGCATAAATAAAAAGTTTCAAATGGCTGGAGAAATGTCTGAGTAGTTAAGAATACTTGATGATCTTGCAGTGGACCCCAGTATGAGTTTCCCAGCATGCATATGGTGGCTCATGACCTTCTGTAACTCAGTTTCCAGAAATCCAAGAACCTTTTCAGACCTCCATGAGTACCACACACCACACATGAAAAAAAAGGGGGGCAGGGTAGGTGGGTAGATAAAGACACTTGCTGTGCAAACCTGATGACCTGAGGTTGACTCAAAGGTTGCCCTCTGACCTCCATATGAATGTGATAATGTGCACTCATATGCCTGTGCACATGAATATTCACATACAATTAAAATAATGGAAGATAAGCCAGTGGTAGTGGTCTCACATGCCTTTAATCCCAGCACTCAGAGGCAGGCAGCTCTTGAGTTCAAGGCCAGCCTGGTCTACAAAGTGAGTTCCAGGACAGCTAAGGCTACACAGAGAGAAAACCTGTCTTGGGGTGTGTGTGTTGCGGGGGAGCGGAGAGAATACACAAGTAATATTATCCTTCTGACAAAAATGCCAAAAAATTAAGAAAAGGACTAAAAATACCAGCTCAAAATATCTCTAGAGAGAACCCACATAATTTCTAAGTGAGGTTCCATGAGTCAGATTTTCATACCACTTTCTTCATTAATTAAACGAATCGCCCCTCTTTTCCTCAATAGTGTTGCTAAGATGGACAGTCTGTGTCACTGCAGGGCTAGAAGCTCCCATAAAAATAACCCTGGGTTGAAGAAGAGCCTCTTGTCTTTTAAGAAGTCTCAAGTGCTTCTTCCCTAACTCTATCAAAAAAAGAAGCTTTACAGAGTGAAGATCCTGAAAAGGAGAATGAATGTGGGTATTCTGTCTCTGGGTATATCACTGAAAACTAGAAGTCATGTTGCAAATTTACCACCTTGGTAGAACTGGGATTCAGAGATAATATAATAACCCCCTCGCCAGCTTCCTGAGAGGACACCAACTAATCTCACAGCCTTGGAAGTATCCCTACCTCTGTTCCTTTGAGGAGGAACCTGGAGAATAGACTGACTTTATTACCTAGTTGTATTGAGAAGAATTTTTTCCTATTGGCAGCTTCCCTCTTGGAAAGGATACAATTTTCATCACCTTCAGGGTTTCGGGGTGGTCCTGGCATATTCAACAGAACTAGCTTTGCTTCATGAGACTTGTTAACTATAACTTCATTGAGCTTCACTGCTGTATGCATCCGTCTCACATTGGACTGGTCCCTGAGTGGGCAAGAAATCAGATAGTTAAGGCAACAAACAAACAAACAAACTTATAACAAAAAGTTATAAGTACTCTATTTTGATGGTCCAAACTTTTTCATTTATCTATGGATAACGTGATAATTGCTGTATTAACATCTCTAGTTTTCTTATTCTTTGTGTGGGTGGTGGTGGTGTGTTTGGGGGGCAGCTTTTTGGGGAGTCCTGGTGATCAAATTCGGGTACTAAAGCTTGACAACAAACACCTTTACCTAGCAAGCTACTAGCTCACTGGCCTAGTTTTCTCATTCTGTTTGCTTATTTTATAAGAATAGACAAATAATATAGAAATGAGCTATATGGTGGAGAAAAGGATGGCTAGCTTGTTTCCAGTGTTTAATTGGGAAATAATCTTCATAGGCAAACAATAAATAGCTAATCTAGGCAAGATAAAGACACTTCATCCTATGCAAGTGTGTTCAGGTAAAGTCATATATGTACCACTGTCTAGGATAATGTATTATAGGATAAGCTTGTGAGTGGAAACACTTACGGACGCATATTAAGTAGGTCCTGGAATCCTTCTATTGACTTGACCTTTTGCCCCCGGGATGCCATGTATTTATCCTTGGTCCAAGTCATGTGCACCTTCTCCTGGTATGTTTCTGTCTCTTCATCATCATCAGAGCCGATGCTTGTTAAACGTAGCATTGAGTTTCGATCTTTCACCAGTTGTGCCTGGGGAAGATCACAGTTATTCTCCCTCCTATTCTTTTCCTCATTCCTTAGCTGACTGTAGGTTATACTGGAATAACTGACAAAATGAAAAGAAAAAATTTGTCTCTATCAATGACAAGCTTCAGAACTGATCAGTTAATTCAGAAAGGTCTCACCTCTCTGTCTCGTTCTGTTTTTGATAGCCGCATGTGCCGGAGCATCTGGGACCTCTGTTCCATCATCAGGGTGCGCTCATATGTATAGGCAGATATGTCACTGTCATGCTGCCAGAGAGCATACAAAGTAGGGTACAAAGAAGGGTTAACCAAACATATTTGTTGTTTTAAATTGATTTTTATTTTATTGCATTGGTGTTTTGCTTGTATGTATGTCTGTGTGAGGGTGTCAGATACCCTCAAAATGGAGTTATAGATAGTTGTGAGCTGTCATGTGGGTGCTGGGAATTGAACCTAGAACCTCTGGAAGAGCACCCAATGCTGTTAATGGCTGAGCCATCAATCCAACCCCCAACATATTTATTTTTACACACTGACCTAATTCAGACAAACTGTTGCCATAGCAACCTTTCACTCCTATTTTGTTCAGTCTTGAGTTATAAGGACACATGATTTGGGGGGATGCAGATTAAATACAGAGGCTTTGAGTTTTTGCTATGATCTAATCATTATTTGTTTCTTTGAATCAAAACATACCATAATTTTTATTTTGCACAGAAAAATATGTTTATTTTAATTAATTAATTATACAGTACTCTGCCTGCAGGCGAGCCAGCAGGCCAGAAGAGGACACCAGATCTCATTATAGATGGTTGTGAGCCACTATGTGGTTGCTGGGAATTGAACTCGGGACCTTTGGAAGAGCAGACAGTGCTCTTAACCTCTGAGCTATCTTGCTAGCCCCCAAAGTGTATGATTTTTTAAATATGAACTAAATATCAATAAACATAATAAGCAGCTAGGAATTTGGTATATTTAAGAGCTGCGCAGTAAACAAATAACAAAGCAAACAAAAAGCAATCCGAGGCAGGAAGATGACTCAGTGGGTGAAGGCACTTGCTGCCATGTCTGATGCCCTGAATGTGAAAGCAATCAAATGATAGAACAACTGACTCCTGTAAGTTTGCCTCTGACCCATACACACACACACACACTGTAATAAAAATGTTAAGTGTTTAAAATAAATAAATCGATTGCAAACACTTAACACATTCTACTTACTTAGGTCAGTAAGTTAGGGGTTTGTTAGGCCTAGAGAATTGAACCACATATTTATAGCTAAGTAATATCCCAAACTAGACTCTAGGAAGAGAGCTGGGGTTGAGGGAGTGGTGGTCTTTTCTATGTCAAACTACTTCCTCACCATCTCTACCACTTCCACTTCTGCCTCAATGCGCAGATGGTACAGGAAGGTGGCCAGGTCCTTCTTCATCTGGATACTGTTGTCTTCTAGTTGGGCTACTGTGAAGATCCGTATGCTGCATTTCCGCCATACCTGACATGATGCCATGTAGACATGGAAAATTAGATGCAAGAAGGGAAAACGTGATTTCCTAAAATGAGACATTTGTGTCTAGAGCAGCCTGGCTGTAGTATCAAGTATCTATTCCTTGCTTTCTGTTTGATACATTTTTGTATGAGTGTAAGAGATTGACTAAGCAACACATTAAAAACATTCAACATTAATGCTATAGTTCAGGCTGGCCTTGAATTTTGATCCTCTGATCTAGGCTTCCTGAGTGGTGAGATTACAGGTATGTTTCACCATTCCTGGCTTTACATTCTTAATTTCATTATAAGAAAAGACATGTTCATGTAGTATTGTGAAATTGTCCTTGGCTTGTGGCGTATAACTTCCAAAATCCTTGGAAGGACAGAGAGTAAAGTTGATCACCAATGGTGGATGATTTTGTCAGTTAGGTCTATGTATGAAAGCTTCCATAAAATCCTACTAGACTGGACTTTGGGAGCTTCTGTATAACTGAAAATGAGATAGTTCCTGGAGAACAGTACATGCCAGCAGGGATACAGAAACTCCATGCCTCCTCCCAGATGCCTTGTCCTCTACATCTCCATATCTGTATCCTTTGTAATGTTCATAAAGATGTAAACGTAACCAAGTGTTTTCTTTGACTTTAGTAACCCTGTCTAGTTCATTAACTGAATCTAGGAAGGGAGGCATATAAACCCCAACGTCAGAAGTGTGGGTAGAACAATCGGGGCTTGCAATCAGCATCCTCAGGATGCAGGAAGACACTGTGTAGACTAATCATCAATCTGTGGGATGGACAGAATGCTATCTCCAGATAATTATGTCAGAATTAATTCAGAGGACACCAAGCTGCTACCCTCTGAAGAACAGCTTCTGGCTTCATAAGGGAAGGGAAAAACGCATCTACATATTCTCACTCAGGATACGCTGAGAGTGCTGTATTTAGACAACATAGCAATGATACCATACAAACTTCAAGGTAATGAGCATGCATGGATATGACATGCACAACACACATACACTTAGCCCTGAAACTGATATATTCCTGTCTTTTGTTTATATGGAGCTTTAGTAAGCTTATAGGATTTCACTTAAGGTGTACTGATATAAAATACAACAACAAAATTAAAAAAAAAATACACACTCTACTTCTTTAACGCTGAAGCTGGGATTATGGGATAGCCAAGAATAAGCCCTGCTTCTTCAGATTTTAAGTTCATTACACAACAACAATTGAGCCAGCATAGCATGAGGGAATGCTTTAAAGAGTGGTCCAGAATACCTTGTGCTGTTTCAGTAGGAATGGTAAGAGCATGAGCATGCCCCCATCATGCACAATCCACCACACATCAATGTTGCCCTCAGAAAATTGTTCCACGTTGCTGGGAAAGAAGGAGACATTTTTAGCCACCAGCAGGGCTAGATGGGCAGCAGTTGTCACTCGAACTGTGCCTACGGAGAGAAGAGAGAATTAAGATATGCAAACAAGAATCATTGGGCTTGCTTGCTTCCCACCATCCCAGGAAAGCAACGCAGTGCTCATTGACATTTCTTTGAATAAAGTGTCTTACTTTATAATGCATTATACTTTACTAAGAAACAGAGGTCACTGACTGAAGTCTGGGGAACTAGTAACCAAATGGGGAACTATGGTTTAGGTAACTAGGGATACTCTGTACTGCATATTTACTATGAATTTAGAACGAGTTTGATGAAAGATAATCTTTCTAGATCCTGTGAGGACATCACAATGAAAAATGACAATTGAAAATGATAATTTGTGAACATAAATGTAAAAATGGAGAGGGCAGGTAACATCAGGTTACTAGTTTTTAGGTGGCCTTCTGACAGCATGCTTCATAGCATGGTCTCTACTTCGGGAGGCAGGTTAGGATGACAGATAACGTAACCCCCCCCTCTGGGCCCTCAGGTTAAATTCTGTACCAATGAAGGTCTTCCAAGCACGAGCGTCTTCACTCTGACGCCAGCCATTGGGCCAGCCCATCGCCACTGTGTTGTGCTTCATGCCCCCAAGGCCACAGGACTGGATGAGGTGTGAAATGCCCTCCTTCAGCTTGGCAGCCACCACCAGCTGGCAGAATCCTTTTACCTTTTCTGCCTCCATTAGGTGCTTAATGGTCTGAAAAAGATACAAAACTTCAACTGCTTTCATGAACCTTTTAACTCATCATTCCATCTTGCTACTGTAGTCCCATCTCTCTCCAACACAAGACTCTCTCTACGTAAGACTCATCTACACAGAAAAGTCCCAGAAGTTAAATGTGCTTCAGTGAAGTGTCATCTTTGTTTTGTCTTTACTTTGTAAGTGCTTTTTACCTACATTATTATCTATAGCTGATTGTCCATGTGGCTTCTTTCCCCTTCCCTCTAGTCTGATTGCTTCCTTTTCAGGTGAAGCACTGAGCACAGGGATGTCCAAAAAGTAAATACTAGGCATAGTTTGATTGACAGTGTAAGTTCATTACTGTAAGCATTATATTGTCAGCCCCAGCCATGCCCTGGTTTATTTCTCGAGAAACCTAATTTGATGATCCTGGAAGTTTCAATTCTGAATATTCTCAGGTAAGGTTTCTTTTTTTCCCTCTTCCCTCTTCTGATATTTATTTTGATATCTGAAGGACACCTGCATTTAAATAGTGCTGCATTTAATCAAGCTAACTTGGAGACAGTACCATATGCCTGTTTATTCTTACCCTACTCCTTTGTTGCAAAGGGAATGGGAATGATGATGTACAAAATGGGTGTGATTTCCCCAAAGACACAAACTAAGCCAGCGGTTATCTAGAGTAAAGGTTTTAATCTGAGAACATATGCTTTTGAAAAGTAAATATTTGTCATTTGGGTTAATATTTGAGATTTCTAGGTTTTTTAAAAGAGTTAATTTTAAAAATTAATGGACTTGGGGAGGGGCATGTGTGGAGAAGGAGGAGGGAAAGTGGGATTGGGAGGGGAGGTGGGAGGAGTTTATGGGGGATACAAAGTGAATAAAGTGTAATTAATACAAATTAAAATAATAAAAAAACCAAAAAAAACCCCAACAATGAAAATTGTGTGTGTGGTGTTGCACGCCTGTAATCCCAGCA
>CM053748.1:22557739-22578676 GCA_028658305.1 Pachyuromys duprasi
AAATGAAATCCAGTATTAATTTTGAAATACAGCTGACAGTTTCTCCAAACAGGATCAATTCCATCACTGACAGTATTAGAACAAACACTTCTTTCTTTATGCAAAAGAACCTGCTCTGCACAGCTAATCAGAAATAGCGTACTTTGAGTTTTCTTGATTCCATACAAAAGGTATTAAAAAGAAAAGTCAACTTTGCCACTGCTGTTATAAGATTTAGGACTTTTCTCCACAGTTGAATATAAACATCCACATGATTTCTCTTACTTTCAGATCAACATTTGGAGTCTCACTGGAAATTATGTTTATTGACAATCTCACAGGTAATGCTTTCAATGGGAAGAATAGATAGCTGTTCTGGCTCCTTCTGTTTGGGGGAATATGATTGTTCAAAAGTGAGCACTGAGTTAGGGGCCTAGGTCACACAGGAAAGGTATAACTTAGAAATCTGAGGTCTTCCTGCTTATTTGAACTTAGCTTACAGCTCTGTGATTAAGTGTATAAATCTTTTAAAAGTATAATTGAACCTTATGTTCAAAGTCAGTCAAAAAACTCTTATCTAAATACATTCTTTTAAACTGATTTTTTCTTTTATATCTGTTATAGCATTCAAATGCTCTACTGTCCTCCATGATTTCCTCAGAAATCTGTTATCAAGGTACATACAGAAAAGCTTTTTTTTTTTTTTTTTGAGTTTGGTTTCTCTATGTAATTTTGGTACTCACTGCAAAGACCAGGATGGTCTTGATCTCACAGAGGTCTGCCTGCCTCCTAAGTGCTGGGATTAAGGGTGTGTGCCACTATGCCAGGCTCAGAAAAGGATTTTTCTTAAAATAAATAGGAATAAAAGGAATTTCCCACTTTTGTTATCTGATAACAATAGGTTTACTATTTGGGGAAAGAACCACCACCCTTCTCCTGACAGCACTGTGGCCTTTTAAGCTGAGGGAACACAAACTTTTGAGAAGTGGAGACAAGAGGCTGTGCTCCTTACCTGCTCCGCGGCTAGAGCTTCACCGTAGTTCTCCAGGAAGTTCCCCACGATGACAGAGCCCACAATAGTGAGTCCCTTTCCTGCCTTGAGCTGTGAGGCGAAGGTGAGGAGGCGGGGGTGCTTGACATGTAAGTCTTCATCCAGCTTCAGCAGTACAAGCAACTGAGGCCTGTGAAGAGGCGAGGGAGAAGACACCTGGGTGTGGGAAACAGATGACAACTTCATCCTTTACTTCAGGAGGTCTCTATAAACATTTAACTTGACAGAAGGATGGAATCAGAATGCTCAGATGAGGGTTCTGAGTCATTTCAAATATTTTCAGTATTATCTGAAATTGATCAGTCTTCACAGAATAACAACAATAAACAATAAATACACAACAATAAGTAAGGCAGCAACCTTGAGGCTAGTTCAGAACTTGACAGCAGTTCCTCAAGCCACATCACTCCTTTATCTGGTGATCAAGAGAGCACAGCTGTGTGTGTTGGCTATATGCAAACAGCACTAGGCTCTGCTTAGTGACTGCTTTACCTCCAGTTCTTAGTGTGAGGAGGTCCTTCCTCTAGGCGAAGCAAAGCAAAGCGAGCCGCACTGAGTGACAGCCCCCGGATACCATCACCCCATTCTTTCTCAGCCCTGGGAGGAGGAGGAGAAAAGAGGAGCAGTGAGTTTACATACATACAGTGGATACAAGTTCAAAACAAACACACACCAAGATTTTCTGCATCTAACAGTAAGATACGTACAAGGTAGAAGACTGAAACCTGTGGCCGTGTTTACCCGCGGTTCCTCACTAGCACGAGGCACCCACTGTGAAGCCGACCACCCTCCATATGTCCACAGCGCAGGCTGCCAGGGGACTCACTGAGTCCCTGTGTGGGACTCAAAAGCAACCGTGTGGAACAGCAATCAGATTAGGAAATTACTTGAAAATAATGGAAATAAAGTCCAAAGTAATCTTCTGAATCAGAATACTCCCATTTTTAGAGGTTGTTGGAGGTTTTGGTTGTTTTGACATTTGGGATTAATTTCGTTTCAGAGCATCTCTTGCTTGAAAAGATTAGAGAAGATGTTTACAATTGAGTTATACTTTAAAAAAGTCATGTATGTGTGTGCATCTTTGTGTTCAGGTGTCTCTAGAGGTCAAACGGGGATCCATGTGGTTCTGAGCTGCCTGCTGGGCACTGGGGACAAACTACAGTTCTGTGGAAGAGCAGTTGGTGCTCTTAACCACCAAGGCGTCATCTCTCCAGCCCTGCATCCTATCTCATCTTTCCTTCCTTCTTTTTTTTTCTGTGATATGTAGGTTAGATTGCTTTGTATTTGCAATCTTCCTGCCTCAGCCTCCTGAGTACTGTGACTCCAGGTGTGTGTTCCCTGCTTGGCCAAACAGCCATTCTTGACTGACTCTTTCGGCAGTGATCAAGGTAAAAGTCATACTCACCCCTGGTACTCAATGTACTTGTAGATCATGCCAGCTATCACCATAGCTACAATAGCGTAATACCAGGAAGAAATGAACATCAGAGCTAGACAGATACTCATTCCCATGAAAGAGAGGGCCCTGGAAAATGAGAAATAAAATATAAACCAAGAATTATACTTCTAAACAGCAAGAAAAGACACCAACCAGTTGTGGGGTGCTCCTGGACTATGGTAGGGATTGTTAAAATTTCTAGTCAATTACAGACAGAACTATGTTAAATATAATGAAAACAATTATTAGAAAAAATCATCATGTGCCTTGAAAGCTGTGGCAATGACTTTTCTTCTTTCTGGTGCTTTGGCCCAAACCCAGTGCCTTGCACATGTGGGCAGGTCATCTACCACTGAGCCTTCCCAGCAGCCCAGATGGGGTGAGCCCTGTGCCTTCTGCTTCTGGACAATCATAAATGTGTAGGGATGCCACAGTGCTATAGGCCACAAGGACAATTATTACTCATCTGGAAAAGCAGGGAGTGAACACAGTCAGAATCTGAAATGTGATATTACATTTTTCTTTTGTAAGTATTCCTAACGTTTTATGGGCATTTAATTCCACATAACTGTAGAATCCACTGATAAAAAGCTGCCACGAGCTTTTATAGCACTAAATGAGAAACTTGGTAGACAGCAACTTTCTTGAGAAAATAAATTATAATGTATTATAATTTATAATAATATTTATAATTATTATAATGTATTAATAAATATAATGTGTTATTATGTAATTATAATTTTAGTTATAAATTATGTAAAAGTCCTTTTGTGGGCAGAATCACCTTTCTAGCCCTGTGATGAATATTCAAGCATAGACAAAAGAACTGTCTTTTGGAGATTAAGATATAACACTAAAAACATTCACAACAAACTTTTAACTAGTGTGAAAGCTAGGAGAAGGATGGAAAGTGTTAAAAGCAGTTGAAGGTATACATTTTTACCACATAAATGTCACATCACTGGCCATTACTGGTAAGAGAACCCAGAGAATGAATAAGGAAAGTTAGAAAACAAGAGCACGGCAACAGGCACATACATGAGCAGAAAAACTCACTATCATTGGAACACAAAAAAGAGATGGGGCAGTGGCCAAAACACTTGGGTAGCAGCTGGGTGGTGGCGGCACATGCTTTAATTCCAGCACTTGGGAGGCACAGGCAGGTGGATCTCTAAGTTTTGAGGCCAGCTTGATCTACATAGTGAGTTCTAGGAGAGCCAGGGCTACACAGAAAACCCTGCTTCCAAAAACTAAAGCAAACCAATCAATCAAACAAACAAACAAACCAAAAACCCCACCAAAACCCAACCAACCAAAACCCAAAGCAACCCTCCAAAACAAACAAGAAATGTGGACAGCCCTTTCAGGACTGGCAAGACTATGCCACAGCACCATATCTTTTCACTGAGAGCTGTATTGTGTACCAGCACTGAATTAATGTGCACTTTAGATGTATTACTCTGTTATGAATTAGTAAACTGAGATTTCATGAGGCTATATGCTTTCAGGCACGTTACAGGAGGGTTAGGAAGTAGTGATGCTGAACTAAGGACTAACCAGCGTAACAGCTCACAGTCTGAATTACTAAGTGTGAGAATGAAAACTGAGGAGAATATAAATGTAACCTCAAGGCACCATGAAATCCAGTGCTCAGCTAAGGGAGAATAGAAAGGTAGATATGCAAAGGGAAGGGATGAGCTATAAAACTGAAGTAGCCTGTAAGTAAGCACTTTATGTCTTTGTGGATGCTATTATAAAGTAATACAGCTATGAAAGAATAGGGAAGAAGGAATTCAAGTGGAAACTGAATATCAAAATTTCTATAGAATGGCTGGCAAATAAAAATGTATTGAAAATCCAGAATATTCTAGATTTATAGAAAGATAAGGAAGATGAAGACTTACCAGTGATAGTAACGGAATCGGGGCCTCCAGTTAGGGGTTCGGAGTAATGTTTGCAAGGCACACGCCAAGTTCACAAAGAGGTAACACATGAGAAAAAACCTGGAGGAATAAAAGCAGTAAGAGATTATAAAATGTTCTGTGAGGGCTATATTTTAAATAACGGAGGCCTCTCCATTACTAAACTCTGGACCAACCATTTATCAAGCACAAAGTAAAACTTAAAAACCTAAAAGCCATGTGGGTACTAGAAATTGAACCCAAGGACCTCGGAAGGGCAGTCAGTGCTCTTAACCACTGAGCCATCTCTTGGAGCTCAGCACAACCTACCTTCCAACATTTCTTCCTTCCTTCCCATTCCTTTCCTCTTCCTTCTATCTTTCTATTTATTTATTACAATTTATTCACTTTGTATCCCTGCTGTAGTTCCCTCCCTGATCTCCTTCTAGTCCCACCAGCCCTCCCTCTTCTCCCCCTATGCCCTTTCCCAAGTCCACTGATAGGGGAGGACTTCCTCCCTTTTCATCTGACCCTACCCTATTAGGTCTCACCAGGAGTGGCTGCATTGTCTTCCTCTGTGGCCTGGTAAGGCTGCGCCCCCTAGGGGGAGGTGACCAAAGCACAACCATTCTTTACCCAGATGTCCAGTAACTATTCCATACTTCTGCTTCCTTATTAATTCTCCTCCTAAATTTATCTACCAAGTACTATGATTCTATCTAACTTTAAACTTCCTAAACTTACTTATTTTCATTTTTTAGGAATTTCACCTTAGTTCAGGCTTTCACTTCTTTTTTCCCCCAATGTCTAGTTTAATATCCTCTTCTAGGTCCCCACCCACAAAACACAGTTCATTTTTTTTTCTTTTTTTGAGACACTCTCATTTAGTCAACTTTGGCTGTCCTGGAACTCCCTGTTTAGATACACAGAGCAGGTTGGCTTCAACTCAAAAATATCTGTCTCTCTCTGCTTCCTGAACTGGAATTAGGTGTGTCCCACCATACTAAGTAAAGACTTATTTGCTTTTGTGTGTATGGTATTTTCCCTTAAGATATCTATGTGTAGCATACTGTGTGCTTAGTAATGGCAGAGGCCAGAAGAGGACACTGAATCCCCTGGAGCTGCAGACTAAGACATGTTGTGCTTTTCTGCTTAGGAAATAACTAGGTGTCTTTCAAGATACCGGTCGTGTCCTACAGAAAACCCTGCTCAGCTCGGGTGCCGTGCTTTCGTAGCACCGCCAGTCTTCACTGTATGGGGGAGTCTCGGTTTTCTTATCTATCACCAGTTCTTTGTGACCATGAGCCTTATATTCTAGTGTCAGACAGACAGAAAGTAATCAGTGAGTCACAGGTAAATTAATAGAAGCTAACAGTGAAACCGACTGTTAATGACTCATAAAAGAAAGCAGGGGCTGGAGATGCTCAGTGGTAGAGAGCATGCCTCGTGCATACAATGCTCTGGGTTCAAAGCCAGCTTTTTTTTTTTTTTAAAGAAGAAGAAGCAGGAGGAAGAGGAGGTGGTCTTATAGGTAGGATCTTTCCCACTACAAAATCATAGTCATTTATAAAAGTTAGCCTTACATAAAAGTTCTCAGGAATAGTCTCTTAAAGATTTATTTTAGTTCTCTCTCTCTCTCTCTCTCTCTGTGTGTGTGTGTGTGTGTTTGTGTGTGTGTGTATGTGTGTCTGTGTTCACATGAGTGCTCAGAGAGGTCAGGTGTCATGTCCCCTGGAACTGGACATATAGGTGGTTGTGAGGCACCTGATATGGGTGCTGGGAATTGAACTTAGGTCCTCTGGAAGATGCAATATATGCTGTTAATCACTGAACCATCATTTTTCCAGCCCCATCTCAGGAGTATTTTTTTTAAGTGAAGTCTATATTTGGTCAAATATGTCATAATCACTACTTTTAGATAACTGACAGAAACCATGTTATATATCATTAAAGCAACCATAGTTGAAAAGAACAAGTAGCTCTTACATGGAAAGAATTGGGGCCACGAGATCTAGGGAAGCGATGAGAATTCCCAGCTCCGCTATGGCAGCAGTTAGAAGTAAGGCCCAGGTAGGTTCTCCATTGGCTTTGCTGTGACCAAAAACCTGTGCACACGAGGGAGAACATCAGGCACGGGGGCACTGACAAAGATGTGCCCGTTTCAAACATATAAAACACACACAAAGGACTTTGAGAGCCTTGGACTAAAACTACAAGTCTCTACATTTATGATCGCCCAAGTCTTAAGCTAGAAAAGGTAACATTTTACATAAAACCTGGAAAAAGAGAAGAGGGAACAACAAAGAATCACTCACCCTAAGGAAAGGTATGATGTTATCCTTGGCAATAGCCTGTAGCAGCCTCGGTGCACCTGTGAGGCTCTGGAGTCCAGCCCCACATGTTGAAAAGAACGAGCCAATAACAATCACCCACGGGGATGGCCAGGATAAGGTGCCTACAACCAAATTACCTTTCACAGCATCCCCAAATCTAGGAAAAACAAACAGTGGAGAAATTTAACTTGAAAACAACTTTAGATTAAAAAATTAGGAAGACATTCACCCAGTGAATTTTTCTTGATTATAACTTTTACAGACTCAAACTGAGGTAAACTCGAATACTAAAAAAATGTAAAGCTACAGAGTTTTCATCAAAAAAGCAATAATAGCAGGCATGATGGCACATACCTGTCACCTTAGCTCTCAGGAGGCTGGTACAAGAGGATTATGAGTTTGGGGCCAGACAAGGCTATATTTTGAGTTCAAGGCCAGTATGGTTTATACAGCAAGTTCAAGGCCAGCTCAGGATGCAGAGCAAGATCCTGTCTCAAAATGAGTTACTGGGCTTGAGATATAGCTGTTACATCATTTACTTAGCATATCTCTGAGTCCCTGGGTTCAATACCAAGCACCACTGAGGAGGAGAAAATTAATAATATATATTAAGAAAATAAGTTAGAAAACAAGCCAAGCTTTACTTACAGATTTCTCTGTAATAGCTATGAATCTGCTTTGGAGTGGAAATTGGAAAAGTGTAGAAAAACATGTTGGAGGTTGGTCTGATGTGTGTTACTGACCTTCAAGATCTGGTTGCACCTATCCTTTTATAAACTTGCCTAAGACATATTTGATTGGTTGATTATATAGCCTATACCTGGGCAGAGCAGAATGGGGTAGTGTGACTAAGGTTCCTGGGCTTTGGACAGGGAGAATCATGGGAGACAGATGAACAGGAAAAGAGAGAGGAGGAGGACATCATGATGGGTTAGTGTGGAGAAGAAACCACGTGGGCTGGGAGAATGGACTCCAATAATGGTGTGAAAAGCCCCAGATGAAGAATACAAGCAAGTACAATACAAGAGATTATGGATGAAAGGTAGTCCAGATAGAAAGGATTAAGGCAGATGGCATTGGATGGGGGCTGGGAGATGGATGGTGAGGTTATAGAGACAGTGTAATATAAGTGAAATATATGCCCAGCCCAAGGTAAATAAGGCAATTATAAAAATCTAACAGGGGCTGGAGAGCTGGCTCAGAGGCTAAGAGCACTGGCTGCTCAACCACACGGTGGCTCACAACTGTCTATAATAAGATCTCATGTCTTCTGGCATGCAGGTGTATATGCAGATAGAACAATGTATACATAATAAATAAAATATTTAAAAAATCTAACAGGTGTCTCTGTCTTATTATTTGTGATAGCGGGTTAGCTGATACAACCGTGATAATCTTAGGGCTGGGAATAAATAATATATAACCCAACACTCATTTTTTAAAAAATTTACAACAATAAACATAGACAGCAGGAGGTCCATAATTGTTTTTATTTTGTGTGCATGCATGTTGTTGTATGTGCTATACAAGCTCTTTGATTATATATATATATATTATATTCATTATATATATATATATATATATATATTCATTATAGATGGTTGTAAGCCACCATGTGGTTGCTGGGAATTGAACTCAGGACTTTTGGAAAAGTAAGCAGTGCTCCTAACCTCTGAGCCAGCTCTCCAGCCCCCACCCTTTTTTTTTTAAAGTATTTCATTTATTTATTATGTATACAATGTTCTATCTGCATATACACCTGCATGCCAGAAGAAGACACCAGATCTTATTATAGATGGTTATGAGTCACCATGTGGTTGCTGGGAATTGAACTCAGGACCTCTGGAAGAGCAGCCAGTGCTCTTAACCTCTGAGCCATCTCTCCAATCCCACATATATATGGCCTGGTTTCTACATATCATATCTGTGTTGAGTGATGAGATGCTATGGAAGACAGACATATAGTTGTTATACTTACTTGTCTCTGAGAACGACTCCTTCAATACATGCACCGAAAAGGACAACATTGCTTAAATCTGTTAGGCTGAGAGTCAAGAAAATTGTTGTTGTCCTTCACCTTTTTATAGTAACTATACTCAGGATGATTCATTATCAATAAATGAATTGTTAAATTCTCTTCTTCTGTAAAATACTTTTTTTAATGATGGTTATGAAGCAGGTCAACTATCTGGCAAGTGAGGCGATGGTAAGAGAAGGCATTATTATTAGATAAAAATACTGATCATCTTAGTTCTACTGTATGATCTCATCACCATGACTCAAACCAGATTAACAAGAAGGATACACACGAAGGATGTGGTCAGGATGGCAAGGACGGTTCCAATGGGAATGGACTTCTGAGCATCTTTCAGATCTCCGGATCTGTTTGACCCAGCCATGATACCTAGTAAAGGTAAATACCAAGTTCACTGCTTGGCTTTCTGGGCACCCTGATATTCATACTGATACTGAAGACTAGGGGCAAACTAAGAACACCGAGAATATAATTCCGTCTCCTGAGAAAACCCACTCACTGTGGCTGATGGCTTTCTAAAACGGGTCACAGCCCCACCCCTTACCTGTGACAGAAGGAAAGAAGATCCCCACTAGGAGAGTGAAGGAGGTGGTGATGTCAACAAGGACATACTCATGGTTTAAGTTGCCCACGACATCAGATGACTTGGCTGATGGCTTTTCAATAATCTCACCCTTTGGTAAATAATTACTCCAAAGGTTTTCTGCAAAGGGTTGAGGGATGGGGTTGGTAGAAAGAGAATGTAAGGTGAAAATAATGTAACCACGTGATTTCTTACCCAAACAATATTCAACCACAGACACCTATCTCTATTTGTACTGGAGACTGACCCTAGAGCCTTTTATTTGCTAGGCAAGTACTGTACCATAGACCTTCCTCTACCTCAGCCGCTTATGATAATTTTTAAAGAGCCATTGTTTCTTTAACATGAACACATGTACACATGTAAGTATTACAGAATAAAACACAATTCTATTTCTCATTTGTTCTAATACAATTTTACAATATGCTTTGGTGTAATAAATGCAGTTAACTTTTTAAAAACAAATTAGTAAGTTAAGTAGACTACAATCAAATGCCCTGTAAAGCCTATTTTTAAATTAGTTATCAAATATAAAGCCAATTAAAAAATTAGTATCAAAGCAGTTTTTAGTATGAACTTGCTTTACGGGCAAAGAAATGTGTAGACAAAACATTTAAGGCGGCCATCACTTAAGGAAAGAATTTCAGAAATTTAGCTGAGCTAGGAAAATGAATGTGTATGTGTGTGTGTGTGGTGACATTTAAACAGTTCTATTTTAGCTATGCCTGCAGGAAGATAATTGGCAATTTTTCAGGAATACATTAAGTCAGACCTAGAGAAAGGCAAATATCTGCAGTCCCAGCTTGTCAGAAGAGTGAGGCAGAGGGACTGCTTATGTCCAGGAGTTTAAGTTAGCTTGAGGAATACTGCCAAATAAAAACATTCACAAAATATTTTATCTTATCCTAGGCTAAAAAGTCATTTGTCAGCCTCTGTTTTCAAAAGGCAAAATTTGACAGCTGCACTCCACAAGAGAGCTCTAAATATAGATAATTTCACTAGGAGAACAACACAAATATGCTGGGCACAGTGCTGCATGCCTATAATCCTCCCAGTACTCAGGAGGCTAAGGCACAGAGATTGAGTTTAAAGCCATCCATGAATACACAGGGATCCATGCTATGTTCAACAGACACTGAAATAGACAGCAGGCTGGGGTGTAGCTCAGTGGTAGAGCATGTTAGACTGCCAGACACATGCCCTAGATTCAGTCCTTGCCACTGTAATCATAACTGTCACCCTCATGGGAAAGTTACTAACTAAATTTGCTAAAGAGACATGCTGTACCTATCAAATTGCCTTCTAAGAACTATGCTTATACTTATATATTAGTGCTGCTATCAGCTATTGTCGGAGAAGTTTCCCTTTACAGTGGGCAGTGATAACTGTCGAGGTCCATTAACAACTGGTCACAGTTATCACCCCCTTCAAGGCTCAGCGAATATTGAACGGGGCTGGAAGAATGGAAAATGCAGAGGGAGAGAGGGAATCATGTAGAATGCCGGATTCCGGTTGTGGCCTTTGCATGTGGCTCTGACTACCTATACACAATCTTCGCAAGACTGATTCTATTAAGATGTCACATGAACTGGGTGGTGCACACCTTTAATCCCAGCACTCTGGGAGGCAGAGGTGGGCAGGTCACTGTGAGTTTGAGGCTAGCCTGGTCTACAAAGTGAGTTCAGGACAGCCAAGGCTACCCAGAGAAACCATGTCTCTTAAAAACAAAACAAAACCAATAACCAAAACCCAAACAAACAAAAACAAAAAATAAAAACCCTTAATATGTAATATGACCCTATCCATTCCTGAAATTTTAAATATACCCAGTAATGTGAGAGGGAAAGACATTTTCTTCACTCCTGTAGCCACTGTTAGGTGCCTGTGCTGCTCTGCACACATCACTCACGAACACATAAACAAGTGTAATGAAATTTACTGTATATGCAAACAAATGAGGGAATAAGGGGTACGTGTCAATATGATCAAAATACAAAAAATACATGTATAAGATGTGGTAAGAAACTCATTGTTATACATAATTAATGTGTTATAATAAAAACCAAAAAATAAGGGCAAAAAAAAAATCTAAGATGGGAAAGCCTATTTCCCCCTACTGTACTTAAAAAAGAAACAATACAAACCAAACCAGGTCTAATTGAACTCTCTGACTTACCAGTAATGATGCCGCTAGCCAGCCCAGGAATGCCTTGGATTGAGGTGACATTGTTGTGAACAAAGTACTCATCACAGGCGGCGTTAGGAAACTGGCTCGAGTTACAGAAGAGTCCCCATAACCTCGATGGCACTGTCATGTTGTTGACTTCCTTGCTCTTAGAGCAAACATCAATGTGTCTTGATGACAGGGTGCGGTTACCCAGCATGCAGACCCTAAATCAAAGGAAACAGGGAAGAAGAGAAAGATTAAGAAGGGAGAAAAAAAGAACAGAGAAAACTAAATTTTAAAGAGGAAACAGTAGCACTCAGGAAGGCAAAGGCAGTCGGGTCTCCATGAGTTCAAGGCCAGCCTGGTCTACAGAGAAAGTTTCAGGTTAGCCAAGGCTACACCACGTCTCAAAAAACCAAACCAACAACAACCAAACCAAAAAAAAAAAAAAAAAAAGAGAGAGAGAGAGGAAAAGCCACTTAGTAAAGGATAAAAATGTCATTTCTCAAAGATTTTACTGGAAAAGATGAATGAGCATTATTGGCTAGCAATGTGAATCACAGTGACTTGCATTTTCTGCCAGGTCTCACAATATTTTAATATTTATCTTATGAGGATGGAGGCTCTGAGGGTTACGGAGATTCAATATTCTGCCCAAGATCAAGGTCATACAAATGACAGATGTAGGTGATATGATTCAAACATAAGATCTGTACAAAGAAACTACGCTCAGTTATCTTCCAAAAGTTTTTAACTATTCGTCCATTTTCAGGCAAGAAAGAATCCTGGAGGGGCTATGGCTCAGTGGGGTTCAAGTGCTTGCTATGAAAGCATGAGGTCCTGAGTTCAGATCTCTAGCACACAGGTAAAAGCCTGGTGTGGTCATAGATGCCTGTAATCTCAGCTCTGGGGATGGGGCTTGGGGAGGAGGAGAGAGAGACAGCCTGGGGTTTGCTGGCCAGTCTCAACAATGCAAGCAATGGTAAGCTTCAGGTTTAGTTAAAGACTTTCAAGAGAATAAGAGAATAAGGCAGAAACAGATAGGGAACCTTCTTCTGGTTTCCACATAGGCATACATGTGAACACTCTGCAGCATTACCCAACACACCATTACCACCACCGGCAATAATAAAATCCCAGACTACTTCTGCTATTATTTTTTTTAAAAAGTGTCCCAATGCCCATATTTTTGTCTGTGTGTTTTCTTCCTAGGCAGAGGGAGGGAGGAAAGGAAATAAGGTAGGGTATGAAATGAGAAGAGGCTTTATTCGTAACCTCGTGGAGTTGCCAGTTCTGCTGAGGCTTCTGGCTACTGCTGCAGGATAGCTTAACTAGATTTACAAACACATCCCTTTCTGGCCACGAGAAAACATGTTTGTGACCTTAAACCTAGACCCAGTGGTACAGAGGAAATTTAAGGATAACACAAATATTAACTGTGATTTATTTTTATTTCTAGCCAGAAACATAAACAAGAATGGAGTAATAGACCTAAGTAAAATACTTCTGAGCTTGAACAAAACACAGTTTGGAATCTGCAGAGTGACTTCATACATATGCAATGAGCCACATATCTATTACTTTACTTCAACAACGCTTAACAATCCCTAGTCTGTTTCATGGTTTCTCTAAGTTTGTTTTGTTTTGTTTTTAATGTGTTATTCTGGAATTTTTAAAAACAAAATAACTTGCACTGTAATTTTTTTCCCCCAACCAAACAGAAGTGGAGAAGCCCCAAAGGGGAACCTGAAGCAAAATGGAATTTTCCAAGTTGAGATACAGCTAAAATATTGCATCTAAAACTTCTATAACTCTGAAAATGATCTTTAATTATTTTATGACCCCCAAGTAAACAAAATGAAAATTTATGGTGGAACCTGTAACTGATATCACACAGAAGAAATACCAAATAGCCAGCAAATCACAAAGTCCATGTTCTTGGCCTGTCATTAGTTGGCTTTGGGGAAAGTCATTCACCTTTGCTGGATCTGAGGGTTTTTTGTTTTGTTTTGTTTTATTTCCTCTAACCTGTTGAAATCAACATAGTACAAATAAATATGATCCCTAGCTGATCCATATGACTTCAAAGGCAATCTTGCTACTTTTGTAACAAAATTACAAATGACCAGTGCCAAGCAGGCTCTGTGTCACAAATCAAAGGTAGAATAGGTTAGTCTGTGAGGGACGGCTCTGTACAAACCCACCACTTCACCACTTATGGCATGCAATGCCAGTGACACTCACATGTGATGGGACATTCACTTCCCTTTCTTTATACATAAGAATTTAGTACCAACTATAAAGAAATGATTTAGGTAATTATTTTTAAGAGATTTATTTATTTTATGTGTATGGGTGTTTTTTGCCTACATGTATGTGCCAGTTACGTGACTGAAGCCTGTAAAGGCATGGAATTAGAGTTACAGACAGTTGTGAGCCATCAAGTGGGTGTTAGGAATTGAACCCAGGTCCTCTGGAAGATCAGCCACTGCTCTTAACTACAGAGTCCTTTCTCTAGACTGCTATTCTATAATTCCTTTGAATTGACTTTTATTTTAAAAGCATCTAACACTGTTTACAAAGGTTGCTGGTAATGACTATGATGACCAAGTACTTCATGGGTGGTTCACATAAACACAATTATTGAGAGGGGGGCACCGAGATACGTGTACCCTTATGATGGTTACTGCTGCTATCTAGCTCTACACTGAGGAAGGTCAATAGGACAGTAAGTCAGGAAGCTTCTTGTTGGAAATCTGGGCCAATTGGGAAAGCACGCCATGAGATTTTGGTAGAAGTGTTCACATCACAACACTGTAACTGACTACCCAATGATGCCCAGGTCAAAAGACAGGTACATACGGGAAGTGTGGTGGAGCAAAGGAAGACTTGATGGCACCAGCGTAGATAGCCAAGATGGACACAATTACACAGGCCAGGAAAAGTGAGGCAAACTTATTCACGTAGCGTACGCCAATGAATACCACCAAGACCATGAGGACCAAGAAGGCTGTGCCATAGACACGCATGTTATTGAGCATGGCTGCTGACTCCTTGAGTGCATCATCACTCCGAAAGATGGCAGCTCGGGGCACAATATATACCTGTTACAAAGAAAAAAGTAGTAGAGAAGAAATGAGGTCACTTTCAAATAATCAAGTAGAGGGGCTATTATAGTTTATATGTTACTTCTGTGAAGGAAAGGAAAGCTAAACAAAAAAAAATTAAAACATTAATTTTTATCCTTTCTTCTTTTTTAAAGTGATTTTACTTTTTTATGTGTATTGGTGTTTTGCCTGCATGTGTCTGTGAGGGTGTTGAATCCCCTGGAACTGGAGTTAGAGCAGTTGTGATCTGCAATAGGGGTGCTGGGAATTGAACCCTGGTCTTCTGGAAGAGCACCCAGTGCTCTTGACTGTTGAGCCTCTCTCCAGCCCCTCCTCTCTTCTTTTTAATCATTCATTTTAGACAGGGTCTAATTACATAGCCCTAGTTGGCATGAAACTCAAAAGATCCACCTGCCCCTGTCTCCCAAGTGCTGGGATTAAAGTTATGTACCACACCTGGCTGTAAATTAACCAAATTTTTATTTGGTTCTAGAATGTCTATAGAAATGTTATATTAGAGATTATTTTTGCCCTCTATTTATTATTCTAAATATCTGTATTTCCAAATAGGAAAAAGAAAAAATGAAAATTTTATTCAAAAATGGTAGAGAGAAGATTTATAATATGAGTAGAGAAATTAAAAACTCTTTCATTGGAATAAAGTTACCAAAAGAGGGGTTGGGGATACAACTCAGCCAGTGAAGTGCTCACTGCACAAGAATAAGTATATGAGTTTGATCCCTTGGGCTTACGTAAAAAGCTAGGCTTGGTGGTGTGTGCTTGAACCTTAGTATTGGGGAAGGAAAGACAGGAGGAAACCTGGAGCTGACTGGCTGGCCAGCCGAAGGTAATAACCTCCAGGTCCCAGTGAAAGACCCCATCTCATAGTGCAAATTAATGGCTCCTGAGGAACAACTGGCAAGGAAACAGGTTGATCACTGGCCTCTACACACATGTATTCAACACATTAGAAAAGACAAACACACATACACACACACAAATATATATATATATATCATATATATATTTATATCAACTTTTTTACTCTTCTCTATTGGCATAAGTCTTTTCTGCTTTGATATGAACTCCCTGCTTAAGATGAGAGATTTGGGGACAACCAGGTACTGGGAGAAGGACAGGCAGATGAAGGACACCTCGATCTTCTGCCAGCATCACTGCAAGAGGACAGTCGGGGCACCATCACCTGATTGGCTACCACACCTGATCTCCGAAACCTTGATCGCTAAGAACAAAAACAAACCCTCAGACTTTCTACACTGTAGATCACAATTTATTCATTACTTACCAGAAAAATTTCAATGGCACCAAGAATATACATGGCTGCTGCAAACGTGGTGCCAAGATAAAAGCAGAGGCCAACAGCCCCACCGAACTCTGGGCCCAGGGCCCGGGAAATCATGAAGTATGAGCCACCGGCTACAAGACAAAACAGAATGGGAACAGAATACAGTGAGGGTTTCACTAAGAGGACCATAAACAAGTCATAGGTAATAATTTTAAAATATGCACAAAAGATGTTTCAGACTTGGGGAACTGAATGTAACAAAGCAGATTTGCTAATGTGTTATGGTATGTACAATACTCTTTATTTTTTCACTCTTAGGAACAAAATTAGAATTATTTCCTACAGAAATAAGACAGCCTAACAAAATATAATTTATAAATTAAGAGAATGTGGCTGAAATTAGAGCATTTTAGTTTAAAAATAATGAATTTCAAATAATGAATTTCAAAGCTAGCTTCCTTGAGCTAAACAGCATTTGTCTCTCTGCTTCTAGAAGATGACCCTGTTACAGTGCCCTATGGACAACAGAATAGACCATTAAGTTTCTTTGGAAAAGTGTAAACACCGTGAGTAATCACTGATAGTCTCTGAAATCTGAGCTGGGGCTACTGACCTGGCACCACTCCATTAGTGGCAATGGCACTCATGGAGATCGCAGTCAACATTGTCTGGAGAGAGAGAAAGGAGGATTTTATTACTGGGCAAAGCTGACATTTCTGTTCTGCTTTCCCATGTATGGATGTCAGAACACATAGCAAACATTTCATTCTACTTATTTTTATGAAGGGTTGCCGTATAATATATTCAAAAGAGACAGCTAGGAGACAACATTGCAAAGTAGGCTGGAACCTACCTACAGACTAGCTACAATGCCAAGAACAATATACAGTTAGAGAGACAGACAGACAGACAGACAGACAGACAGACAGACACACACACACACACACACACACACACACACAGAACCACTGAAAAAATTAAAACAAAGTAACAGTACAGAAAGGTCTTCAAAGAGAGTTGCTGGAATCACAGTGACCACCTAGTAAGCTCCTATAGCAGAAGTAAGAGTTAAAACCCACAGTGTGAGAGTGGGAATAAGAAGGTTGCACATGAAATAGCTCAGAGAAAGCAGATTGGCTGTGGTGAATGGCAAAGGAGTCAAATATGACCCAGAAGTTTCAAGCTCCAGAAATTGGAAGTGGGGAAGGCAGTGCCACTAAATTATTAATGGCACAGGGCATGATGCATATGGAGGATATAATGGTTACTCAAACAAAGGGGACAGCAGAAACTGGTAGTAAGATTGATGAACAGGGATGGGACACATAAGAATGAGCAGCTTAAAGGAGAACCAGAATGGGCTGAATGGAGAAGTCCAGGAAAAAATTAATAATTTCTGGGGAAGGAACAAGAAAGGAGACTTTGAAGTAAACCAAACCCAATCTAGATTCACACCATCCTTCCAAGGCACTGTCAATTTTATTTTCAGTGTGTTTTAGAATAGTGTATACATTTTCTAACATGTTCTGTTACAACACTAGTGTTTTCAAGTTAAAATTATCCATATTTTGGATTATTTGAAGACCTACATTTTGTTTTCTATTTCCAAAAATGTAGGATACCATAGTAAGTAATAAATAACGGGTGCTTAATGAAAATCTTTTTGATTTTAAGATCAAAATTCTCTCTCCGGTTGGAATAATGAGTCTTTTATTTTTTGTGCTTGTTCCCCAGGAGGTTGCTTGCATATACTCTTGGCAGCTGGAAATGCTGCAGGTGAGCTCACAGAGCCAGTGCAGGACTTACACAGCAGCAGCAGATAAGGACAATTGCAAAGGCCTGAAGGACTCCGGCTGTGCCCACTACCCAAGTAAGACGCAGAAAGAGGATCACTCCAAAAATATTCTGTAGACATGGGAGGTAGACACCCATGAAAGTACCCATTTGGGGGCTCTAGAAATAAAAATGTAAGACAAAAAGGAAAAAATTATACAGTTAGCCATAAAAGATTCTTTGGTTTACCATTTAATCACAAAGCAGAGTCAGGGAGTTTACGCATTATCTTCAAAAGTCTCTTAATTCTTTTTAGTACTTCTATTATCTATACAAATTTGTAATTTGGATAAGCTTCCACATGTTTTCATCATACCTAAGCAATGGACCACTCAACAATATAAAAATGTTTATTCTTCAAAGTTGTTAAATTTTTCATTTAAAAACAGAATGACTTACGGAAATTCTTGAGAATTAGGCACAAATTCTTCACAATAGTTGGTAAATCAAACGGATGGGGAAAGAACGAACTTGAAGGCCATTTGGCCCCTTTGCAAAGAGCTGACCTAATTATATGTACTGGCATAATTTTATTGTAAGAAAGATGATAGTATTTTAAAAGATCTAACAATGTCTGGGTATCATCATGGTGCATGCATATGACCTAGGAGGCTGAGGCAGGAGGATTCTAGGTTCAAGGCCATTTAAGACATTGACTCAAAAACAACAAAATGAGCACCCAAAAACCCAAACCTGTGCCAGGAAGACAGCATGAGCAGCTGAGTTGAGATATTCCTCCCTACTGGTGTGCTAACTCCCCTTCCTGCAAAGATGGCACTCACATGGCTAACTTCCTCATTTGGATGGTTTCTCCTCAGATCCCCCATATCAGAGGGCTCTCTATGCCTGACCTACCCAGGGCAGCAAAGCCTTGCAGCAGGCTCTCATCAGTCTCACTCCTTTTAATCCTGCTTAAGTTTTTGGTCAAGCATTAGCTGACACTGAAAATGCTATATATTTTAACAGAGTTTAAAGAGCTTAGGGACTGGCTTCTCACATGAAGCTAGGATACTGTACATTCTGTCTGGGCCTGATGGTCCTGGGTATATTAAGCATTTAATATATGGTTTCTTAACACGGACAGATGCTCTTCATATGGCTTCATCTCGTATATATGGGGCTGTTTTTATTTAGCCCGGGTGTTCTGAGGCCTCACCTTGGTAGGCTTCTTTTTCCCTTCGGTGATGTTCTCTGCCTCTTCATGTTCTTTTGCTCCCTGTGTCAGATTAGTATAGTTGGCCATGCGGTTGAGGAGAGAAGACACCTTTGGTCTGGTGTCCATTTCTTCCTAGAAAGTGAGAAATAATTTATGAAGGATACTAAAATTCAGCAACAAAATGCTCTCTACCAAGAAATGGTACAGTAAATGGTAAAATATTTCATAGGTAAACATTTTAAGAATATTCGTCAGTGAGACAACTTGTTCCTCACATTTGAAGGATGGTACAGAGCTGAGGGTGAAGGTTGGTGAGAGTGACTGCCTGCCTGCTCAAGGTCCTGCTAAGATGGTAGAAAAGACCACAGTTAGGGCACAAGTTAAGGCAGGCTGCAGAGTACTGGGATTTAACACCTGTCACTTTATCTCCAGGGAAAGGTTTTTCATACAAATGTGTGATTATATTTGAGTTCTAATTTGTTCCCCTCTTCCTCTGCCTTCCCCTATTCCTTCTGACCCTCACAGACTAGGTTCCTGTCTCATTAGTCTCCCTTGTGTTTTCATGTGGCTTGTATTCTATTATTCTCTCTGTCTCCACTTCTCTGTCCCCTTAACTTCTCTTCCTCCCTTCTCAAAGTCTGTTCTCTTTCTCTCTCTCTCTCTCTCTCTCTCTCACACACACACACACACACACATTTATACTTAAATACACATATGGGAGAAAGCATGCACTATTCAATATTTGTCTTAGTTTGGCTTATTTTGCTTTACATCATGATTTTCATTTCTAAACAATTTTCTGCAGATGTGATGATGGTTTCATATTTCCTAGTCGCTGATGAGAATTCCACCATGCAGAAGGGAATGATGGCTCAGTGGGTAAGTAAGAGACCTTGGTTCCTTTTCCAGAGGCCTGGGTTCAGTTCCCAGCACCCACATTGGGAGGCTCACAACCACCTGTAACTTTATCTCCAGGGAAATAGGATGACCTCTTCTAGTCCCGCGTGTGTGCACACGCACACACACACACACATACACACACACACACACACACACTTAAAATATTACCTCAAAGAGTGCCAGATTTTTATCAAAATATTCGTCTCCTTCTTCATAGTTGGAATTATTGAGATAAGCATTTCGAGCTTTCTTATGTCCATCGTCTGAAAAGAAAGGCAAACATTGGCTTTTCGTTAGTACTGAGGCATAAGCACCAATGGTTATGTTGCCTCTGTGTTAACAGAAACCACTTCAGACTCAACTTCAGTCTGAGTGATAGACCTCAGTTAGCAATGCTTAGAGAATGTGGTGTTCTTTAGCCTGAGTGGTAGACCTCAGCATTACTTGGAGAATGTGGTGTTCATCTGGCAAAAGCAAATCAGGAAACCAAAGAATTCAATGTGAAGAATCCATTTTCTTAATACAGAGACAACAGATGCCCGACCCTTACACTTACCCACAAATAAATAAAACACAGACAGCCTTTATTTCTTGCTCTAGATATGGGCTATTTTACAAATTGCTGATGCTGATAATGGGAGTCAAAGCAGTTTCCAGGGCCATCTGACATTAAAAATTTATGTGTATTATGTATGTGTGGTGTGTGTGTCACAGTGTACATGTGGAGGTCAGAGGACAACTTGGTAGAGTTGGTTCTCTCCTACCTTTGTAGGGTTTGAAGGATGGAACTCAGGTTGCCAGGTTTGCATGCCAAGTGCCTGCTGATCCATGTTGCTGACCTCCTTTCTGATGCTTTAATCAATTACATTTGGTGATTTAATCTATAATGATGTTTTTCAACTTTGAGAATTTCATATGATATATATTGAATATATTCAACCCTCCCACTGCTTCCAACCAAACTTTGAGACTACCTCCTTTTTTTTTTTTAAACCTTCTTTCCCACAGGCTCTAAGATCAACAATCAATAAGTGGGACCTCATGAAGCTGAAAAGCTTCTGTAAAGCAAAGGACACTGTCATCCGAACGAATCGACAGCCTACAGATTGGGAAAGAATCATTACCAATCCTACTTCTGACAGAGGGCT
>CM053748.1:22586727-22681851 GCA_028658305.1 Pachyuromys duprasi
GTAATTAAACACATTTTATTTTTTTATTCTTTATTTTTTTTAAATGTAATTTATTTTTATATTAATCACAGGTTAGGTACTTTGTATCCCAGGCATAGCCCCCTCCCTCATTCCCTCCCACTCTCCCCATCCCTCCCTCATCTCCTCCTTGCCCCCCTCCAAGTCCACTGATGGGGGAGGACCTCCTCCCCTTCCATCCAACCCTAGCTTATCATAGCTCTTCAGGGCTGGCTTCAATGTCCTCTTCTGGGATCTAGCTAGGCTGTTACTCCCGGGCGTGTGTGGGGGAGGGTCAAAGAGCCAGCCATTGAGTTCATGACAGAAATAGTCACTGTTCCCCTTACTAGGATCTCCAGTTGGATACTAAGCTACCATGGGCCACATCTGAGCGGGGGTTCTAGGTTATATCCATACATGGTCTTTGGTTGGAGAAACTGTCCCATAGAAGACCCCTGTGCCCTGCTCAGTTTGGTCTTTGTGGAGCTCTTATTCTCCCCAAGTCTTACTAATTCCCCCTATTTTCATTATTATTCCCAGTCATCTGCCAAAGGCTTGGTTGTGAGTCTTAATATCTGCTTTGATACATTGCTATATTGATTCTTTCAGAGGCCCTCTTTGGTATGCTCCTGTCCTGTTGCTTGTTTTCTCCTACATTTAATGTCCATCCCATTTGTCCATCTAAACGAGCATTGATCATACCAACCTGGGTCCTCCTTCTTGTTTATCTTCCCTAGGTAAACACAACATTTTAAAGATACTAGGGATAGTAGATATAGTTTATTATAGAGTGGGTTTGATTTCCAGTATTTCAGTAAGTAATAATAAAAACAGCGCCAAGACAGAAAGAGTAAATAAGAACTTTAAAAAAAAGATTTATTTATTTATTTAATGTAGATGAATGTTCTATCTACGTGTATACCTGCACACCAGAAGAGGACATCAGATCCCAGTATAGATGGTTGTAAGCCACCATGTGGTTGCTGGGAATTGAACTCAGGACCTCTGGAAGAGCAGACAGTGCTCTTAGCCACTAAACCATCTCTTCAGCCCTAAATAAGAACTCTTAACAAACTGTGGTTTCTATACACTGTCATCAAGGAAGACATAAAGTAGACACCTTATTTCCACAATTAAAGTTTTAAATGCTGAATGGTCATTTATTTAGTTACATTTTCAGAGAATTTTCTGATTGATTTTTGGAAAAGAGAAATTCCAAACTTGTCTATTCAGTGACATTTGGGGCAAGACATTAGCATGTGAATATCTAGCTTTTAAAAATAGATCTTCTCATCTGAATAAAAGCATGCACAAGGACTGTACAAATTCAAGTCAGACAAAAGGGAGGTGAAAAAGGCACTAAGAAAGGAGGTAGATTCAAAGTCGCACTCCTAACCAAAAAGCTATCTGCAATTGACATCTACCAGGAGAGGGAAAATCTATTTTCTTGGCCAGTGTGGGGCTGGTTAGATTAAGCAAACTCCTTGGGCAGGCCGCATGCTCAGAAGTAGTTGTTAACATAAATCAGACTACATGGTTTTTGTTTGTATGTGTGTGCATGTGTATGCTTTTTTGGTTTTGCATTTTCTGTCTTTTGGGGTTTTCTTTTCTTTTTTTTATTTTTGAGAGAGAAAGGGATGGAAAAGGGGAGGTAGCAAGAACATGAATGGGTAGGGAGATTGGGAGGATCTGGGAGGACTTGGGAGAGAGGAAAGAATATGATCAAAACATATTGTAATGAAAAATGAAAAAATAGAAATCTAAAAGAAGCCAAAGATTCAATCTGTCATGCACCTTTGACAGCAGAGAGAAAAATGTCTGTGGGTGGTGCTCATTTATAGATATTTTCTGAGGAGCCTCACTACTTTACTACTGCCCATGAAATAATTCTGTTCTAATTTTCTGTTGGGAATTTCTTTACCTACAACTCATAGTTGATAACAGATATACCATGAGGTTCATTCCAGACCACAGCAATAAAGTCAGTCATATAATTTGTACTTTTTGTTCCTTACTTCATAATATGCTGCAGTTTCTATGAAGTGTGCAGTCACATTATATTCCTCCCTAAATAATACACATAGCTCAATTACAAAATACTTTATTGCTGGAGAATGCTCATGATCATCTAAGCCTTTCATGAGCTACAATCTCTTCACTGGTGGAAGAGCTTGCCTCAGAGTTGATACCTGCCATTTATCAGAGTGCCGCATACTTGAGGCTGGGTGGGAGGGGATGGCAACATTTAAAAGACACAGGAAATCTGTGATGACTGATTCTTCACACAAAAGTCTCTGGAGCATGTGATGCTGTTTCACAGCATTCCTGTTCCTTTGTCTTGGGGAAACAAGGTCTCACTGGGTAGCCAACAAAGGTCTCAAACTTAGATACTTTATTCTCAGTCTCCCAAGTGCACTAATGCAAGCATGCTTCCACAGCTGGTGATTATTATGACAGCATTTAATTTGTAGAAATTTTCAAATTAGTTAATCCCCCCAAACACTGCCACTGCTTTATTTTCATTCATTTCAGTCATGTTTATTAATTGTATGAACCATGTTTTGTTAATGCATTCTCACGTGTATATGTATGGTATTTATTAGATCATATCCTCCCATATAATCAGAGTTCTTCCTCTATCCTTTTTATTTCTTCTCTAGTAATCCATTTTCTACTTCCTTTTTTTTTTTTAGAAAAAATTTAAAGATTTATTTATTTTATGTATATGAACACTCTGTTTTCATGCACACCAGCGGAGGGAAGCAGACTCCATTACAGATGGTTGTGAGCCACCATGTGGTTGCTAGGAATTGAACTCAGGACCTCTGGAAGAGCAGTCAGTGCTTCTTAACCTCTAAGCCATCTCTCCAGCCCCCCACTTTCTACTTTCATGTCTGTAAAAAAAAAAAACAAAAAAAACAAAACTAGATCCCACATACAGGAAAGAACCTATACTGTTTGCCTAAATCTGGCTTATTCTGCTTAACATGATGATTTCTGGTTACATTCATTTTCCTGCAAATAACATAATTCGGTTCTCCACTATGGCCAAAAAAAGTCCATTGTGTACTATACCACATTTTCCTTATCCTTGTTTGTTGAAAGGTATGTACGGTGACTGTAGAGCTTGGCCACCATGAGCTAGCTATGCTACAATAACACAGATGTCTTACCACTGCTCTACCAACAATGTTTGTGGAATATTCTGAATTATGTGTCATCAGTTGAACAATTCAAACCACCTTCACCATGAGTAGGTAGTATCTTAAGAAATCACTTTGCTCATCTATAAAAAAACCAATTCCTTATTCATTAATGGTTTGTCAAGTAAACACGTTCTCTATCTCTACTTCTATTCCTTGCTTTCTGCTGCTCCCATATCTGGCTACTTCCTCAGTTAAGTTTCAAACCTCAAACATGAGGGGAGGAACCAACTACTTCTACCTTCTGTTAGTGATGATGCACTGATCCGCCACAGGCCATAAGTGTTCTGAAAGGTAAATCCCTACCAAAAGGTTTTCTATTTACTTTGCTCGGAAATCTCAGAGGAATCACTTTGTACAACAGCTACCATGTTAAGAAATGTATTTCTTAAGAAGACCTGAAAGTCAGAATTATTTTTTAATTTACAGGCTGCAGGATGGATATTACGTTAGCAGGCATGAAAACTACTTTAATCTTGTCTATCTCCAGAGTTCTTTTTTCCATTAGTTTATTTAATCACTTTACAGCGTGACCATAGCCCCCTCCCACCTCTCCTCCCAGTCTCACTCTCACACTTCCTCCCCCACCCCTCCTTCTCTTCTCAGAGAAGGGGAGCCACATCCCCTGCCCCTGCCATGGGTACCAACCCACCCTGGCATATCCATCAGAGTTCGTAAGTGATCAGGAACATAACTGTTAGTTTGAAAGGAACCTGTTCCCCTCCATTAGGACTAGGTCTCAACAGTAGAATGGAAATACTCAGTAAACTAAATTGGAACAAGCACACTGCTTAAACAGAGCATAAAGGACACTTAAATTCACCTCCCTAGCTCCGGCTCCAGTTGGCATCTTCTCCCACCCGTCAAGGGTGTGCTGCCTACACTGTGTTGTGTAGTCTCTGTCAGCAATCAATCATCTTCGCTACGTCTTCTACACAATTTGCTTCAGCTTGTATATTTGAAGCTGGTGCTTCACTGTGTACTTTTATGTTATGGGGACAGCTTTGTTCCTTAAACCACACAAACAACCTCTGCTCACTTCAAGCTTTTCTTCTGTACCCTCCTTTCCTCTTTTAGCTAAGATTAGGGCCTTTCATCTATCTAGACCAGTAAGGCCTTTCCCCTATTGGCAACAAGTTATTTTGTTTTCTTATGATTTGCGTCACTGGAATTCTTCATTTACTGTAAGAACTTTTCTTTCACATTTGCCACTTTTTTACCCTTCCAAAAAAAAATTAAAAGGTTCCTGTCCTCATACAGATATGTGGAAATAAATAAAAGAAAATTAAGAATTAAGATAACTTCAGTTCAATCCTCAGCACTGAAAACGAAAAATTATAATTTCACTTTAGAAGTGGTGTATGTGGGGAGTAAAGAAGGGTAACTGGAGAGGCTATGCTGAAATGCTGGGCAAACCTTTCGAGGTGGTGACCATTCATAAAAGACCTGATATGGAGGGGCAAAAGAGAATTGCCGAACAGGAAGGAGAGAACTGGGTAAGGAGAGTAAAGGGCAGGAGCGCAAGGTAAAAGAGGGAATAGGGAAGGGAATAATAATGCTAAAGACACTTTGAAAAAGTCTTATAGAGACCTACTACTGTAGAAGTTTCCTAAAATACATCTAGAGACATATATAAAAAGTTACAATGGAGTTACCTTGCAACTGGGCAAAAAATAAAAGCCTGGTCTCTGAAGTGGGTTACTTTCTTTGGAGTTGCTGGCCAGTAAAGTCCCATAGACAACAACACCCCCCTCACCCCCACAAAAAAACATTAAAGGCTACTGCCACTGCTTTTGGTTACCCTCCAGAACTTGATGAGTGAAACAGTACTGCTCAATGTAGCACATATTTAAGCCATAGAATATGGGGGAGTCATGCTGGTTAGTTCTCATAGTGCTAGAGATAGTGCATGCTACCAGAAGAGAAAAATAATCATCATACCCAGTTACAATGATGACTGGCTTGACGAGAACTGCCCACTGGTCCTACAGTATGGTCCTCATAGGAGTAACCAATCACTCTGCCTGAATCCAAGGCTGCTCCCCAAGATAAAACCTATACTTGGCACCATTAAAGGACCAAGAACCTGTGACTAGACAGACCATACATCATAGAACCTACAACTATTATTCTGGTAAATGGATACAATATTAAATTAACTCCTAATGACTTATATCAATAGACCAATGCATTTCTCAACACTTACCTGAGAAGCTTCTATCTGCAATAGATGGTGACTAACTGGCCATGGCATACAGAATAAGAGACATAATTAAAATAACAAAAAAAGGCCTGTAGCCAGTTCTGATGAGACCTGATAAGCTAGGATCAGATGGAAGGAGAGGAGGACCTCCCCTATCTGTGGACTTGAAGAGGGGCAGGGAGGAAAAGAAGTAGGGAGGGTGGGGTTGGGAGGGAATGAGGGAGGAGGCTACAGCTAGGATACAAAGCAAATAAACTGTAATTAATATAAAAGATAAAAATTTAATTAAAAATAAAGGCCTGTATAAAAAGACATGACAATCTTGAAAATGACTGCTTGGGGCAGAGGAATGGCTGCAGAAAGGCCTTAAACTTGGTACACCTGAGAACACATAATGTAAAGTGTACTGAGTAGCATAGTGGCTAAAAGAGGTCAGGAAATTAGGTAGTAGTTACACCCAAGGTCCTGAAGACCATGACAATGATTGTCACTTTTACTCTGAACAAGGGTCTCGAGTAACTGGAAGGTTTTAAATAGCCACACAACATGCCTGGTTAGCTGTTTTTAAAAAGGTAGGCTGGTGGTTGGATTGTTAATAGAGTAAGAACAGAAATAGGGGGCTGGAGAAATGTTTCAGCTGTTAAGAATGCTTGCTGCAGGGCACAGGGGTCTTATATGAGACAGTTTCTCCAACCAAGGACCATATATGGATATGGCCTAGAACCCCTGCTCAGATGTGGCCCATGATAGCTCATTGTCGAACTGAAGACCCTAGTAAGGGAAACAGGGACTGTTTCAGTCTTGAACTTGATGGCTGACTCTTCGACTCTCCCCCATACATGCCAGGGAGTAACAGCCTGGCTAGATCCCAGGGGAGGGCATTGCAGCCAGCCCTGAGGAGACAAGATGATCTGGGGTCAGATGGAAGGGGAGGAGATCCTCCCCCGTTGGTGGACTTGGACGGGGAGGGGAGGAGTTGAGAGAGGGTTGGGGAGGGTGGAAGAGAATGAGGGAGGGGGCTACGCATGGGATGCAAAAAACCTAACCTGTGATTGATATAAAAATAAATAAATTTATTTTAAAAAAGAGATAATCACAGTAGAGGCAGGAATAGCGGTAGTATGGGAAGAACCACTGGTAGTTGATGAATAACAACAGGAACCAAAATATTGTTTAGGTGTGGTGGTGAATACCTGTAATTCCAGTACCCAAGAGAGGTAGAAGGACAAATTCAATGTCACTCTTGCCTAAGTGGCAAGCTTGAAGCAAGCCTGGGATATGTGGGACCCTGTCTCATAAAACAACAACAAAAAATGTTGAGACTTCAAGTTCTTAAAAAAAAAATGCTTGCTGCTATATCCAAAAGAGGCTCAAGTATACAATAAGGACATTTGCTCAACCATGTTTATAGAAGCTTTATTTGTAATAGCCAGAAACTGGAATCAACCCAGATGCCCGTCAACTGAAGAATGGATTCAGAAATCGTGGTACATCTATCTACACAATGGAATATTACTCAGCAATAAAAAAATGTGGATATCATGAAATTTGCAGGTAAATGGTGGGAACTGGAAAAGATCATCCTGAGTGAGCTATCCCAGAAGAAGAAAGACACACACAAAATATACTCACTCATATAGACATATAATATAGGATAAACCCACTAATATCTGTACACCTAAAGAAACTAATCAAGAGGGAGGACTCTGGATAAAATGCTCAATCCCCAGCCAGAAAAGCAAAGAGGATGAACATCAGAAGAAGAAGGAAACAGGAAACAAGTTAGGAGCCTGCCACAGAGGGCTTCTGAAAGGCTCTGACCTGTAGAATACCAAAGCAGATGCTGAGACTTATGGCCAACTATTGGACAGAGTGCATGGAATCTTATGAAAGATGTGGGAAATAGTAAGATAGGGAGAGGACAGGAGCTCCACAAGGAGAGCAACAGAACCCAAAAAATCTGAGCACAGGGGTCTTTCCTGAGACTCATACTCCAACCAAGTACCATGCATGGAGAAAACCTAGAACCCCTGCACAGATGTAGCCCATGGCAGTTCAGTGTCCAAGTGGGTTCCATAGTAATGGGAACAAGGACTGTCTCTGACATGAACTGGCTCTTTGATCACCTCCCCCTGAGGGGGAACAGCCTTACCAGGCCACAGAGGAAGACAGTGCATTCACTCCTGATGAGAGCTGATAAACTAGGATCAGAAGGAAGGAGAGGAAGATCTCTCCTAGCAGTGTACTTGGGGAGGGGCATGTGTGGAGAAGGCGGAGGGAAGGTGGTATTGGGAGGGGAGGAGGGAGGTGTTTATGGGGGGATACAAAGTGAATAAAGTGTAATTAATAAAAAAATTAAAATTAAAATACTAGAAAAAAGAAATTTATATGCACATTTGCTGAAAATAAAACAAAAAACTTGATATATTTGTAAAAACAAACAAACAAACAAACAAAGAATGCTTGCTGCTCTTGTGAAGAACCTGGGTTCACACCTTAGCACCCATAATGGTATGCTTACAACTGCCTATCACTCTAGTTCCAGAGTCAGGGAGTGACAGAACATGGTTAAAGAGATGAGTACAGGCAGTGAGGAAAGAACAAGGATCACATAAGGTCTTCCAGGACAGAGTCAGGACTTTTGAGTTACTTCAACTGTAATAGGAAGCCACTGGAAGGCTTTATGTCTCCACAGGATCACTACAGCTGTTATCGAGAACAGGCTGCATGACAAGTACAGAGGTAGGAAGTATAGTTAGAAAGCTAAGACAATCCAATAAAAGAAAATGGCACCCTGAATAAGGTCAGAAAGTAGTGAAAATGATGACTAGTGGTTATGAGGACCACAGAAGGCTGGGAAAGGGCAAGTAACCTAGCTCAAGAAGTCAGCTTTCAGTTGCTTCTCAAGGCAGCTAGGAGAGTCTGTGTGACCACAGGTCAGTGGGATGGTTCTCTTTGGTTAGGTGTGAGATTTCCCAGCAGCTAGTAAATAGATTAAGAATTACCAGGCCACAGAGGAAGACAATACAGCCAGTCTTGATGAGACCTGATAGGCTGAGGTCAGATGGAAGGGGAAGAGGACTGTCAGTGGACTGGGGAAGGGGCATGGGAGGAGAACAGGGAGAGAAGGTGAGATTGGGAGGGGACGAGTGAGGGGGCTACAGGTGGGATACAAAGTGAATAAATTGTAATTAATAAAAAATTAATTTAAAAATTCATTTAATGAGAAGCAATTCAAATGTTGATTGCTGAATAGATAAACTAAGTATCATATATATCTACAATTAATATTTGACCTTTAAAAGGAAGATAATTTTGACACAAACTACAGGAAAGATGAGTCTTGAGAATAATGTGCTGACGCAATAGCTCAGTCACACAGACACAAAGCCAAGCAACCATATGAATCTACTTGCCTAAAGATTTAAAGTAATCAGACTGAGGAACAGGAATGATGGTTACTAAGTGCTGCAGGAAGGAAAGTGGGGAGTTGTACAATGACTCACACACTCAAGTGTTCTGAAGCTCTTTTGTAGAACAATGCAAATACACTTAATACAATTGACCTGTACATTTAAAAACCATGGGCTGGGCATGGTAGATTATATCCCTATAATTCTAGATCGGAAGCAGGAGAATCTCTAAGATTGAAGAATCTTGTGTTATACATGATGAGAGTCTCTATCCGAAAGACAAAATAAATAAATGTAAAAATGAGTTAAGATTTATGTTACACTATGTCACAATCCAGAAAAGAATAGATGATGATAATTTTTGCTTTGGGGCTTGTTTTTTGTGATAGTGGGGACTGGTGGGGTAGGATTAAGACAGACACTATGAAACCCAGGCTAGCCTCACAACCTCCTGCCTCGGCCTTATAGTTTTAATAAACAGACTGTGGTTTTCATTTACAGCATTCACAAGTCTAAAATAAGGGCTCAGCTTTGTTACTTTTATTATTTTCTCTGTTCATTAGTTTTTCAGCAGCCCTGTCTCCCAAGTCACAAGACAGTATGGGTTCACGACATGCTTCAAAAAGGATGACGCATCATGCAGTTTAAATATAAAGCCGGCTAATGCAGCCTCAAACTAATGCTATTCCAGTACTTCTGGGAAGAAAAAGCTGAGGGAGCAAATTTAACAACCGTCCATGTAAGACCATGATTAACTTGGAAAATTATGACATAGGGTTTTAAGAACAGCATATAGATAAAATGAAAATTGTTAAAATACAGGACTTCCACTCATTGCTATCAGGACTGACATTTAAATTAAAAAGCTAGTGAAGGCAGAGATTGTAAAAAAAAAATTATTCACAGAGCTGGTGGTATGATTCAGCAGGCTAAGGTTTGCTGCCAAACTTGAAGACCTGAGTTCCATCCCTGGAACCCACATAAAAGTGGTTGTTCTCTGACCTCCACTACTACATCGTATGCTTGTGCGATGAACAGTTTAAGTGTATGAACTTGTAAATGTCTACTGATCAATCAATTATTTGATAGGAGCTATCCAACTTTGCAGATTGAATTTCCTCTCATTTTTTATTACCCAATTCATACCTATTAGGCAGGCGCCTACCATTTCCAATTTTGGTTAATGACACCAATATATAATAATGACAAAATATTTGTATCCTTTTAAAACTCTGATATCACCCTACTCTCTCACAGATCTCCTGTTTGCTGCTCATTTAAATAAATTTTTGCTGACTTGCATAAGTAATTCATGTTATTTCTCAGAGAGATGGTCTACTATCTCTTTATCAGTTTGTGCAATATTAAATCAGACTATCCAGTTACGATACAAATATTAATATCATAACATTTTTGGAATCAAATATAAGTTTTTGTACAAAATAACAGCACTGGTTATCCACATCAGTGATTATGATACATATATGACAAGACACCCAAATACCTTATCTGTGTTATTTTACCTACAACATTTCCCATCTCATGCGGTAGCTACTCTTACTATCTCATGTTATAGGAGAGACAAAGGGAATTCCCAGAATGGTGGTGAAGGGAGAGCCCACGATCACAGTCGACACATGCAAGGCAGAGAAGAAACAAGAACACACGAGTGGGAGGTAAAATGCACTATTCACATAACCTGGGGGAAATGACAATAACAAAATATTTATTAGCCTTAATTTAGGCAATGAAAATAAAATTTTCCATTTATGCAGTAAAATGAACAGAAAATTGTGAGGATTAGATAGAGATAGAAGATACTCATTAAACAATTAATATTAAGGGAATTGAACATATTGTATCCAAGCTACATGGCTTCAATTTCAGCAATTTGACATGATAGGCTAAGAGGATTGCTTAAGCTCTCAAGACAGTCTCACTTGGGGGGGGGGGTGAGAAAGAGAAAATATTTATGAATATAAAAAGGGAAAAGAAAATTTGGGCATGGTTTCATGTGCCTTTAATCCCAACACTGGGAGGCAGAGGCAGAAATATCTCTGAGAGGTTGGGGGGCAGCCTATCTATATAGCAAGTTCTAGGCCAATCAGGGCCACATATTAAGTTCCCGTCTCTCTCTCACACACACAACATACAGAAGACAGTTCCTAATATATAAAGCTAATAAACTATTTGAAGAATCAAATTCAGCATAAGAAACTGAGAACAGTGGTAATATTTCATATTTAATAATACCCTACACTTGAAAACTGTTTTCATATATTTTCTTTGGTTCTCATAATAATCCCGTGTTATCAGTGGGAAATGTATAAAGAAGCCAAAGTTAAGTTGGGCTCAATGCTCTGGCCAACACCTACAGAATCTAAAGTTCAAAAACTAGTTTGATGATAAATACAACAGGAAAGAAACCAAAGAAACAATACTATAAAAAAAGCCTTTAAAAATACCTTGGAATAAATCATACAAAGAAATAAACGATTTATATAATGAAAGCAGTGAAGAAACTGAGGAGGATAGTAGAAGATGGAAAGACCTCCCATACTCATGGATTGGCAGGATTAAGGTTGTGAAAATGGCCAGGTGGTAGTGGTGCTCATCTTTAATTCCAACATTTGAGAGGCAGAGGCAGGCAGATCTCTGTGAGTTTGAGGAACAACAGAGTGAGTTTCAGGATAGCCAAAGCTACACAGAGAAAACCTTCCTTGAAAAACCAAACAAAAAAAGTTTGTGTGTGTGAAAAGGCCATCCCACCAAAAGAGGTCTACAGATTCAATGCAATTCAATTAAAATTATTAATAATATTCTTTACAGAAATTGAAAAATCATTCTTAATTTCATATGAAAATAAAGATCCAGAATTGCCAAAACAACAAATTGAAGGTATCACCATCCCAGATTTCAAGTTGTATTACAGACCTATAGTAATAAATCCAGAATGGTACTGGTATAAAAACAGCCATGTTGACCAAGGAAATAAAATTAAGGACCCACATATAAACCCACACTCCTACAGCTACCTAATATTTTACAAAGAAGTCACAATGCCCACTGGAGAAAGGCACCTTCAACAAATGGTGTTGCTCAAACTTGTTTGCTACATTTGAATGAAACTCCTTAACACACACTCTGCCTAAAACTCAATTCCAAATAGATCAAGGACTTCAACATATGATCTCACACATTGAATCTGATGCACAAAAAGTAGGAAATATGTTAGGATTCTGATTGATGCAGGAAAGGACTTTCTTAACAAGTTCAATATTTTGTAGTCATTAAGACCAACAATTAAAAAGTGGAGCTTCATGAAGCTAAAAATTATACAATAAAAGACACCATCATTTGAATGAAGAGGAAATCTACAGAATGGGGAAAAGGTCTTTACCAGCTATCCACATGGCACAGGGTTCATATCTAGATTATATATATATATATATATATATATATATATTCAAAAATTTAAAACAACACAATTAAAACAATTGTGATACTAAGCAGAAATTTCTCAAAAGATGAAACATCTGAAAAAACTTTTAAATTAAAAAAATGATGACAAATGCTGACATGGATGTAGGGGAATAAGAAATTATTTACTGCTGAGGGGAATTAAAACTAGTAAAGCAACTATGAGAATCAGTATCAAGGTTCCTCAAAATTCTGAAAATAGATCTACCACAAGATCCAGCTATACGACCGCTCTTGGTCACATACCCAAGGGACTCCCTAACCTACTTCAGAGACACTTGCTTACCCATGTCATTACTGTTCTATTCACAAGAGTCAGAAAAGGGAAACAGTCTAGACCAACTATGAACAATGAAATGTAGTGTATTGATATAGCAGAATAATAAGCAGTTATTTTTCTAATTTTTATTAATTACACTTTATTCTCTTTGTATCCCCCCATAAACACCTCCATCCTCCCCTCCCAATCCCACCCTCCCTCCCCTTTCTCCACACATGCCCTCCCCCAAGTCCACTGATAATTTTCTTCTTCTAGTGTCAATCTACTTTGCCTTTCTAGCTGGGGATTGAGCATTTTATCCAGAGTCCTCCCTCTTGATTAGTTTCTTTAGGTGTACAGATTTTGGTAGGTTTATCCTATTTTATATGTCTATATTAGTGAGCATATACCATGTTTGTCTTTCTGCTTCTGGGAACAGAACACCAACAACACAGGCTCTAAGAGCAATAATCACTACATGGGACCGCATGAAACTGAAAAGCTTCTGTAAAGCAAAGGGCACTGTCATCAAAACAAAACGACAGCCTACAGATTGGGAAAGAATCTTCACCAACCCTTTATCTGACAGATATATATTTCCTAAAATATATCTAGATGCTTCCATAAAAGGAGTTAAGCATAAATGGGACAATACTCCTACTACATACCAGAGGCTAACAAATAAAAAGCCATGTCTCAGGAATGGGTTGCTTCTTTTGGAGTTACTGGTCATTTAGGTCCCATAGATCTTAAATATACCAGGCTATTGCCCACACTCTTGGTTATCCTCCAGAGTTTGGTGACAGGACACTACTTCGGAAGACACCACATGCAGAGCCATGGAACACAGTGAGATTAAGCTGGTACTGACTTGAAAGCTTCATCCCTACTACCTAGTTTTTCATAGTGCGAGGAAGTACTATGCACACTACCAGAGGAGAAAAGCAATCATCAGTCATACTCAGGTATGAATCTTGCCGATTACAATAATGACTGGCCTGTCAAGAAATGCCCAATAGTGGCATGATCATCATGGAGTAACACCACTTTCTGACTGGACCTAAGGCCGCTCCACAAGATGAAACCTGAAAACAGTACCGGACCATGAACCTGTGACTAGACAGACCATACATCATAAACGGTACTGCTATTATTCTGCTTAATGGACAAAATATTAAAGCAATTCCTAATGACTTATGATTATAGCCATACATTAATGCATCTCCCAACCCTCATCTGAGAAGCTTCTATCTGCAGTAGATGGCGACTAACGAAGAGACCCACACCTGGGCAAGGTGCAGAGAATAAGAGATTGTATTATGATCAGCCCAAAATGGAACATAAATACTGGATCCTCTTCTCCAAAAGCTTAGGTATAATTTCAGAGTTGGAAAGAACGTAAGCAGCGGAGGCTGCAGATGATTACAAGAAATGTCTTTTAGCCACAAGCAGGGCAGCTGGGCTTATGAATTCACAGTGATTGAGACAGGATGGACATGATGTGTACAAGGCCAAACCAGACCAAATCTCAGCATGGAGAGAGAGGCTGGGCACAAAGTTCCAGAGCAGAGCTGAAATTGACAATCATTAGCTGCTGAGACAGGAAGGGTCATTTTTCTCTAGCAGTGTAGCCCCTGATTAGTTGACCATACTCTAATTGAAGGACACACAGCCAAGAATATTGTGGCAGCACAAATTGACTTTGATGGGGAAGAAGGAAGGATACAAAGGAAGGGAAGAGGAGGCAGATGTGGGAAGAGTTGGAGGAGAGTGGGTGAATATGATCAAAACATATGAAATTCTCAGACAACTAATAAAAATATTTTTGAGCAGCTAGATTATAAAATAATTAATAATAATAAAATTTGAACCTAAATTATGACTTTCCTAATATTTTATTCTGGTTATAAATCTATGTATAAGAAAGGTTATTAATGTAGGTAACTTAATCACTAAGAGAGAAAATAAATAAGGGTAAAGGCCAACACATGAAGCTTTGATGAAGTAATATTGCAAGTCATATAAGAAGCTACCTAGTATGTAGGAGGAACTGTGGCACCAGAACCCACAGAATGCCATGTGGTGCCTAGTGTTACCAAGTTCAGACACACTGTGTACTCAGGTAAGAGCCTTATCCCTTATCCAAAGAGCAGGGTAGAACACAGGGAGAAGAGGAAGCTCATGAGGTCACGGAATCCAATCCAGAGCCACAGGGAGGGATAGAGAAGTTAGGAAGACACCAAGAACAACTGCAAAGAAGAAAATGCTTCTGTGCAGTCACCAAGCTACTGTACCTATGTTAATACTTCCCATTACTTCTATAAGAACACAAATCTTCATAAATATTAATTTAAATATGAAGAAGCATTTAAAATTTTATTAAATTCATTTTATAGTGGAGATCTTGATCATTGTGACTTGTGATCTTTAGGCTTCAGGATGTGATTACACTTTCTTGCTACCATTCTTGACATTATTAGATTGGTAAACTAAGAATTGAGACACCTTGTCAAATATAATTTTAACATGTTAGAATATCTTTAAATATCTCTTTAGAACTTACTAATCTTTTCTTAGAGCCTTTGGTTGGCAACAATATCTAACAAGATTAATAATACTTGTACTGTGTCTATTTTTAATTTATACTGTATTCATGACACACAAGCTGATATTTCACTTTGCGACACATCTTTTTTTTTTGTTAAAAGAAGTCATGAATAATAAAAAAGAAGTCATGAAAGCTGTGACTCAATCTAAGTAAAAACAATAATAAAATGTGAGGATAAGCTGGGTTCGGTCTTCCTTGCCTGTGATCCCAGTGCTCAGGGAGGCAGAGGCAGGTGGATCTCTGTGAGTTCAAAGCCAGCCTGGTCTACAAAGTGAGTCCAGGACAGCCAAAGCTATACAGAGACACCCTGTCTTGAAAAACAAACGACAAATATGATAATTCACAAAACTGGAATGACTGGATCTAGGGAAATTTTCTTACTATCAAGGAAGAATTATTACCATGTTCCTAAGAACATAGTTCTGAGACAGATGCAATCTAATGACCAGGGTGGGGCAGCCAATGAAACTAAGGTATCCATGACAGAGCCAGGCCCCAGCATGGGCTTTCTGTGACCTCCTTTGTGGTCAGTGGTGCAAAGGTGCAGGTAGAGAAGGATGAACTGCAGCAGTGTGAGCTGTATCTACAATTAAAAAAAAACCCTCAAAACAATAAGGGTCCTAAAACCAGAAAAAAAACAAGCACGGCACATGTTTGTGCAGTTTGGGAGGTTTGGATCATATTAGGAAAAGTCTTGTACACAAAAACAAAAAGGGAAACAGCTAAAAAATTCTGAGTGAAACTCAAAGTGAAAGCAACATTCTAGGAAACAGCATATCAGATGAGCACTAGATCTGTTAAACTGGCAGGTTCATCACTCATTCTGGGTCACTGTAATTCATCCATACTAACAGCACCTCTGCTGCACACAGAACAACAAGCACACAACAACAAACCCAACATCTATAAGGCATTCTCCAGGACAGCAGTAAGAGTTACTCTGAAATTAGGTTTTACTGTGTTGTCCAAGCTGGTACTGAATTCTTGAACACAACTGATGGTTCCCCCCTCAGCCTGCCTAGTAACTTAGATTACTTGGCACACAGTCACTACAAATTCAACAAGAAGCTGGGAACAGAGGTATTTAGGCTGTTACTGGGACAGAACATCACAACCAAAAGCAACGTGGGGAGGAAAGGACTTACTTCACTGTACAGCTTGTAGTCCAGCATCCTGGGAAGTTAGGGCAGGGACTCAAAGCATGAAACTGGAAGGAGGAACTGACGCAGAGGCCACGAAGGGGCCCTGTTTACTGGCTTGTTCCTTACAGCTTGCTCCACTTGCTTTTTCATACTCACCTGAACCACCTGCCTGGGTTGGTACCACCCACAAAAGGCTGAGCCCTCCAACATCAATTACTAATTAAGAAAATGTTTTACAGGCTTGAGTATAGGCCAATTTTAAGGCAAATTTCTCAGCTGGGAGCAGTGGTGCACACCTGTAATCCCAGCACTCAGGCATGCAGATCTCTGTAAATTCGAGGCCAGCCTGGTCTAAAGAGCAAGCTCCAGGACAGCCAAGGTGGCACAGAGAAACCCTGTCTCAAAAAAACAAAAACACAAACAAACAAACAAACAAACAAACAAACAGAGATTCCCCCTTCCCAGATATGTTTAGGTTTGTGTCAAGTTGACAAAACCAACTAGGACAAGCAGCATACCTGTAATCTCAGCAATTTGGGAAAATGAGGCAGGAAGATTACGGATGAGGCCAGTATGGGCTGCATAGTGAGACTATTTTGATATTGCTTTCATAGTATCTACAAAGCTACAAGCGTACTAAGAAGGGAGCTGGAGAGATGGTTTAGGGAGTACTGACTGCTCTTGTAGAGGACTCAGGTTCAATTCCTAGCACTCACATGGCAGCTCACAACTGTATGTAACTCCAAGATCTGACATCTTCATTCAGACATACATACAGGCAAAACACCAATGCACATAAAATAAAATTAAAAAAAAAAAGAGAAGGCAGCCGGGTGTGGTGGTATATGCCTTTAATCCCAGCACTTGGGAGGCAGAGGCAGGTGGATCTCTGAGTTCAAGGCCAACCTGGTCTACATAATGAATTTCAGTACAGCCAAGACTACACAGAGAAACCCTGTCTTGAAAAAACAAAAACAAAAAACAAAAAGATGTGGGGGAGGGGAGAAGGTATGGTAGTATATTGGTAGGTAGTGTAAGGGAGGAAAGTCTACTTTGGTAGTTTCAGCGTTAGCCCATCCTGATAGGGAAGGTATGATGGAATTCATGGAGGTAGAAATGCGAGGCTGGGGCGTCTTGCAAGTCTTTGTACCAGAAAACAGAGAGCTTGTGCCAGAAGTGAGGGAAGGCTGTAACTCCTAAAGTCCTGACTCCCAGCGACCACCTCTACTAGCTATGCATCCAAAACAAGAATTCCACAGTCTTCCAAAAGAGCAGCACCAGCTCAGATGAGGCATTCAAATATACAGGCATGTCATTTCACATTCCAATCATGTTGTCTCATAGCCATATCATAAAACATAATGCATTTTGTCCTAGTTCCAAAGTCCCCATAATACTAACAGTCCCAATACTGTTCAAAAGTCCAAAGTCTCTCCTGAGGGTCTGAGGACATAGCTCAGTTGGTAGAGTGTGAGCCTTGTATGCACACCTAGGTTCCATTTCTAATATTGTAAAACGAACACACAAAACCACAGCGTTGTCTGAGACTCAAGGAAAACTCAGAGCTATGATGTTATAAAAATAAAAGGGGAAGAGTTACATGCTTCCAACCAATGATGTAAATATTTCCATTCCAGAAGGAAGGAATAGGAAAGGGGCAAGGAAAGATTAGATTAAAAAAAAAATTTAGCAGGAAACCAACCTAAAACTTCATGTCCAGCATTCATGTCAAATGGTGACATCATTTGGGGACCAAGAGCCTTGAGTAGCATTTCCTCTTTAGGCCCACATTTGCAGCCCATGTGAGTGTTCTTGTGTTAGCTCCACTCTACATGCAGCTTTTCTTGGCATTTGTTCCATGGCCCTGGAATATGCAACATCCTACAGTTCCCATGGCAACTTACTTTATACGCTGACTACTCAGGGCCTTCATGTAAGGGACTCTAGCCATACTACACATTGCCTGGCCTCATCAACTTTTGTTGATGAGTCAAAGCACCTATGACTCCATGCCTACAAACCCAGCACAAATGGGTGGCACCAGGTTTGCCTGCCTATAAGAGCTGGGCTCCAGCACCGCTATAGGGCTTCGCTGAACCTGGGAAAATATGCCCTTAGGTGGTTCTGGTAGAAAAGGGAACTCCTGTTGTAATGTACAATGTTCACTCCTTTCAAATCAAAGTTTTTCAGATAGGTTTTCATTTTGACTCCCTAACCCAGAGCCTTTGGTAGATAGGGTCCTGCCCCCAGTGTCTCCTTCCTTATAATTGCACTAAACTCCTGCACAATTACAGCTTCTTTGTCTGCACCTACCTTTCCATGACCGTTAATGTGTTCACTTCTCTCCTTCCCAAACTACAATTTTTATATCTTCTTGCTCCACATTTTATTTTGAATTCCTTCTGCGATTTTACTACAAATGCCATGCTCCAGGATATTTCTCCCACCAAATTAATTAGCCTATGGCTTTTAAAGTCAGCCTCACTCAAAATTTCAGAACACACATGGCAAAATATAGCGTGATTCTCTGCTACAACAAACATCAATGGTCTCTATCCCAAGAGTCTTTGTTTCCTTCTGAACCCTTTCATGAATGTCATCTTTCTTTTAAAGATTTATTTATTGTTTATATAGTATTCTGTCTGCATGCACACCTTCACGCCAAAAGAAGGCAACAGCTCTCATTATAGATGGTTGTGAGCCACCATGTGGGTGCTGGAAATTGAATCCAGGTCCTCTGGAAGAACAGCTAGTGCTCTTAACCTCTGAACCATCTCTTTAGCCCCCATGAACATCATCTTTAATTGCCACATTGTTCTCCCCAATTTCCTCTTCTGAACCCTGCTCACAATCAGCCCTATTAAACTCTGCTTACAGCATTCAAAGCTTCTCTATTCCTCAGCTCCATACTCTTCCATACTCTTCCTAATCACCAGCTCAAAGAACTGCAAACTTCGTGGTCAGATTTACTAAAACAACAGCTCCACTTCCTAGCACTAATTTTCTGTAGTAGTGACTTTTGTATCACTGTGACCAAAGGTTGATTTTCTCATAGTTTCAGTTCATTGTGACAGGGAAGACATGATCAGTTTAGGGTGGTGGCAGTGTGCAGCTGGGGCTCCTCACACCATGGTGGACCAGAAAACAGAGAACAAGAGCTAGAAGCAGGAGTTGGCCATAACCTTCAAAGGCTCATTCCCAGTGACCCATCATAATTCCCACTTCACAGGTTCCATAACCTCATAAAATAATGCCTCCAACTAAGAACCAGATGTTCAAATAACTGATCCTGTGGGGGTACATTTAAACTATAACAAGAGTTACAGGCATTAAAGACAATACTGTGAATATTTTTGATATTCTGAGAGTTTTCATTGATTCCACGCCATAGACAAAAGAAAATTAATTAAGACAAATGTTCCTGCACCCACCTTTGTTTTCTTGAGCTTGCCAGCATCTATCATCCTCCAGAAAATGAATGAACTTAAGCTCTTATGAGGTGACAAAGAAAACAGCAAAGCTTGGCATGGTGTAACATGCCTTTAACCCCAGCAGAGGCAGGTGGATCTCTGTGAGTGCAAGGCCAGCCTCTTCTACAAAGTGAAGAAAACCAGGGCTACACAGAAAAAAACATGTCTAAAAAACAGTTGGTTGGAACAGCTAAATAAAGATGCTGAAGCAGTCTCTTGGTGCATGCCTTTGTTTGTACCAGGTAACTGTTAGGCCAGTGAGATTGCCTAGTGGGTAAAGGTGCTTGAGATCAAGCCTGATGGCCTCAGTTTTCCAGAGACCCATATGGTAAAAGATTATTCTTGGAAGTTGTACTCTGATCTTAGTATACACCTGCACAGACTCCCACAAGTTGTACTCTGTACCTCCCATACACACTGAAAATAAATTTTAAAATAACTTAACTGCTTAATCTAGTTTCAAATACAGAAACTAGAAACAGTTACTATATATGTGAACTTAAGCTTTTTTTTTTTTTAAGTACTTATCTACCAGAATACAGTTGGTACTTTGATTTTCTGTGTTTAATCCATAGAAACAGAGGCTGGAAGACGGCTTAGTGGGCAGGGGTGCTTGCTGCTCAAGTATGAGGATGTGACTTCAAATCCCAACACCCATTAAAAAGGTAAGTGCGACATGGATCCCAGTAACCTCAGTGCTGCAGAAAGCTGAGATGGAGGGTTGCTAAAGTTTGCTGGCTGCAAGCCAAGTTTCAGGTTCATCAGAAAACCTGTCTCAAGGGAAGAAAGCAGAGAATAGTGGAAGGTACCTGGTACCCTCTGGCCTCCACACGTGTGCACTGTACGGTAAATCCACACATGTGTACACATCACACACTGTACCAGGAATCCATACACGTGTGTAAACATCACACACTGTTCTATGAGTCCACATACATGTGTGTATACATCACATGCTGTACCGTAAATCCACATACATGTGTGTACAAACACACATACACTGAATAAATGAATAGAAATGGAATCACATTATACATGACTTTTGAGGTTGGCTACTTGTATCTGACATAATGCCTTGGAGATTTATTTTACTTTATTTTTTAATTTCGAGAAAGGTTATCTCTGTGTAGCCCTGGCTGTCCTGGAACTCACTCTGTAGAGCAGGCTGGCCTCGAACTCAGAGATCCTGAGTGCTGGAATTAAAGGCTTGTGCCACCACATCCCGGCTTATCCTAATTTTTGTATGTTATGGACATTAGCTCCTTTACTACAAAATAAGATGCAAATCACACTTTTGCTATGGTTTCAATGAGACTAGAGAAAAGGTGAGTGCTAGACCCTTAACCCTGGACCCACCAGTACTGGGCAGATGTGGCTAAGCAAAGGTGTTATACTACGGGCAATACCTTCCTGGATGGATTGGTTATTACTGTGAGAGCAAGCTTGTTATAGCAAGGTGTTTGGTCCATGTCTTTCTCCTCTTGCTGAAGAGGAGACACTTTTATCTTTCCAATTTCCAGAACCATGAACTACTTCATCTTTTCTTTTATAGAAGTTTAATTTTCTTTCTTTTTCCTTCCTTTTTGTCCAGGCAGTGGTGGGGGCACATGCTTTAATCCCAGCACTAGGGAGGTAGAGGCAGGTGGATCTCAGAGTTCAAGGTCAGCTTGATCTACAGATAGAGTTCTATAGCCAGGGCTACACAGAGAAAGCCTGTCTCAAAAAAAAAAAAAAAAAAAAAAAAAACAACCGAAACAACAACAAAAAAGCTTAGCCAAAACAAACAAACAAAAAAATTGAGACAGAATCTCACTATTTAGCTCTGGTTGAAGCTGGAACACGCAGCAATCCCCACCTTCCTATGCCTTTCATGCCTAGGACTATGTGCAATACTGTTTTTAGGTTCAAAAGATGCTGCTGCTGCTGCTGCTGCTTCTCTATTTAGCTGGTCCAGTCAACTGTTAATTCTAAATGTTTTTTCTCTTGCCAGCTGCCTGGTTTCCCCAGATAGTCTATCTTTCTTTGTCACCTCATAAAAGCTTAAGTTCATTTGCTGGAAGATGACAAGTACTGGCAGTTGCAAAAAAAAAAAAAAAAAAAAAAAAGGTGGGTGCAGTAAAGCATGCCTATAATCACCGCTACTCAGGAGGCTGAGGGACTAGAAGAGAGGGAGGCCAGCCTGGTCAATGTAGCGAGACCCTCATATAAAAAAGAAAAGGAGAGGGAGGGAAGGAAAGTGGTTTCTACTTCTGCTGGTGGGCAGCACAACAAACCGCAAGCCTTGGCTGCGGCCAGGAAGAAGCCTCTCTGCTCTCTCTACATCGACCTTCTTGCCTGAGACAGGAAGATCTCAGGACCCTGGCTCTTCTTACTCCCCTGCAAGGGTCTCTACCAAGTCAAGGTCCTTTTTAGATTTCCTGTTCTCCACATCATCTTGAGGCACTTGAGGTTCTCATGCAGCCCTTGAGGAACAAACCAATCCTGTGCCCATTGCCTCACTTGTACCCAAGAGTTCACTAGATTCAGGGCACTTCTGCTACACAGAATTAGCAATGGACAGACAGTAGGGTATGCAAATACCAACCTTTGAGGTGGTGCATATACCTGTAATATCCATACTCACTAGGCTAGAGTAGAGTAGCCAGACTGAGCTACATAACCAACAATTTTTGAAATTTAGGAAATAGTCACCTTTAGAACATATAGAACATGCTCTCAAAAGTACCATTCAGTAAAAGTAGTTCAGCTTATAGACTAATCCCACACACACTAAAATTTGGGAAAATACAGATAGAAGAAACCTGCTATCTTTTAACCAGATTTAAAAACATATTTAAACAAATGAGTTTAAGGGAGATAGCTTGCTCCTAGAAGCTGTGAATGATTAAACAAATACCCTAGTGTCCCTACTAAGTTGTCAGTCATGGGATCCCCAGGAGTCCCCCCCCCCCAAACGAGAGGCTCCTGACATTCCTTTTGGCTGTCCACCCAGAACTATATAAAAAGACACTATTGCTGAAGACATTACACACCTTTGTTGCATGATATGGAGAAATCAAGCTGGAGCTGAGCTGGAAGCTTCCTCTATGCTGGCTAGCTCTCACAGTGCCAAAAAGTGCTATGCAGGGCACTCAGGGAGAAAAACACCAATAGTCTCACCGCCTGTAAACTCTACACAGCAAGATGTGCCTATGTGTGCAACAGCAGCATTACTGTTAGAAGTTAACCAAGCACTCTCTTATTGATTTGGTAGCCTGTGACACAGGAGAGAAATGATGCCTTATACTGTAAACTCTGTAAAACACACACACACACAGAATGTAGATCATCAGCTCTCGAGAGGAACTGCACATTGTTTTCTAGCTAAACTGACAAAGCATCAAACTGCCTGAGAATAAATAATGGATGAATGTTCAGCCCTAAACAAGACTTTTATACCATTCTTTGTGAGGCTCAGGGAGCCTTGCAGAAGCAGTAGAATCTAAAGAGCTGGAAGACAGAAAGAAGGGCTACAACAAGCCATCCTCTGGGAAAGACACAGCCATCACAGTCTCAACCTCACAGCAGCTGTGATGCCTACACTGAGTCTGCAAACGTACAAGCCTGTTAACAGATATAGATGGAGGAATGGCTCAGAAGAACCTCACCCTCCAGTGATGAACTACTTGTTAATGATAGATTCAGGGAGAGAGGGACTCATTGCATTCAGTTGTGATCCCACCAGGCTCTAAGAGTAGTTTTAAGACAATCCTCACACAGATGGCTCTTGTTAAATTTGGTGGGACACAAAGTCAAACCAAAACTCAAGATTCTGGGAAAGGGACTAGGAGGGGCGAGAGAGGGTGTCAGGAATAGGAGGGGATAACAGAGTAGGTAGAGTAATCACAATACATACATACACTCATATGAATGTATGTATGTACGTACGTACATATGTGTATGTTGCCCAGGTTGCCTTCTAACTCTTGGGTTCAAATGATCCTCCTGCCTCAGCCTTCTAAGTTGTTGAGACTACTGGCTGGCAACAACTTATCTTCTAATTAAATATTTAAAGATTATTCTCTGTGACATTTACATATTGATTGTCTTGTTTTCAACTACCCTTTGAATGTTAAGTTCTAACAAAAAAGTAATCTAAGAAATAGTGAATATGATAAGGAGAGTTAGAATCAAAGGATATTGACAAGAATGGATAAATTTCAAAATAAGTATGCTATATAAAGATAATACATACTCAATATTCTATTCATATAACATTCTCATAAATGCAAACCAGTGGAGGGTGACAGAAAAAAAAACCCTAACTGTCACTTGCAAACCAGGGAATTAGGTAAAGTGGATGGTAAAGGGCACAGGAAAATTTTTATGGGCAATGAAAATGTTCATTATCTTGATTATGGTGACTGTTTCATAAGCATATGTATGAGTGAAAACTCATTAAATGGTACATACATGCAGCTAATTTTATGTCAACTATACCTCAATGAAACATTAAAAGAAATAATGATTGGGGAAAATAGTTCCAACATGTCTTAAAAGGGGTAATATTTCAAATAATAAAAAAAAAAAAACAAGAGAGGGGTTTGAGAAATGGTTCAGAGGTTAGGAGCACTGGCTATTCTTCCAAGGTCTTGAGTTCAATTCCCAGCAATCACATGGTGGCTCACAGCCATCTATAATGAGATCTGGTACACTGGTATGCAGGCACACATGCAGGCAGAATACTGTATATTTATACAGTATTTATAAATAAATAAACCTTTTTAAAAAACACCAAGAGAGAAGAGATAGCAACAAGAAATTTACTGTAGTTTTTGCAGTTTGAAATTTCCTGCAATAAAAATTACTTTTCTAAAAATATTAAAACTACCTCCCATCCTCCCACAATTCACAATACAACTAAAGAGATTAACATTTAATTACAAGGTCAAATTGTGCATTCCTATAACCCAGCACCTGGAGGCCAAAGCAGGAAGACCACAAGTTTGAAACCCAGCCCTCTGCACATCAATCAATCAAATAAAACACACAGGTTTAATCACAAGCAACTACAAGTTGAGACACAGAGTTGCAGTCTGAGGTAGAGTAATAAACGCCTGGGGTGACTGGGCATGCCATCCAGAGGAGATGGCGATGGATGGGGCCTGGAGCTCAGTGTGCTGATGTGTAATTTTTTATGGTATGCAGAAAATGAAAACAGAAGTTCAGAAAAAAAGCAAAGTGGAGTAAAAGCAAGGAGGTAAGAGAAAGAGTAGAGGCAACATTTTAGACTTTTACCAGAGAGCTGACATTTCTAACACTGACATCGGGATTGTCTTCTACAATAGGTTCTGCTGTAGGACCCATCCTATTATATGGGGCTTACTGGATTAAAAAATCATTCATGTTATTTATGTGCCATATTTAATTTCTACCATGTCAATGCATGCCTATGAGAATCTTCCTTTAAGCAAGATTATTCTTCTATTTTTTTTTATTTAAATAAAAAACGTCTACTAATTTCAGTAGTACAAGTAGGGGTTTTTTTTTCTTTATTTTATTTTTTTGAGACAGGGCTTCTCTGTGTAGCCTTGGGTGTCCTGGACTCACTTTGTAGACCAGGCTGGCCTTGAACTCACCTAGATCTGCCTGCCTCTGCCTTCCTGAGTGCTGGGATTACATGTGTGTGCCACTGCGCCCAGCTTCTTTCTCTCTTTTTTTTAAACAGGTCTCACTGTACCTCAGACTGGCCCTGAACTTGTAATGCCCCCCACCCTGCTGTATGCTGCTGCATCAGCCAATTGAAGTTACATGAAAGTCAGGGATTTCACACTGTCCACACCCTACCAGTAACCCTTAGTCTCTAAGGCTCCATCTCACTGTTAAGTGTGTGTCTTCCGACAAATGTGAGGGGTAGAGGGATACTCTAACAGTCAGAATAAGCCAAGTTTCCTGCTTGTTCAGCTTTCTCAATTTTTGGTATCAGAATATAGTACATTTGGAAATATTTCATACCAAATAAAAAACCAATGCCACACATGCAAAGCTTGATGAGGAATAAACTTTCATTTAATTTTGAGGAATTCATGTTACAAAAGAAATAAAGCCTTAGAATTAGTAGCTAAAGAAATAAACATGTGGTATATACTCACTTATATAGACCTATAGGATAGGAAGGTCATGCTGAAATCTATACACCTAGGGAAGATATACAAGAAGGAGGACCCCAGGTTGGTAGGATCAATGCTCCTTTAGATGAACCAATGGGATGGACATTGAATGGAGGATAAAACAAGCAACAGGACAGGAGCATACCAAAGAGGGCCTCTGAAAGAATCAATATAGCAATATAGCAAAGCAGATATTAAGACTCACAACCAAGCCTTCGGCAGAGGGCGGAAAATAATAATAAAAATAGGGGAAATTAGTAAGACTTGTGGAGAACAAGAGCTCCACAAAGACCAAACTGAGCAGGGCACAGGGGTCTTCTATGGGACAGTTTCTCCAACCAAGGACCATGTATGGATATGGCCTAGAACCCCCGCTCAGAAGTGGCCCATGGTACCTCAGTATCCAACTGAAGACCCTAGTAAGGGGAACAGGGACTGTTTCAGACATGAACTCGATGGCTGGCTCTTTGACTCTCCCCCATACATGCCAGGGAGTAACAACCTGGCTAGATCCCAGGGGAGGACATTGCAGCTAGCCCTGAGGAGACAAGATGAACTGGGGTCCGACAGAAGGGGAGGAGGTCCTCCCCTGTAGGTGGACTTGGAGTGGGCGGGGAGGAGATGAGGGAGGGATGGGGAGAGTGGGAGGGAAAGAGAGAGGGGGCTACAATGGGGATGCAAAGTACCTAACCTCTGATTGATATATATATAAAAAAAGAAATACCCAACAGTTAAAAAAAAAAAAGAATTAGTAGCTAAGATACTATAGCAGCCTAGTAGTAGAAAAGTTTTTAAGTGTTTGATTATCATCACACACACACATATATAAGTGGGGATGGAGAATGGGGACTTGGGAAGGTTTGGAGAGAGGAAAGGGAAAATGATGTAATTGTCTTCTAATTAACATATATTAAATAAAAATTTAAAGTATATTTTAAAAATACGGAAAGGGCAGACAGTATGGTGCAGGGGAGGCGGGCTTTGCTGCTGTACAGACCCATTTGCGTTTGCAGCTGCCACTTATATAGCTCAAATTTCCTGACACATTTTCCTGCTGACATGGTGCAACGGTTGCCTGTACTGGTTGTTGTGGGAATTAAGTCAGTAGTAAGTGCCTGTTTAACGCTGGCTCAACTACTCACCTGGCTTAGCAATGGCTATATTACTATAATGCTGATGACATTTTATATGTAAAGTTTTTTCCTCTTCCAACTTGTCAAAACCAAGAAATACTAGTTTCCTTAGAGTTTATCAGCTGATAATCTCCATTCTCTGTATAGCCACATTTGGACTAAAATCTGAAAATGTTTCAAATTTTAAGCTTCATGGTGAATTTGGACATGTGGCATGAGTTTTTAAAAGTTGTATAATATGCTAAATTACATATATGTACTTTATTCCAAACTAAATATTGAGTATAGAATATAAAAGCAATAAGCAATATTTAAAATCAAATGAGTAATTTTGAGATGTGCTCTCAGTGTGCAGGCTCTCACCTCAGCCTCGAAAGTACTCTGATTCTAGCATGCACCTCCACACCCACTTGTGTGCCCATTTTTATAGAGGCTTTATCTTTACAGGGTTCAATCTGTTCCAATCTGGTATGTCTCTTGTGGGGCCGAAGCAGCAGACAGTAAATGAGGGTTGGGATTCCCTGCAGGAAAATCAGGGAGTGAGAAATCCTAGCAAACCAATGAAGCGCGGTACAAAGAGCTGGCAAACATTCAAGGCTGTGACTGTAACATGTCAAATGCAGTGTTTCAAGATGTAACGAGCAGCAGGGAAACACATTCAGATTTATAGTCCTTTCCCCTTTTCCACTTTCTGTGCATGTGTGCTGTGCATGTCTATGCATGTTTGTTTTTTGCATGTCTGTGGACACGCATATAGAGGCCTAAGACTGCAAGGCTGCTGAGCCAAATCCAGAACTCAACAATGCAGCTAGTCTTGCTAGCCAGCATGCTCTGGAGATACCTACTTTCTGAGGCCGGAATGACAGGCCGGCATGCTCAGCAGGCCTGTGAACTCTCCTCTTCACACTTGCAGAGCAAATACTCCAGCCACTGAGCCACCTCCCCAGCTCCAACATCTGTATTCTTACTTTTAGGTACAATAAAAATCATGACAAGATAGTTGAAGAGACATTTGAAGGGCATGTAATGTCTTTCTTACAATTCTGGAATACTGAGTGTAGTATAGGAGGCAGAAAAACATGTTTCACCCAGCCAGTTCCAAAGGTATTTTAACTCAGATTTCACTACATACAGATCTGTTTCTGTTTTTAGGGTTTGTAAAAATCCCATGTGAACAGTTGAAAGAAGGAAGAAAAATAAAACAAATTAAAAAAATTATTTTGAGACAGGGTCTTACTGGTGCAGAATGGTTTGAGACTTGATATGTAGATAAAGCTAACCTTGAACTCACAGAGAGCTCTTTGCTTCTGCCTCTGCCTCCTGAGTGCTGGATTAAAGCGCTGAGGCAGAGGTCTTGCTATGTAACCCAGGCTGGGGATATAGGTGTGTGCTAGGGTATCTCACTGTAAATCTTCACTCCAGAAAATAATCTATATAGAGAAGAATATGCAGTTGTCTAGTTCTACCCATTTAATTTTAGTCAATAAGAACACGTAGTCAAAAGCCACTGTTTAAAGAATAGTTCATGGATAACAAATACAACTAATATGCAGTAACAGTTACATTTTGTGAGTTACTAGGATTTAATCTTCACTTAACAGAACTATCATAGCATGCTCTTCACCAGGTTGTGTCCTACTGTGTCCATGGAGTTGCTGTTTGGTAACAAGAGAGGGTGTCTTCTCTACTTCCATAGATCCATTTCTGAAACTTCCCTTAGAGCTGTTTGCATTCTACTGAACTCTCCAGTCTGCTATCTGTGTCCAGTGAGGCACACCCAGCAGTCCACATTTGCCTAATCCACAGCTGTCATAAGCTGATTTGAGGAGCAAGGAGATTTAGAGCAATTATTTAATGAAAATATTTAAATAAAGAAATGAATGTAGCATGTGTATCTGATTAAGAAAATGCAATGAAGAGTTAAGATCTGTAATAGTCCTATTAGGTAATTTACTTGTTTAAAAAAATTTGAGAAAGTGCCTCACTTTATAGCTCAGTCTGGCTTCAAACTCATTATCCTCCTGCCTGAGCCTGGGATTACAGGCTTGTGTTACTATACCTGAAAACAAACAAACAAACAAACAAACAAACAACACGTGTGTGTGTGTGTGTGTGTGTGTAATAATCTTCCTATCAAACCCTGTGGGCCAAGCACATTAAGACTTAGCAAAATTATCCAATGGGGAGCACAGGACCATAGGAGCATAGAACCTCCAGTTTTGATTATGTGCCCCATGGCAAGTACTGTCACTGGCCTGGAAGGGACATCCCACAAAGGAAGATGAAATTGATTGCACTTTGATAACCAGTCTCCATATACCTTCCTCTGTCACCTCTTCTTTAACACATGCCTTGTAATTGCCCTCAAATGCTGTTTCTCACAGCGCTGAACTGTCTCCCAATCCTTTCAAATTGTTCCTGATTTTCTCTACATTTCTCTGTAAGAATCAGTTGGATCCCCTACTCAGATACTTATCTAGGAGGCTCTCCAGGCAGTTCAATTTTCTTCCAACATCAGTTATTCAAACCTGTTCCTTTTTATCAATGAACCACTGATGGATAACAGTGTAAGAACTAAGTATTCCTATCTGTGTGATATCGAATATGTATGTGAATTATCTATCCAATGCAGTCTTTCCAGCCACCCTGTGAAGTAGGCATTGGTTTCACCAATGAGAAGAGAAGCTAAACAACTTGCTGAAAGTCACTCAGGTAATAATTATTACAAATTGTCACTACTACTAATTAGTAGTAATTAGTAGGTCTGGGATTTGTAGCCATATCCCTGACTCTAAAGCCATTTTACTGCCTTTGGTGAAATTTACAGCTTTGGAACATTAGGAGGAAAGTCCAACAGCTGGCTGAAGTTTGGCGAACTGAAAAAGCTGAGAGCGTGCCGGGTCAGCACGCTGCTTGCTAAGCAGCTTAGAGCCCTGAGGGACAAATGACCTGACAGGCTGTCCTCAGGCTGCTCACCATCAGGCTGGTGGCGGCAGGAGGGCGGGAGTGCCACCTCCACAGGCGCGCTGCCAAGAAGACAGTGCAGGGTCTGCGACACTGACCTCGAGCACCTCGCCCAGCGATCCCTACTACACATTTTCATGCAGTGTCCTTGCATAACCCAATGGCATGTACAATATATTCACACCAATGAATATAAAATACATTTAAAGTTATTTTACTTAAAAATTAGTTTGGATTAGCTCCATTTTCATATTTCTACTTTATCTCAAATTATTTTATAGTTCAAACAAACATATTCACAACATATTTAAATGATCTTTTGCGTTTGGTACTACATAGTTTTCTTGCTACACAGATGCAGAAGGAAAACAGAGGGCGGGGTGGGAGGGCTTATGTAAGTAACCAGGGTTTGAATAGTAAGATAAAACAACAAACTAGCTGGTATCTTTATTAGGACATACTCATTGTACAAAATAGTTTCACTGAGTCAGTGTGTCTTTCTTTCTCTTTCTTTCTTTTAACTTAGGAGAGCAAGAAGCTAAAACTCACTACATTTCAGGCAATGTGCCAAGTCCAGGAGAGAAAGAAACTTTTAATAACAAGTATAAATTTTTTCCTTCTTTTCTTCTAACTTAACCCTACAGTAAAGATAGTTTAGATTGCATTCCCTCTAGTTGTTCACTTGTTAAATATTAGTTTATTAGGTGGATACTTTCTAGGATGTTTGGAAAACACCAAAATAACGAGCCTAATTAAGTTAACTTATTTCTCTTGTTTCTTCCTTTTTCAGTCCAATTTTATGGAATAAAATATATTAAGCCTAATAACGGCACATTATTAATAAAGCTGTGTTCCATCAAAATTTTATGGCTTTCTAGGTGGCTGTTAATAGAATGAATGATTTTATTACTCTGCTTTAAACCCTCTTTCCAAAAACCAAATTTCTCCAAATAATGAGACTAGCAAAGGTGAAATAATCAAATAAAGATAGAGATTTAAAAAAATTAGGGCAAAGAAGTGACAAATGAGACACTTCACTAAATATTAAAGGAACTGACAATATCAGCAAATGAGATAGGGCAAAATCAAATACACTCAGGTCTGAGAGAAGCTACCTCTTCTGAGCTGAAGCCATAGAAAATCAGGTTCAAATTCAAGGTAGCTTAAAGTAAGTTTCACTAAAGTAAGTTTGCTAAGCAGCAAAGCGAAAATAACCTACAAAGAATTTACATAAAGTATCTTCCTTACTATCTCCTGACAAATTCTTTCACTACAAGGATGAGAATAAATAAATGGAACACTTTTCTTAAAACTCAAACAAAACGAGTTTCTCCATCTCAAGTTAAAGTTCCCTAATATCAAATATTACCAGCAGCTGCTTGCCACAAGAAAGCCCTACAGAGGAATTGTGAGTTTTCCTTCTTTTCTCACATTCAGAGACGTTGCTAACGATTTACAAGTTTAAAAAAAAAAAAAAAGAAGATTCAAAGTGAATTTAACACCACAGCATTAACTAAGACTTTAATTGCATGTTTAAAAATCCCAAACCACAATTCCCCAGGAAGGTATAACTGTCAACATTGAAAGGCCACAACAGCGATAAGCACATTCATCAAATAATTTTATGAAATCCGATGCTATGCTGTTCAACACATGACCACCTACCGCACTTTTTCTTTCATTGAAGAGTTATTAGAACACTTGTTACTGATTTGTTGTTTACCTGGTAAATTGAAACAGAATTCTGAATAACCGCAGGCTCGCAAGTAAAACGTCCACATTAACAAAACTATTGGGCCATGCTCTTTTTGTATATATTACATAAACGGCCAAGATTAAAAGGCTACTTATCCGTTTGTTTCGAAGTCTTTTCTAGATAGAATCTAAGCCGCCTGAGTGAAAACTGATTTCTAAATTCTGCATAAATGACTTTCTTTTTGCTTGAAAACTCTTTTCATACCTTGCCACCGATTCGATTTCACCTGTTGGTAATGGACACAGAAAACTCTTTGTGGAGGGAAAAACAAACTGCTTCGTGAGAAAAAAAAAGACACGTTATCAGATAGACGGTGAGTGGAACAACTGAAAACACGCCTTTTCTCCACCATCATCTGTAAGCAACAGTTCGAAGACCGATAACCAAGTTACCGTTTCCCTCACGAAAACTAGTCTGTGGGTCCCCTGGCTCACAGGACTCACCTGGCTCTTGGGGATCCTGAATCCAGGCTTTTACTTCTGCGGAGCTGGGCTCGGGAGAGACCGGGCCCGCTGCCCCCTCCTCTGGGTCCTCCACCTTTGTCACTGTGAAGTGCGGCATCGTTCTTCCGACCCTTGCGCTCAGTGTTTAAATTTCCTTCCCGTTTCCCTGGCTCCCTCCACACTCAGACACAGACTAGGGAGACTGTGGCTGGGACTCGGGAAGTACTGAGCCCACGTGACCACAGCCCCAAGGGAGTGGGGCTCTCGAAGACACGCCTTCCGCCGTGTTTATCATTCTCTTAAAAGGCTTAAGCACTCCACCCCTAGCTTATTGTTATTAACCTGTAGAACGCCAACGGTCTAGGCTGTTTCTCCGAGCGAGCGAGCGGCAGAAAGCTGAAGCCCGGGAGTAGTTTATCAAGAGCTCTCCACCAAGTGTCTCCCACTTGTTTCCTTTACTTAATTTATTGCCACTTCTCTGGACTCCATCATCTCAAACCTCTGTTCTCTTACTTCATATGAGAAAGATCAGGGAACAGTGTATTTCACAAACTATCCTCTTTAATGAAGACTGGCACTCTGACAGCTCAGAAAACAAAAGATAGGTTGTTGGGATTCTGTTGTTGCTTAAGTTCAAAGCATATGGGAAAAACCATGAGTCAATGAAAGGTTTTTTTCCTGTTTCAGGTGAAACATCCTTGTAGCCAATATTTAATGACACATACATATTTTATAAACAACAGTTTTAAATACATGCAGCGACATCCAAGAAGAGAAACTAATTTTATCAAACGCACAAATTTGTTTAAAAGAGAAAACTCTTTTAAGTTTTAAAATGGTGTGTAAAGGACATAGAGAACATACTGTCTGAAAGAAAAAAAAAATCCTTGATTGAGATATATCTGTCGTTCCGTTGGCAAACATTTAACATATTTAATTCCACAGTAATATTGAATAGCTATATCAAGTGCTCAGCTCACTACACAGGCAGAGATAAGAAAAGTAAGCCGTATGTTAATTTCCATGCTGATGTTGTAATAGCAAGGCTTTGACATTAGAAATGTCTTCTACCTGACAAGCAAGGTTGAGCAAAATGTACTGAAGAGAGATGAAAGTGTGTGATCCTCTTTCATTCAAAGATGCACAACCTCTAAAGAGGACCAACCCAGTAGTCAGACCCACTATGTATTCTGCACTGCACTACAAACTCCTCATTCATTCACTGCAGAAAACATCCAGTTACAAAAGATGCCTAAAGTCATGCTGCATGTAAAAGGTAAGGCAAACTTTAAAACACTGAAAGCCCTGTGGGAGGCGACATAGATTATATTTAAAAGAAAGTTCACAAGTACTTAACTTTTACTTCATGTGTTCCTAATAGTACTGGTTTGCATGCTTGGCTGCACATCAGAATCACCTGGGGACCTTTAAAAACACTGGTGTTTGAGTTCCATCTCAGATAGTCATACTTAATTGCTTTGGAATAGAGCCTGGGCCATAATAAGACTTTTAAAAGTCCCTTCACAGTGTTTCAATGTGCAACCAAGTTTTAAATAAAGATTGCTAACGAGGTTGGTTTATCACCTGACAAGTATGCACACGTCTCTTTAAAAATATTTTCTTTAGGTCTGTAGATTTTAGTATGTTTATCCTATGTTATATGACTAATATCCGCTTATAAGTGAGTATATACCATGTGACTCTTTCTGCTTCTGGGTTACCTCACTCAGGATAATCTTCTCTAATTCCATCCATTTGCCTGAAAATTTCATGATTTCCTTGTTTTTAATAGTTGAGTAGTATTCTATTGCATAAATTTACCACAATTTCTGTATCCATTCTTCAGCTGAGGGACATCTAGGTTGTTTTCAGATTCTGGCTATTATGAATAAAGCTGCTCTGACCATAGTTGAGCAAATGTCCTTAAGGACCCTAAGGAAACCGATGTTTAATTCTCATTTAGAAAGGCAAACAGGATAGACAGCAGAAGCAGTAGAACAGAGGAAACAGGATGGGAGCCTACTACAGATGTCCTCTGAAAGACTCCACCCACCAGGGGCAAAGCAGAGGCAGAGACACATGGCTGAACTTTGGACAGAGCGCAGGGAGTCTTATGGAAGAAGTGGGAGACCTGGAGGGGACAGGGGCCCCAAAACAAGACCAACAAAGACAAAAGAGCTGGGCCCAGAAGGGACTGCAGAGACTGATGCATCAACCAAACACCAGGCATAGAGAGGACATAGACCTCCCTGCTCAGATGTAGCCCAGAGACAGCCCAGTGAACTCAGCTGCCTGCTCCTTGATCACTTCTCTCTGGTGGGATGACCTAGCCAGCCCACAGAGGAAGAGGATCCAGACAGTCCTGATGGGACCTGATAAGAGAGTAGAGGAGGAGGACTTCTCCTATCAGTGGACTAGAGGAGTGGGATAGGGGAGGAAAAGGGAGGGGGTGGAACTAGGAGGAGATAGGGGGGGTAGCTACAGCCAGGATACAAAGTGAATAAATTGTTTTTTTATATACAGAATATTTTCATCTCTCCTCTTCTCTCTCTTCCCCCACTCCTCTGTATCTTTTAAGACAGGCCCACCCTATGTATCCCTGGCTACCCATGAGCTTAGAAAGAGCCACCTGCCTCTGATTCCCAGTGCTGGGAATCAAGGTATGCACCACATCACTTGGCTTATTTATATCTATTTCTATCTTTGGAATAATTCGGCAGATATTCTCCACATATTTGTAACTCAGCTACTCCACTGATTTATTTGAAGGAACTTAAGCACTAGACTGTCAAAGGTTTCACTCTTACATTCAGAGTTCAACATTCATTAATACCTTTGGCACCAGTAAATTTTCTAATTGGAACCCTGCCTTTCACCTCATCTTATTAAGAGTTGAACTGAGGTGGACAGAAACAATGTTTACAAATGTTTGCATAGCTTTTGTGTATAAGACAAGATCCAAAGGCTGGAGATATAGCTTTGCAGTTAAGAGAACATTTTGCTCTTAAAGAGGATCAAGATCGAATTCCAGCACCTACATCAGGCAGCTCACAACTGCCTAGAACTCCAGCCCCAGACAATCTGATGCCTCTGTTCTCATGTATACATATGTGCACACATGCGTATGCCGGTGGATACAAACACACACTCAAAAATAAATCTCTAAAAAAACCCTAATTATAAATGTTATCCTCTCACCCTCCTCCTTGCTAAAACTCCACCAAACTAAACAAGTAGGAATGTGACAAATTCCTGTTATTCTAGGATAGGAGTAATTTATTTACCAACTCAGTGCTTTGGACCACAAAGGTCAGCAATTTTACAGTTCTATCCTAACATGAACTGTAGATATAAAAGTGCAGACCATACAGAACTGAAGAAAAGTAATGCTTAAAACATAACTGATGTGAACAGAGTAACTACAAAAAGGTTGGGTGTCATAAAGATACTTCAATACAATACACTGTCACAATTTCACAAAATGTTCATATTCCTAACATACCCAAAGTGGAAATATCTCACACAGTCACAACAAGAAGGAAAAAACCTATAGGATCAAAGTATACTTACTATTGAATTTAAAAATGAACACCTGATAAACACAATATGAATGTGTTTGCAGTGTTCTAAGGTTTTAAAACAGACAAAACTGAGCTGGGCGTACGCCTGTCATCCCAGCACTCTGGGAGGCAGAGGCAGGCAGATCTTCGTGAGTTCAAGGCCAGCCTGATCTACAAAGCCAGTTCAGTACAGCCAAGGCTACACAGAGGAACCCTGTGTTGGTGGGGGTTGGGGAGGGACAAAACTAGGCTATAGTACAAAAAAATCAGATGAGGTCAGCCTAAGTGTTCAAGAGTAGATAAACAGATTTTAAAAAATAAGTTTAAGAAAAATGGTGCGAGCAGAAATCATCATGCCAAGCAAAATAAGCTGTGCTCAGAATGACAAACACTATACTTGACCTTGTATGTAGAATTTGGGGCTACTGAGGGAGGCAGGTACAGTGGCAGGGGGAGGGGGGCGATGAGAAAAGGACCAGAGACATAATGTACATGAGTGAAAATGTTTGTGCATGATGAATTCATGACAATGGCGTTTCTAGTTAGTTCAATGGTTTGCCTCTGGAAAGGTGGAGATTGTCTGGTCTCAAACATGGTAAAACTTTATGGAATGATGATAATGATCTTGCTAGGGCTTTCGTGTAGGCAATTTGTCAAATTCAGCTAATTCACTTGGAATGTCTGCTTGCATTTCACTGTATGAGAAGTTTACTTCAAAAGAAAAAAAAGCACTGATCAAGTTCTAAGCTCTAATTAATAGTACACATTTTTCAAATTTGTGAGGAAGTGAACTGATATCTCAATTTACCTTGAAATGCAAGACCCTGGATATAAAGTACACACAGACCTCTTAAACTCAACAATAAAAAGACAAGACTTATGATTAAAACAAACAATTGACAAAGGAAAATAAACAAATAGTTAACCATTTCAAAAAGTGCTTGGTGTCAGGGATCATCAGGGAGATACAGATGAAATGAAAAGACTGTTGAAAAAAATGGACAGCAGATAAAAATACCTTGGGAAAAGATCTGGGAGCTTTTTATAAATCCAAAATATACTTTTACCATATGACCAGAAAATCCTCTTGGTATTTTTAACCAAGAGTGCTAAAAGATGGATTTACAAAAAATTTAAAAAGTCAAGTATTTATATAACAGTGTTCCTCACAATAGCCCAAATAGGAAGCAGCCCAGGTACCTATAAAGCAATAGGATAAACACTTTAGTTGATTCAGACAGTGAACTGTTACTCAACAATGGATAGGAATAAGCTGGTAATTCAACACCACAACAGTAGGGATTATGCATTATAGACAACACAAATGATACACTGTATCATTTTGATTCCTACAACTTTAAAATGCTTCAAAAGTAGATTAATGATGGGGAAAGATAATATATGGTTAAAAATTATGAGTGCATATTGCATAAGTCCTTTAAGTTTTCCGTACATTTGAAATACAATGGAAGATGAATTTCGGTGTTAGTCACTGTGGGGTCAAGTTCCTTTTCATACACAGGTTGTAGAGTTGCATAAAGGCTTTGCTTGTGCTTCAGTTGTAGAGCCTTGGATGTTGAGAGTTGTTGTGCAGGTCTGAAATTCTTACATTGTCACATTTTTGAAATGTGTGGCATTTAAAAATAATAAGGTAACAAGGCCAGGCCAGGGACCTTCGTACAAATGGAACATTTTTAATGGCATTACTCCCACGGTGTTTCCTATATTAGGCCCAAAATGTCCACATTTCCTTTGCTAATTAGTTACAGTAAATTTTTATTTTTACCTGTATCTTTAAATTGTCAGAATAGTCATTCTTCAGAAGATTGAGACTACTTGGAGCAATTATTTTGAAATTACAACTTACCATGCCACCCCATGCAATCATGTATTTTTAGGCTGAACTTACAGTTCACGAAAACAGTGTTTTGTCTGATTCAAGCCATTTATTTAAAAAAATAAAAATAAAGTTGAGTTAGACTTAGTGAAAAGACTGGAAAAAGGAAAAGTTGGCAAAAAAATTGTATTTCCAAGGATTATCAAATTGGAACACATTTCAACTATTCTATCCAACAAATCATGTATTTTTACCTTGGTTCCTAGAAACTGACAGTTGTATTACATATTAATAACCTAAAGCCTTATGGTCTTTATATTTTTTGAGACAGGATCTCACTACATAGCTCCTGGACTCACTCTGTATTACCTGGCTGGTCTTAAACTCACAGAAATCTGCCTGCCTCCTGAGTGCTGGGATTAAAGGTGTGCTCTGTCAAGCTATTGTACAAGCTTCTAAAACGTCAATTTCTTACCTTGCTTCCTCAGACAGGGAATAAAGAGCTCATGACCCAGCACTGTCTGCATACCACACTCTGAATGGCTGTTTTACAGAAGATAATGAGCAGTTCAGTACTTAAATTTACAGTTACTGCTATTGCTGGAGCTGCTAAGTATACTCTCATTCTCCAGGAAAAGATGAATCTACACTTTCCCTATGTATAACAAACCCTTTTACCTATTTTCTACTGAGAGACTGAATAATAGTTTAAAATATCAAAAAGATACACTGGAAAGATGACTCGGTGGTTAAGAACACTGTTGTGCTTGCAGAGAAACTGAATTCAACTCCAGCATTCATATGGAGCTCATAAACATCCGTAACTCCAGTCCCAGGGGATCCAATGCCCTCTTCTGACCTCTGAAGGCTCTAGGTACCGATGTAGTGCACATACATACATGTAGGAGAAACAATCATTCACATAAAATTAAATATCTAAAAAATGTTGATCTAAATGATGAAAAATTCTAAGTTATAACTTATGTATCATACAAGTACAGAAAGAATGAATCACTTTTGCAAAGACCAGGTATCATAGATAACAAGAACATACTTAAACACTTAGAACTATGAAAACAGGGGGTGGGGTGGGGTGGAAAGATGGCTCAGAGGTTAAGAGCATTGGCTGCTCTTCTAGAGGTCCTGAGTTCAATTCTCAGCAACCATATGGTGGCTCACAACCATCTATAATGATATCTGGTGCTTTCTTCTGGTGTGCAAGTGTACATACAGACAGAACATTGTATATATAATGAATAAATAAATCTTTTTTAAAAATCTATGAAAACAGATTTCTATGAAACAGTAGTAGTGGTTAGTATTTACTCAACTTTGAAAGCCTGAAAGATTAGAGATAAAACACATTCCTTCCTGGTGGATTCATACTATCATAGAGAACAGATGGCAGAGACTCCTCTGGGCGAAGCCTTAAGACTATCAAAGACTCATGCATTTGTTCTATATTATTGGAGTGCCCACTAAGTACCAGAAATGGGAATGAAACAGTAGAAGACCTTGCTCCCTCCCCTCACGAGTGTGCAGTCTTGTTAGCCAATGAACTATAAACTGTTAGTACAATACACAAGCTAAGAAAGACCCAGGAAAGTATAACATCCCACCACTTTGCTCCGATACTTCCCCCGGAGCCTGAAGCTGTGAGTGTTCACTGGAAGAATGTAATGGGATGTGATGGCTAACTTTGGGGCAACTTCAGTCATTTTTGGCAGCAGTGTCCTAAAACTAAATGAGGTATTTCTGAATGCCTCTAGGAACTAAGTGGTCGGCTCTTAAAAGTTGTCTCTTAAAGTTTAATCCCTATTATTTTAACTTCCTGTACAGAGCTGTTCTCCCCGTAGTTTAACGTCACCATAGCCCAAGCATAAGGAAATGTAAGAATCACCAACAAAAGAGGTAGCACTAGCAGCCAAGAACATAGACGACGCAGTCCCTACAGGTTTGATAGCCCACCTATGCCATTTCATTTTTCTATGATTAAATGGCTGGTAGGTTAAAAATGCATTCCTACTGATTATGAAAAGTCTATAGGATGTAAACATGACACTAAGCAACATACTATCAAAACTATAAACACAGTCTTAAAACATAAGGAAAGAGCAATGAAAACACAACCCCAAACAAAACCACCCTTGTTAACTAAATCATCAACCAATCATCATTGATCTGTGGTGGCACCGGTCGACCCCAGGGCCTTGCATATGCTATGTTAGTGTCTTCTCCAGCTCAGGACTATCCTTGTTGAGCAAATAATATTATAATCACTACTTTCTTTCTGCCCCTCCCAAAAGGTCCATTTACAAAGAGATTTCCTGAGCCAGGCATGGTGGTGGTAAATGCCTATAATCCAGGAATTCAGAAGGTTGGCAGAATTCATAAGGATCCAACACTTAAGGCCAACCTAGGCTAAACAGCAAGACTAATTGCCTAAACAAACAAACAAACAAACAAACAAAAAACACCAAACAAAAACAAAATTAAAAAAAAAAAAAAGCCAGGTCTGGTGGTGCATGCCTGTAATCCCAGCACAGAGGCAGGCGGATCTCTGTGAATTTGAGGCCATCCTGATCTACAAAGCAAGTCCAGGACAGGCAAGGCCACACAAAGAAACCCTGTTACAAAAAACCAAAATAAATTAATTAATTAAAATAAAATAAAGAGCCAGGCATGCGGTGCACTCCTTTAATTGCAGCATTTTGGGAGGCAAGTGGATCTTTGTGAGTTTGAGGCCAGCCTGGTCTACGAAGTGAGTCCAAGACAGCCAGGGCTGTTACACAGAGAAACCCTGTCTTGAAAAACAAAAGCAAAGCAAAACAACAACAACAAAAAATTTAAGAAAGAAGCCAGGTAGTACTGGCACACACCTTTAATTCCAATACTCAGGAGAAAGGCAACTGGATCTCTGCCTCCTCTACAGAGCTAGTTCTAGGACAGCGAAGGCTATACAAAGAAATCCTGTCTTGATAAACAAAAAAGAGATAAAAAATAAAGAATAAAGAAAAAAGGTAAAAAATTCACTAAGACTCGGTTCAAAATATGAATATTCACTAACAGTACTGATGGACTAACATAAAGTAGTCAGTAACTCAAAGGTACTATACTATGCTAGACACAGACACATCATTGTGTACGTAACAATGAAATATACATTTTTTAGGCCAAGTTTCCTTTAAGAAACATGGACTCTAGCAACCCAAAGAACATGTGATTGTATTGCCTTCTGATTGTAGTTTTCCTCTGAATGTCAGACAACATAATGTCCTAGAGCATAAAAACTGTATTTCTTTCATTACTATATAACTAAAATTTAATAAACATTCTGGCAGGGCCAACCTATTTAAAGACAAAAATACTACTTCTGGAATCACACAGTACTGCTGGGCTCAGATCACTACTGTTTAGTGATCTGCACAAGCTTTGCCAGACTACTTATCTGATGCCTCAGTTTATCTCCTAAACAAGAAAAAGTTAATCTTAGCATGCAAAAAAAAAAAAAAAAATCTTGGTGAAAATTTGTTTTTCAGGAAAGGAAACAATTAACCTTATCTAATATGGAAGGATGTTAATCCTGGTTCCTACTTGTGCTTAGTATCTTAAGTGAAACATAGCAAATTGCTAGCCTAAACAACAACAACAAAAAATCATGTCTTTTGCATGTATCTTAGGATGGAACTAGGTTAGAAAATAACCATTATTTATATGTTTAAGTAAGAAAATAAATACAGGGCTGGAGAGATGGCTCAGAGGTTAAGAGGCTGCTCTTCCAGAGGTCCTGAGTTCAATTCCCAGCAACCACATGGTGGCTCAGAACCATCTGTAATGAGATCTGATGCCCTCTTCTGGCTTTTAGGTGTACATGCAGACAGAACATTCTATACATTAAAAAAAAAAGCAAATCTTTTAAAAAAATAAATAAATACAGATAATCTCAAAGCAAAATTAATTCCAACTGAATTCAGTTTCTCATAATCCCTTAAGGTAAAAAGTACATGTGTATGCACTCACAAGTTTTACCTTAATAGTGTAGGGTTTTTCTTTAACTAGCAATATGAAGAATGAACAGCTTTCTGTCAAAGTGAAGGCAAACCGAACTGGTAAGAGGGAAGAAATTCAAATGTCATTTAGCCCAAACCTTAAATCTACTAAGTGATTATGAGAGCAAACAGATAAATGCTATCAACTGGCTTTTTGTGTACGGACTTCTCAAGGTCGCTAGAAACATAACAGGGATTATCAAATACAGCAATGAGAAGGAAAACCGAAAGCCATTGACTAGTTTGGCAAGGAACCTAGAGCCTGAATGCAGCTAGCTCCTAACTGAAAAGGAGATCTTAAATACAGGACTGAAATGAGGAGTAAAAACTAAACATCAGGGTAAGTGAGGTGGCAAAGGTTACAGGCAGTCACCTCAAAGCCCGCCTACCTGGGTTCAATGCCAGGACCCACATGCTGGAAGACAGTCACCTTCCCAAGGCTGTCCTCTACTTCCACATGTGCCCCATGGTGCACACTTACATGCCCCACCCACACAAATAAAAAATTATTTTTAATAATATTCTAAAAACTAAACTAATTGTAAAACAGAAAACAACATCCCCCCAAATACCTGCCACATCCCAATAACTTAGTAGAATTCTTTTTCTTTTCTTTTTTGTTTTATTTTGTTTTCTGAGACAGGGGTTCTCTGTGTAGCCTTGGCTGTCCTGGACTTGCTTTGTGGATAAGGCTGGCTTTGAACTTGAACTCAGAGAGATCCGCCTGCCTCTGCCTCCCTGAGGGCTGGGATTACAGGCATGCACCACTGCGCCAGGCTAATTGAGCTTTTTTTCTAGTTTTGTGCTGTTTAATTTTAAAACTACACATTTAAAAAAGATTTGACTGTGTGTATTTGCATGTGGATGAAGTGTGTGTGTGTGTGTGTGTGAGTACATACCAGGGCCCTTAGAAACTCACGTCATCAAGGTCCTCTGATGGGAGAGACTATGAGATGCCTGAGTTGAATGCTACAAGCACAGTGTGTGCTTTTAACTGCTGAGGCAGCACTGCTGCCCTAAAAGATGCAAAATTCACAACTTCACTCATTTTAGTTACGCTATCAAAAAAATTTAACATTTTAGATTTTATTTGTTTTGTATGTGGGGTGTGTGGGCATATGCTGGCGGAAGTCAGATAATAACTTTTTAGGAATTGGTTTTCTCCTTCCATCATGTAGGTCCTAGGATTAAACTCAAGTCATCAGGTTTGGTGGCAGATGCCTTTGCCGACTTTGCCAGCCCATGAGATTAATTTATTTATTCTGACTTGATTATGAAACCTTGTAAATTAAGTTTCACTACTTACTTAACGGGAGCTTAAAAAGTTGGAACAACAGCTCAGAGAGTAAAGAATCTGCTGGCCACAGGGGTACCTGAATGTGATTCCCAACATCCATGTAGCAAGCTGAGTATGACAGTGCATGCTTACAATCCCAGAGATAGACTGGGCCTGAGATGTACTGCTAGCCCTCGCAGCCTAGTGAGGCCCAGCTCCAGTGAGAGACCCTATCTCAAAAGCAAGATGGCTGGCTCCAGAGAAATGATAACCCAAGATTCTGGCCACATCTACGAGCTTGTCACATGCATACACGCGCATGCCCACACACACCACTTAAAAAATAAAATAAGCGCTTCAGTAGTAGAGGTAAGATGTTAATGAATGTGAGACCAACTAAAGCTACAGAGTTGCCCAGACCAACCTTTGGTACATACAAAGACACTCAACAAACTTTAAATGCATGGCTGGAAATGTTCTCAGTGGCAGAGCATGGAAAGCCACGTAGTTAGCATGGGATCAGGCCCTGGGTTCAGTCCCTAACTACATACAGACATGTTCACATGTGTGGGCATACACACACAATAAACAGACACTCATGGTGCAGAAGGGATAAAGTGTTTTAAAAACAAGAAATGTTAAGATATGACAAATATATACCTTAGGAGTAAGCAAAATATTTATTAACCAACCACCCAACTACTGTCCAGGTAAAGTGTTCCATGTATATGCCTGCATGTTATACCCATGTGGTTTTGTGTTCATGCCCTCATATGTAGTTAAGAATTCTAGCCAGGTGATGGTGGCATACGTTTTTAATACCAGAGGCAGGCCAATCTCCAGAATGAGTTCAAGGACAGCCAGAGCTACACAGAAAAATCCTGTTTCAAAACAAAAACAAATGACTCCATACAATACACTACAGCAATAATAAGAGAGTGTTAATAGAAATACCTTGCTTTTCTATTCATTGTGTAAAACTATTAAAACAATATTTTGTTTAACATTTAACAAAAATGCTTTTGTAATTCCAACAATGAGCACTTCATATCATCTGTGAAGACACACTGCCAAAAAAACCCCCAATATGCATACAATTAGATTTATTCTTAGGTGTACACTATACATAAAGGCATCAGGCCAGAAGGGCAAGGATAATGAGGGCTAAATGCAAGCTTGCTCTTCTCCAGTGAAACCATACACTTACATCCATAATGGCTCAGGGCATAAACGTGATACTTTGTTAGAATTTGTACAAAGTTCCTAGTAGTCCAGAAATGTTTATTAACTACAAAGAGCAAAAAATTTTTAAAAAGCCATGATCCAAAAGCGTATAGGGTACTATTTTCCTGACAGGTCACTATAAGTTGCCTTAAACAGCAGCATTATAATATCCTAATAGGTCATTACAGCATTCCCCTTATATAGTTTTAAAACCAGCTTGTTTGCTTGTTTTTATTTTGTTTTTTTTAACAAAAGCATGACTTTTGTAAGGTACCAGACCTCTAGGACTATCCCCTCCCCTTATGCTTTTCCATTAGTAAAGGTGACATCAGGATATATTGTATGAGAATAATCTATTTTCAGTAAAAAAATTATGAGACTCTGAAGCCACTGATATGCCACTGAGAGGAAAAGCAAGTGACTGTACAGAGGAAAGACTCAGTGAGGACATGGAAGAGAACATGACAGACGGGAGATCAGAAGTTGATACAATCACTGTGCCAATCAATGGCACTTAATCCATGTCCAGAGTATTCCAGGACTGCTTATAGAATAGAAAATACTCCCTACTAAACCACTTCTTAAAATTTTCAAACCTTTTTCGGGGGAGTGGGATAGAGTGGCCCTGTGTCAAGCCAACGGCTGGTGAATGCTAAACAAACTCTCTACCATGAAGCTGTATCCCAACCCTGCTTTTTCTGCCTATGATGCCCAGACAGATCTTGAACTTGTCATTTTTCTGCCTCTGACTTCTGAGTACACAATTCAACCTTTTAAAAGTTTTTATTTATAGCACAAAAGCTGAGAAAATAGTGAAATGGCTCTTCGAGTTCTTTTCACAAGAGTAAATAATAAACATTTTCCAAGCTTTTCTCTTTCTCTTGGTGTGTGTGTGTGTGTATGGGAGTGGGAATTAAGGGAGCCACTTCACATGACCACAGTATCATACGCAGACCTAAGGAAATTAGTAATTCCTTAATTTTTAAATACCATGTATTTCAAATTACCTCAATAATTGTGATTTGCATTTGTTTTCGAGGCCATATCTCACCATGTTGCTCACGTTGGTGGCCTATTTGTAAGCACAACTGATCCCTCCACCTCACTGTCCTGAGTAATGGGATTATAGATGTACATATCCTACCCAGTCCCCATTAACTCAGAGTGTCTTTTTATAGTTGTTCTGATCACTGTAAGAGCCAAACCAAACCTACATACTGCATTTGATTGGCATAGCTCTTTTTAATCTATAATAATTTCCCTCTTTATCACTCTTCTTCTCCCCTGTGCCATTAATGTTTGGCAAAAATCTAGTTATTAAATAAAATTTCCCATATTCTGAATTTGGCTGATTGTTTTGTAGTATATTACAAAGTTTTAAAATAAGCTAAACCAAGTTTGTTTCTTCAGTCTATTCATCAATCACAGTTCACACATCCCATGTCTATGATCTGTCTTGAGAATTTTATTAGCCTTAGGCACCAAGGTACCTAAGAAAGTATGCCATAAGCAAGGAGGAGGCAGAATGCTATATATTTTAATGTTAATGTGGGGTTAATAAAGATGAGGATGAAAACAACTGTAGCCTTAAATGAAAATGTTTTGGAAGGCCAGGGAGATGGATCAGTCACAAAGCTCTTGCTAAGCATACATGAGGACAGGAGCTTGGATTCCCCAGCACCCATGTAAAGAGTTGGTACAGCACTGTATGCCAGTCATAACATTGTGGAGGCAGAGGCCGGATGATCCTTGGGCCCTGCTGTCTACGCAACTGGCCTAGCTGAACAGATGAGCTCCAGGTTCAATGAAAGATCCTGTTTTAAAAAGTATGGTAAAGAGTGGCTAAGGAAGACAACATTTCCCCTGGCCTCCACACATACACATTTCCACACATACAATATTTCCCCTGGCCCACGCTTGCACATACACATATAGACCCACGCAAAGATTTTGAGTATGTGATACTAAAATGACTTTTCAAAAAAAAATATATCAGAGGATGCTATCAAGTAAGATAAAAAGGTACCAGATCGATATTTTTATGTTATCCATTTTACTTCCTTACACTATGTCATAAATGAGCCAAAGTGAAACATGGGAGGTAGTCAATAAGCATTAATAGTATATCTAAGAAAAGGGTATATGCAATGAAATTCCTTTGTCTTAGCTTTGGGGGAACACAGATGATGTTTATTTGAAAAATATATTTTTTAAATGCCTGATAAAGCAGAGAATTGATGGTGCACCCTTTTAATACCAGCACTCGGGAGGCAGAGGCAGATAACTCTTGTGAGTTCAACTCCAGTAAGGTCTACATAGCAAGTTGTAGGCCAGCTAAGACTACATAGTAAGACCTTGTCATAAAAACAAACTGACAGACAAAAGCTCTTGGCATTTTAAAACCACCGTCCTATGGAAGAGAAACACCGCTTTCCCAGGGTTCTCATTCTGCTCTAACCTCAACATTTGGGGTGGGACAGGACCTACTTATACATGCCACAGAACTGGGGGGGGGGCAACTTCCAATTACAATGTAGATTCCAAATGTAGACAGAATATTCTATAACATTCTCTAGGATTTAAGAAAAAGCTAGGTGTGCCCTAAACCACTTTGGTGCACTTTGGCTCACTTTTCAAATGCCAGCTCAGAGATGAAAGTATTTTCCATGTATGTAGTATTAATCACTCTTCCCCTTTGAGTTATGGTCAACACTGGCCTCACAACTGAGCTGAAGAGTTGGCTTTTTTTTTTTCATATTAGTATAAATAAATCTCTAGGAATGGGACTAGGACAGAAACATTGGAAACAGTTCTTTAGATAGTTATGATACACACCAGATGAAGCTTTTCTGCTTCAGTAGTTGCCTTTCACTTCCCTCTGTCACTATCTTTCTTTCTTTCTCTCTTTCTTTGTTTTTGAGCCAGGATTTTTCTGTGTAGCCCTGGCTGCCCAGGAACTCACTCTGCAGGCCAAACTGGCCTTGAATTCAAAGATCTGCCTGCCTCTACCTCAGAAGTGCTGGGATTAAAGAAGTGTGTCATCACCTCTGGACTTTCACAGTATCTTTTTAACTTCTGTTGAATTTGTCTGTTTGGGTATGTCTCAAAGTTCTTCAACTTACTATTGAGCACAGAGTAGAAGTGATAGCACACATTATACTAGGTACAAAAACTGTTCCTGTCCTCAAGAACTTTACAGTGTGGTTGGGAAAGATAATATATAAATAAAAACAACACAGTGATGTAGGTACTGAAGTTATAGTGTAGAGTAGGGATATGGACATAAGACCTTATGGAGTTGACTGCAATATAGGACTGAATCAGAAAAGGTATCAGAACTCCTTGAAGGCACTTACCCAGACTCTAGCTTTTAAGTGGCATCTTTTACAATTTAATGTCATGTGATGGATTAAAGACTAACAGTATTAACTTGAAAGTAATTTGGTACAGGCTGGGCATGTAGCTCAGTTGACAGGGTGCCTGCCTAGCATACAAGAGGCCTTGAGTTCCATCTGCAGCATGACATAAAACTGGGTGTGGCTGAGTAGGCCTGCAATCCCAGCACTTGGGAGATGGAGGCAGGTTCAAGCTCATCCTTGACCACATAGAAAGTTCAAGCCAGGCTGAGCGACTTGAGATCCTTTCACAAAAATAACAAATAAATTTGGTAGAAGAGGAAATTATGATCTTTTATTCCATATTTTAATTTTAACAGTGTATATAATCCAAGCAAGGTTTATCAAGAGGTGGAAAGCAGTTAGACCAGGAATTAACATATAATACTGCCATAAAAGAAAAAGACTAGTTAAGGATTAGTTAATTCTAGAACTCTAAGTTTACCAAGTCTATCTTGTCTCAAGACATTAGAACAAACAAAATTGAGGAACTACAACTATGCTGGCTTCCGGAACACTTAAGGTCAGGAGGAACAGTATTTCCTGAGACCGGAAGTCTAATTTTCACAAGCCAGTGGCTAAGGCCATGTTTTGTTCAACTTCAGTAAAATAGATTTTTTAAGACTCTTAAAGAGTCTTAAGGGAAAAACTTTTTTTTTCTTTTAATATAAAGATTACATTGGTCAGAATGTGGAATGAAAGTGGCAGTTCTCAAACTTTACCTGAATCTGAAAAAAATATCTTAATTCTCTCAGCATCACCCCTTCCCACTAAATCAAAAACTTCTAACACAAGCCAGCCTGGTTAGTTCAAGGTCAAGTCTGAAAAGTGGTCAACATGAGCAGAAGTGGCTTCTACATGTCCTGACTACGAAAACCCAATACAATACACAAAACAGTTATCTGAAGCTCAGCAGTGAAGTAAGGTGGGAATCGGGCACTAGAAGCCTCTTTTCAAGTTCTGTTCAACGGAATAGCCTCTCCTTGAGGGAATTCAACTACTTTAAACAACCTAGAGGAACATATATGTAAAAAACAATTTTTTGATGCACAGCGAAGTCTTTGGAAGAGGCCACTAAGACACAAGCCTTAAAAGCCTGACTCAAGAGTCAGCGCCCAAAGCTCTCTAAAAAGCACATATCCAGCCCCAAATTTTACAGTTTTGGAGTTCCTGTGTTGTAAGCGATTTGATTCTCTGTTATTTGTCTTTAACCAAAAATCAGGTATAAGACAAAAATGAGGAAATCAAATATACATTTCCTTGCCCTCTTAGCCGGATGCCTTCCCAGGCCAGATGACTACTGCAGTGACCTACTACAGTAGTTATTATTCCCAGACTCCTAAGCATCATAGAAAAGGGGGCCTTAATTCCTGGTGATTGTTACAAAACAGAGTAGGATAGTTACCCTGCATGAACAACCCCGGGGGCGCAGCATCCTGCTCTCTGTGTCTCTACTTACCCTCGGTAACTTCCTGGGGGTTAGAAGTCCGGTCACTGGAAGGATCTAGGGCAACAGTTGCCAGAGAAGTGGTGGCCCCAGACAGTTCACTCATAGGCTCACTACGGCTTGTTTCTGGCACACTTTCTCGGGAACTAAATCTCACTCGGGAACTAGATCGAGAGCTGAGGTCCGGGCTGGTGTCTGACAAACCCGGGATGTCATCAATCTTTGTTGGTGTCACCATGAACCGAACTGAAGACATCTTGGTGGTGGTTTCTGGAGGATGCATTTTTGTTTCCTTTTTGACAAAGAAAAAAGGAAAAGCTCACAAAAACTCTTCCTCCTACGCTACTTTTGATTGCAAAAATAGAAAACTTAAAAAAAAAACAATTATCTTGATTTACATCCCACAAAGACTCAATTAAGAATCAATCCTTCTACTTAGGACTCAAGCCAACTGTTTTATAAAGTGCACCACCAGTAACTGAAAAATAATTTTTGAGAAACAAAATGAGAACAAAACGATGCTAATCCTGTGTAATTCGATTCCTTCAGAATCCTAGCTATCCTCCCCTGGTCCAGGGCTGAGGGCTCCATGCCATGTTCCACAGCAGCTGATGACGCCTCTCTCTGCTCAACCCCCGGGTCCTGATGAGGTAGTTAGTCCTTTATCTGCTGAGTGTCCCACCGTTCTAGCTGAGGAAAGAGCATGCAGGCCCACCCTTATCAGAATGTAGCGTGGATCAATCAGATTGCGAAAAGGTGTGCACCGGCCACCTGTTGTGTATCAGGTGAATACCCCACTGGTCTGGCTGGGAGGAGATGTGTGCTGAGCCACCCGATGTTTTTGAGGTCGATAATCCACTTGGGTCTGGTGAAAGAGATGCGCATGCATAACGGGAAAAATACCCCCACACTACAGGATGGAGAAAGAGAGCAACGAGAGGATGCCGGGGCAGAGTGGATTCCTGCCTCCCAGAGATCCGGTCCTGGCAGAGGAGCAGGAGGCGGCGGCTAGAGATGAGGGCAGCTCCTACAGCAGCTCCGGGTCGTGGCAGGTCGTCGCGAGTCCCTCGAGCCCACGACCGCTCGCGGTGTTTGCTCTGCGTGTGACAGGACGCGCTTTCCTCCCCCGGCCCGGCGCGGGTGGCGTCTCGCCGGCTTTCCTTGGATCTCAGCCGAGACGACCGCCAGGCAGGCTGGTCCCGGCTAGGAAGGAGGTCGCAGGTGCGGGATCCCGCGCCAGCTGATGCGGGTGCGCGCGCAGCTCTTGTTTACTAGCCGCTAACTGTTTCGGAGCCGCGACGCGCGGGAGGACCCCTCCCCGGCAGACGCCCGAGGCCGTTACGTGACCTCGCCGCCCCCAGCCCCGGGCGCGGCGGGCTGTGCCCGCGCCGCCGCAGCCCTCCCCTTCCCGCCCCACTCGTTCCTCATTCGAGGTTAACCGTCCGGAGAAGTCTGGGGAGCAGCTGGAGGGCGGCGCCGTCCCGCGGGCACCAGCAGCCCCGCCCGGAGTCTGCAGCGCCGAGACAGATGGAGCGCGCCTGCGCGGGCCGGCGGCTCTCACGGAGAGCATGACGGGAACTGCAGTCCGCCTCAGGGTCTGAACGCGTGTGGCGGGATGCTTTTTCCTGGGTCACCTGTGCTGTCCTTCAGTATGCAGCTCAGAGGCAATCAATGCCCAATGACCCCGAAACCACAAGGGCCATCTGTAACTAGAATGTCTCTGGAAACCTTAGCTTTATGGTACCCAAACCTCCCATTACCATATCTATTTACCCTACATGTGACCTCTGTAAAATTTCAGAAATCTTTTCTAAAACACTAGTGTGTTTCCATCTTCAGTGTAGGATGCATTCCCCCTTCTTGTTCCTGTCCTTTTGAAAACCGCAAGCCAGGCTTAATCATCCATTAAAGAGAACTATACAGACATGAGAAAACATTTCGCTCCATTTCCAGTGTTTGACCTACTTTACTGTCACTAGAATGTTTAGTGTTTAATGCATGGAATTTAATAAATTTTAGTTCAACAATGTTGTTTGAAAACTTCCTGTAAGTTTGATCAAAATGCAGAAACTAGCTGGAGCATCTCCCTTGGTTCCTCCTAGGTGCAAATAGTTAACTAAGCACAAACGGTCAGGGGGCTAGAGAGGCCACTCAGTGATTAAGAGCATTTACTGCTCTTGCAGAAGAGCCCAATTCGGTTCCCAGTTCTCACATGTGGCTCATAAAGCCTGTAACTCCAGTTCTAGATCTGACCTCTGCTGGCACTGGACGGAAGTGGTGCACTTACATACACGTAAAACATTTAAAAAAATTAAGTCATGGACCATAAATGTCTTAAATCCTGGATCTGGAAATCCCCTTTGATCAAATGACAATTCCCAGTCTAGTTAAATAGTCTGGGTATAAAATTAAATTCCTACTAAAATGTAAAACTGTATTAGCTTTTGATAGAGGTATGTCTTTTGGATTGACATATCTAAAACCCTATTCTATCACCAGTGGGGGTGAGGGTAGGGTTAAAAAATGGTTTTTTTTGTTTTGTTTTTAAGCACTTACCTTTTGAGGTGTGCAGAAGTAAAGAGTCCTTCTACATCTGGGTCCCAGGGATTGAACCCAGGTCTGCAGGCTTGGCAGTGATGCACCTTTGCTGGCCAAAATACCTTTTATGACCTTTGGAGACAAAGTGAGGCAGCACATGCAGCACAGGGTATCTTCAAAGCGTCTATGTAGCAGAGGATGATTTTCAATTTCTGACCTGCCTTCATCTCCCAAAGTGATGGAATTGTACAGAGAGTACCACCAAACCTGATCTTCTATATGGCTTTGTGCATGTTAGAAAAGCTCTCAAACCTACTGTGTTATGGACAGCCTCAGGCCCCTTTTGGTTTTTTGAACAAGGACTAACTACAAAGCCCAGGGTGGCCTGGAACTCACTGGGATCCTCCTACCTCATTCTCTAAGATAGGGTTACAGGCACCATGTCCAGCTGGGGTTCTTTATATAGACTATGGCTCGACTCAAACTTACAATTGTATTTGAAGAAAAGAAATCCATCTCCTTAGGAATCTGCTTTTTAAGGCAGGCTTGCCGTTCAAACTTCACAGATTGTACAAAGTCATGCTGGCACTTTACACAATTTTTGTTCCCTGTCATATGCCGGTCTTTTTGCATTTACTTATATATACTACCTGTTACAGCTCTTCTGGCCTCCAAACACTCATAACTAAGCTCCCTAAAGGCATGTCTCAGATGTTAATATCCAGGGGATCTTTTAAGTCCTTGCTAGATTCCTAACAGTTTCCTTTTCTCTTCCTTATTGACTAGTATATTTCCACGTTGAATTCTTTTTCTTTTGGTCTGCATAGCTGGTGGCATAGAATAATGCTAACAATGGTAATACTTCATTCACTTTTGTAAATTAAGGACAGAATTGTATCCAATGCTGAAAAAACAAACAAGAAGGCACAGCTCCTACCAGACAGATTTCAGGGACTTGGTGGTTAAATAACTTTTAAATAACTTCCATTGGCTGGTGCATGCCTTTAACATAGTACTCAGAAGGCAGAGAGACAGGCAGACCAGAGACCCAGGGCAGCCAGTTCTACAGAGACCCTGTCAGGAAAACAAAACAAAACAAAAAACAAAACAAAAAACAAAACAAAAAATGAAAAACAACCTTCCAGGGTTGCACACACTTGTTATCCCAGAACTCAAAATATGGTGCTGGGGCTAGAGTGAGAGGTGCTCTTCCAGTGGACCTGAATTTTATCTCCAGTGGCCACATTTAGTCTGGGTGTCACTGTCTAACTCTAGTCCCAGGGAATCTAACACTCTCTTCAGGCCTCAGTGGGTACCAGCGCACATATTCATAGACACATACTCACACACACATTTTTTTAAGCAAAAAAAAACAAACAAACCAAATTTAGATAATTTCTGAGTCTAGAGATGGCTCTGCAGTTTGGAGCCCTTGATTCCCTTACTGAGGACCCTGATTTGAGTTCCAGCACCTACATGGTGGCTTGCAACACCCATAACCCCAGTTCTAGGGAATCCAACCCCCTCTTCTGTCCTCTGAAGATACCAGGCATCCAAGTGGTACACATACATACATGAAGGCAAAACATTCATAAGATAAATAAATTTTTAAAACAAAATTCCATAATTGATCCTTTTCTCAGTCATTCTTACCATTTCTTTATCCTTAATAATATATTCTTTAAAACTGTCATGTACAATACTAAAAACTATATTCAGGAATGAGATAAGTAAAATTACTTGAAAGGAAATATAGACCTACTACTTCTTTGAAAGTTACCTTTCTTCTGTTAAGGTTGATACAAGTCAGATGATTTTTTTTTTCTTTCTTAACAGTCAACAGCAATCCTGAACTTTCTACCTAGTGATTATTCAGCAAGACTGTAGAACACAGTATCCATAAAGAAAGCCTAAAATCAGTGGCATCGGGGCTAGAGAGACTGCTCAGCAGAGGACCCAGGTTTCCTTCCCAGCACCATTATGGCACAAGCAAGCACCCCTAACTCCAGATTCCGGAGATCCATTGCCCTCTTTCGTCTCTCTGGGCATCTGAAACAAATGTAGTACACATACAAACATGCAGGCAACACACACAAAGAAAATAAAAATCTATTTAAAAAAATTAGTGGCAGTAAGCATAAACACATTCAGATCCAATATCCCAGTCAAGGAATGACAAGATTTTAGATAGTTGGTTAACATGACAAGAAGCCAACTAGCCTCTTGAATGCTTGAATACAACATTTTACATCACCAGGACACTCTAATATGAAATAATTTAATGAAAAATCTCTTAGGTTAGGCATGAGCCTGGAGAAAACCTTTAATCACAACAGTAGAGAGGCAGAGGAAGGTGGATCTCTTGAGTTCAAGGCCAGCCTAGTCTACCCAAGATTAGTTCCAGGACAGCCAGGAACTAATCATTTAGGTTGCTGGGCGTGGTGGTACATGCCTTTAATCTTAGCACTTGGGAGGCAGCAGGCAGATCTCTGGGAGTTCAAGGCAATTCTGGTTTACATAGTTAATTTTAGACTACATAGTAAGACCCTGCCTCAAAGATAATCACTTAGAGCCTGTAATCCCAGCACTCTGGAAGGCAGGGCCAAGTAGACATCTGTGAGTTCAAAGCCTGCCTGGTCTACAAAGTAATAAGTCTAGGACAGCCAAGACTACATAAACCCTGACTTGGAAAAACAAATCACTTATGCCTGTCCCATGGTAGTGGCTGAAGTCCTAAAACTTCTATTTCTCAAAGAAAAATTTACACACACACATATAAAAAACACTAGACTGGAAAACAAATCTTTTCCACATTGCTACTAGCTGCCAGAAGAGAATATAGATGTAGGAACATATATGTAAGCTAACGATAGAAGAGTGGGTGTGTTTCCTGAACAGTTCGGAACACTTATGACAGCTGAACAAACACTGTGTATTTATTAAGAAGCTCCCACCACCACATGGGGACTGGAGAGATGGCTCAGAGGGTAAGAGCACTGTCTGCTCCTCTAGAGATCCTGAGTTCAATTCCCAGCAACCACATGGTGGCTCACAACCATCTATACTAAAATCTGATGCTCTCTTCTAGCATGGAGGCACACACGCAGAGAGGACATTCATACATAAAATAAATGAATTTTAAATATTTTTTAAAAGCTCCACCCCCCCTTAAATGAGAAAAACATGACTACTAAGGTTGGATGCCTTTACCTCTTATAGAAAGTGGGGGAAACAGTACCAGTTTCCTAACTTGCAATCCAGTCTTTGCACCTTTATTATTCTTTGGAGAATTTAGAATGTTAGAGGGGCTACAATTTACTTCAGACGGTATTTTTTTTTTCAGCGACTGCTGACCTCTGTAGGAGCCTTTCTCAGCCTTTCTTCCCCAACACCCCAACACTTAGCGCACAGCTCTCCTGCTACAGTGAGGATTTAAGCATTTTTTCAAGTGGCCTTGTACTAACAACGGTACTAACCCCCCCTCTATCTTTTCCTCCATCAACACACAAAATGAACTTTCAAGTTATTGTATCTTTAATAACCGAGCAGTAAGTCAAAACATGAAGGAAAAAAAAAGTTAAGACTGTTCTTTTCACAGGCGATGCCCATCACTATCGATTCAATCACGTAGTAAGATAAGATAGCATTCCAAACAGCAGGGGAAGGCTCCGAGGCTCAGGATTGAGGTTGCTGATAATCGGCCGGGGGACGGGCAGCACCGAGGTTAACGAACCCTCAGAGGACAGGTCGCGGTTGCTGGGTCATGAGCACTTTGAAGCGTCTCTTGATGGTGATTCGGTGTCTTGAGTATTTGTCGTCTGGGGAAAATCGAGCAGGATGAGCAGAGCAAGTCTGTTGTCCCATAGGGTCAAATTTCTGCTCAAGAAGAGAAACAAAATGATCTCAATATATGAGTGGTGCGACAGGGAGGGGACAAGAAGATGGGAAACCTGAAGCCAGGAGACGCGATGGTCAGAACAAGAAACCGCGCACTGCCCGTATCTACCACGTTTTGGCCTCCACATGGCTCCACGGGCTGAGCAGGCCATTGGCCGGTTCAAACCGCTTCTCCCACCTAAATTTCTCGTCCTCCTGGTATACAGATGTTTCACCCCCTTACCTTCAGCGTATACACGCGGTCTCCCTGCTCGTTGAGGTAATACTGGAGAAACATGACCGCACCTCAGCGGAAAGACGCCCACCAGCATACAGCCAGCCGCCTTCCCCGGAGTGCACCGCCTCAACCGTAGACGCCAACATCCTTCCAGTCTGGCCGGAAGTCTCTCTAAGGCACGCCGGGAAATGTAGTCAGTTTCTCCAGTCATATCCAGGTGACCAGAAGGGGGCATAGTAGAGCAAGACTTGGTTGGCCTTGACTCCAGCTAGCACCAACCTTGCAGAGTTAAGATCGATGGAATTGACCACTCTGTGCCAGGCACTGCCAGGCGTTGGAAAAGTAGGGATGGATGTGGGTTGAATGTTGATGCATCCAGTCCTATCTTTAAACTCAAGTTGCACACCCATTTCATAGGCACCAGTGTTCTAGTTCCTGGAGAAGCAAGGGCTCCAGGAATCTCACTCTCCTATCTATATCCTAGGGAAGAAGAAAGTTTTTTTTTTTCCCGACCCCCTACTTTTACATCCGGTTCCCCGCCCATTTCAAAATATTGGCGGTAAAGAGTGCATGATGGGTATTCGATATTATGCAAAGCGAAAAGAACGTAAAGTTTTTCTTATGAAACTGGTGGATGTTGTTTTAGAGGTCGAACCAAGATTCAAACTAGGGACTCGACCACAAATCCGGCTCTTTCTTATATGGTGAGTAGCGGATAATAGCACAGTAAAGTACCCCTTCTTTCCAGTCTTTAAAAGAATGAAAAGTCTTATAAGAATCCAGTTTAAAGAAATAAAAACCAAAATCAAGATATTGCAAAAGGATCATTGCAGCACTATTTATAGGTGCAAAAATATTGGAGCGTATTAAGTTTGTAGCCAGAAAAACTTAAGTTTGCTTTTTTTAAAGGAATGAATATGGTTGTTTTGCTTGCCGTTGCATAAGATACAGCAAACAAACAAACAAAAACAGGCCGCTTAACACGAGATTGTAACCCCAGAAATCGGGAGGCTAAGGCGGAAGGATCCCCAATATCCAGGAAGTTCAAGGCCGGCCTGGTCAGTAATTGGAGTAGTGACACCATGTTTTAAACCGAGAAACAAACAAGGAAAAGTATGTGTGCGTGTGTGTGTGTGTGTGTGTGTGTGTGTGTGAGAGAGAGAGAGAGAGAGAGAGATTTGCTAGGAGCAGGAATGTATAAGAAAGTTAATATTGGTATCTTCAGGCATGGAGGACTTGGTTACAGAGAAATGAATAGGAAAAGTGCTTCGTGATGTATATTTTATTTTGCATAGGCTGGGGTTTTTTTTGTTTTTTTGTTCTGTGTGGGGTTTGTTGTTATTGTTGTCTACTGTTTCATACACACACAATGAATTTTAGTCGTTTTCACTTTCCCATCCCCTTTTATCTCCCCCTCAAAACTTTTCTTAGTCTGACTTTTGAGACATGCTAATATGTTAATTTAAATTTTAAAAACTAATTTAATGAAAAAAAAAACTTTATGGTCATTTTAAGGTAGGGGTTGTGCACTCAAGATGCTATGGCCAGGAGGTCTTCAGTTTGAACCTAAGCTCCCTAGCCAGACTATCTCAAAATTAAAAAGGGACTGGGAAGATGGCTCAGTGGTTAAGAACGCCTGAATCTCTTGCAGAAGATCCAGGTTCAGTCCCCAGCACCCACATGGCAACTTACAACTGGCTACAACTCCAGTTCCAGAGGCTTTGACTCCCTCTTCTGGCTTCTGTGGGCACCAGACAGACATACAGCTGCACAGTCATACATTCAGGCAAATATCCACACACACAAAGCAAAACTACATAAACCCTTTAAAAACTATTAAAGATTCTTTCTCCTCCTCATCCTCTTCATCCTCCTCATCCTCCTCATCTTCCTCCTCCTCCTTCTAAGGTACTGGTTTTTAATACCAGTACTCAGGAGGTAGATGGCAGGCAGATCTTCTGTTGAGTTCTGAGCCAGCTAGGGCTATACAGACTGAGACCCTATCTCAAGATTAAATAAATAATTAATTGGAAAAAAAATTTTTTATTAAGGGTTTTCAGCAAATGGAAAAGGCTGTGGCTTCCATGAATTGCCGAGCTGTTGGGACTGGACTGTTTGGGGTTTTCCAGAAAGAATTATTGTTTTGTTGCTTGTTTGTTTGTTTTTTTCTAGATAGTTAGTTCCACTTTGTAACCTAGGCTTTTCTCAGAGTCTAGTCTTCTCCGCTTGGCCTCCTGCGTCCTAGAATCAAACGTGGGCAGCGCCTTTTCAAGAAGGTGGCGCTCACTCCACAGCAGTCGAACACCCGGGATCACCCTAGACACGTCAGTTTCAAACGTGTAGTTTTCTTAATCCTCAACTATACAAACGGTGAATTTGGCTCAGAAAATAAGAGTCATCATTGAAACAAGCCAAAGGTCTACCAGCAGTCTGTTATTAATAGGAAGTCAGTTACAGAACTGCGGAAACCGAGGGGCACAGGATTAGCTCTGCTGTTGAAGAACAGAAGAAACCAAAAGTGAAAACTACAGTGGAATGTTGGGAATCTGAGGAACAATATACAAATTGCCCTAAAAGAAGACACCAGCAATTGTGCTATCAAGTTAATTTAGACGGGGTTTTCTAGTTCTTACCTCCTAGAACTCGCTGTGTAATATGTCCCCCATTCTCACCACACAATCAATATTCCCTCTCCTCCCCCACTACAGAATGCCTGAGTTCAAGATTCTAATTCTGTTTTGACTCAGTCTTTACCCTACCTTCATTGGGTTTTACAGAAAGAGCTAGGTTACTGCCTGGATCCTGGGCTCAACTGTTTCATTCTGGAGGCTTCCAGACAGCCACTGTTGGTGTACCTAAACCTCTGATAATGGCATCAGATGGAAGTAAGACTGGGTGTTGTGAAGTGTAGAGTATGTGCCACGTGTTCACGTCGCTGGGGTGTCAGATTTGCCCCTTTACTTAGGAATAAAATTATTTAGGACAACCTATAGGGATCTAAGACATCTGATCACACCCAGGCATTAAGGAGCCTGGGGAAGTCGATTTTTACCATTAAGAATTGGGAAGAGCATCCTTGGAAATGAACCAAAGTATGTCAGAAGTAACACACTGAATATTGGGATTGGATACCAACTACCAGTTTGATTCCCATGAAGAGGGGCCTCTTTAACACCCTGGGATGGAAGCAGAGGTTTATGTATACATGAGCTGTGTTGGCAAGATTTCAGGGGAAGACTCAAAATCCATGCACCCTCTGGCAACTACTGCCTGCTCTAGGATTTTGCCATAAGAAGGGCTGAGTCTCTTGATTTTGTGAGGGAAAGTAGGCTAAAGGTTGGAGGAGTGGGATGGGGTCAGGACAACAGCCTTACTCAGAAAGCTAAAACTCCTCAGGAGGGTTATTCACTTATGAGCCAATGAATGGGGCTAGAGATTTTGCAAAACTGCTTGTGCCCAGGGCCTAATGGCTCTTATTAGCCACAGAGGCGGCTTCTTTTCAGTTCAGGCAGCAGGCTTTTCTTTCTTTTTCTTTCATTGTAATTTATTATGCACATATCTGGAAGTTTGGGAGTATAAGATCAAGGTTCCATCTAATTAGTGTTCTAAGGAAGGAACCTTCGTAGAGGATTTCTGAGCATGTGCTCATGTACTCTTTCTCTGTAAATATTTGTCTATTGAAATTGAACTTGGGTCCTTGCTAGACAAGCATTCTGTGAGTGACATCAGCAGCCCTCATTTCACTTTTTAGTTTGAAGCAAGGTCTCACGAAGTTGCTCAGGCTGCCCTTGAACTCCCTCTGTAACCCAGGCTGGCCTTGAACTTGTGATCATCCTCCAGAGTGGTTGTATTTACAAACCTGCACATATTTTTAAGTAAATTTATTTATTTTTATGAGGGGCAGTCTTTCTTGATTTTCAGGCTGGAGGAGACAGATCATCTTAGCCACAGTGAGATGTTCAGTTTTCTTTCCTTTTGTGGTGCTCAGACCTTAGGAACATTTCACTGTGTGCAGAACTTGGTGGTATAACCTAGCCTTCTGCTGTATGGTTTGGAAGAGTATGAAGATTAGTTTGTTCCTATTTCATGTCTCCATTGTGGTCACAAAGCAGAATCTGAGTGGTGCTGTTTTGTTAGTGGAATAATTTTTTTAAAGGGCTAATAATAGCACGGAATTAGGCCAGTTGGGTTCTGTTTTTATCATTAAAAGTCATGTGGGATACAGGCTCTGTTTAATGAAACACACATATGTGGACTTACTCCCCCTGCTCTGTCTGACCAACATTCAGATAGCTCATTCTGTGCAGGAACTGTGTTCTAGATTTCCCTTTGTTAGCTCCAGCTCAGTACTTTGTTCTTCATGAGCCTGAAATTTCTAACATTAAGAAGCAAGACTAGTCAGTGTGGTGGCTCATGCCTGTAATCTTAGCACTCAGGGAGGCAGAGGCAGGCAGATCTCTGTGAATTTGAGGACAGCCTAGTTTACAAAGTAAATGTAGGACAGCCCGGACTACATAGAGAAATCCTGTCTTGAAAAACAGAAGAAGAAGAAGAAGAAGAAGAAGAAGAGGAGGAGGAGGAGGAAGAGGAAGAGGAGGAAGAGGAGAACCACAGATAGTTAGCACTGCCAAATTTCAGTTTTTCCATAGTTACTGAATGCACTGGAAAGCTCTCTCCAAGGCCCTCCTCTCACTATTTCCTGGCCTTTATCTAATCCCTCCCAGCTATTCCTGGCTGTTGCATAATGAAGTTTCTGGGAAGCAAGAATCTAGGCTACCATGCCCTGTCCTGGAGATTGTGCTTTTGTGGATGGCATCAGGAGCCACAGAACAGCTGGGAGCAGGTGGCTTCTCTATCTTGTAGACTAGGTAGGGTTAGTAGATGTTCATGAATGTTGAGTGGGACTATTTTTGGAGAAATGAACTTCATGAGTCCTAGAGTCACACAGCCTGTTCATAAACTGCATCTTCTGTTGTTTGAGGAGATTATTCGAAGCAAAACGAATAGGAAAAGGAGGAGAGGGATGGACTAGTGTCTGTGAAGCTGTTCCCTTCTCAAGGGCCCATGAATGCTTCTCAAGAGCTGGAACTTTCCCTGCACTCAGCATGCTTGCAGACTGCTTTTCCTGCAGCACGGGTGTTGATCCTATTTCACATCTTCTTGATCCACCTATGGCAAGGGAGGTCTTCAGGAGTGTTTTTAGAGACGCTCTTAGAGGCAGTGATGGCTTGAGCTTGTTCTTTGTGGAACATGCTGGTCTATGCTGTGTCTCACTGAGAGGGAGCAGCTTCCCTAGCCCAGTAGCTCAGGGACTTTACGGACTACTTGGGAGATATTTACAAGCATACCCATCCATGTCCCTTTCTTCATGTGTTGAGAGTCACTACTCTGACTTTTCAGGGACTAAAAAGGAAGTCGAGTGGCCTAACTCCTTGTCTCTTTCCTATTCCCTTCTCCTTCTCTCAACAGCCTCTCCATTACCAGGACCAGATATGCCCATGAAACCTAGTGCTGGTCTGTCCCCTTTCACTGCCCTTCCCTTTGCCCCACCTCCTCCTGCTCCACCAGACCAACCCCTCTGGGAGCCATCACCACAGCCCCCCATGCCTCCTGCATTCCCTCCAGGCAATCCTCTGCTCCTTTCTGCTTTCCCTAGCCCATTGTTGGTGACAGGAGAAGGAGGCTCTGGCCCCAGTGTGGCCGGAACAGGCCAGGTCATTGTCAAAGTCAAAACAGAAGTGGGGCCAGCTGAACCCTCTCAAACTCAGAACCTTATAGTTACTCAGACAGCCCTAAACTGGATTACCTCCGGTGGTCCCTGTGGGGTCCAGGAGGGGCCTCCTCCTCCTCGGTATGTGACACCCTCCAACCTGAAGACCATCCTGCCTGCTGTGGCTGTTGGAGTGAGCCAGGAGGGCCCTGCAGGACTTCCTCTGCAGGTTCTACCACCAGCTGCCCAACTGGCTCCCATTGTACCCCTGGAAAAGTCCTGGCCAGGAATCCAAGCAGCAACCTCGGAAGGAGGTCCTGTGGCTGCCCGGAAGCCTTTTCAAGGTGACCTTGCCTATGCTTCCAAGGGTGTTTATGAGAACTATCGTCGCTGGCAGCGCTACAAAGTCTTGGCCCGGACTCACCTATCCCAGAGTCCTGATGCTGAAGCTCTTTCCTGCTTTCTTATGTAAGTGTGTGTGCGTGCGCGTGTGCGTGTGTGAAGGGGGGGGGGGGGGAGTGCATCTAAGGTTGAGTTTTCCTAGGGCTTTTAGAGAGGATTCTGGGATAGATACAGAAGTTTCGGATACTCCAGAATTGCCAAAGGCAGATATGAGAGTGAGAGGACACTGTTAAGACATTCTTTCTGGCTTATAAGAAACGTTCAGGTACTGTTTTTTGGTAGTTGTTTTTTTTTTTTTTTCCAAGAATACCTACCACTCTGTGAAGTCAGGCAAGCATTTTACTCGAATCCTGAGAAGAGTGACAAACTTCCTGTCATAAAGCAGGAAGCAGAGATTGTCCTGTAGGTCCCTGACTCCAAATGTCAGGGCCCTCCCTGCCTGCCTTCTGCCATTGATGAGCTAGGACAGGGTGGGCTGGGCCCTGACTCACTCCTGTGGGGTGGGGAAGATTGCATTGGGCCAGGCCAAGACCTTAGTGTGTGAACCCTATCTTACTGAGGAGTCAGGGTGAACTAGGGAGGGGAGGGAACACAGTTGGCTCCACACAACACTAGAATAGGACATTTACCACCTTTGCCCTCAGTTTCCTCACGAGGAAAGGGGATGATTATACCCACTTCCAAGGGCTGATCAGAAGATTAAAGGTGCTTGGCAAAGTTCCTGGCACAGAAAATGAATCATTTAAATGGTCAATCTTTTATTATTACTATAAAAAGGCAATCTTAAAGAGGAAGTGAGCCCACAAAAGGCCAAAATATCCCTCCTTTAGAGTGTGTGTATGTTTAGCCAAGAAGCCTAGAGTTACAGGCTGTCTTTTTTTGTTTATATATCAGTCATTAGTCATCTGGGAACTTTTCTCCACTTCCCAACCAGACTGCGTATCTCTCAGCTGCAGACCATTGAGTAAACATTCTCTCTCTCTCTCTCTCTTTTTTTTTTTTTTACCAGACTTTGAAAAAAAATTTCATGTTCCCTTCCAGTGGAAGAACTTCTTCCATAGTTTGGAGCAAGTGATCAAGAGACACTCCCAAATCCTCAATAAACACCACCTTACTGAGCTCTTGGTTTCTTGAGATGGCTCCTAAGTTCTCTCTTGAATCTGGTAACACAACTTCTAAATCTAGAACTAGTATGAGCTCTCTCAAGGGATGCTTAGGATCCATTCCCTTTGGTTTCTGGCCAACTCCTGTTCTCCATAGCTTCCACGCTATGGGTAGGACCTCATGCCAGGCATGATCCAGACCTTGTACAACAGCCACCAGGAAAGCTGATTAGATGCTCAGTCCTGGGATCTTGGCTTCTACAATCCATGGTGACAGCAAGCTTTCCCAGGTGGTACTGATACTCAGCTATGTTTAAGGACTTAAAGAGAGAAGCCAGAATGGCTAAACTGAAGTCCTTACTTTAGTCTACACTCTTTTCTCTGGAGCTTCCCAGAAGTAGTGGTCCAATATTCTATTTGAAGATCTATGACAGCATTCTGGAGGCAATGAATGAAAATCCAACTGGGGGTGGGGGGAGAATCTAGTCCCCAAACCAAACCCCCCAAACTACTACACATGTTCTAATTAGAGGCTTGTTAGATTAGTTAAATAAGTCTTTGAAAATTCAACAGGTTCTGGGCAGGGTTAAATCCATTTTCTCTCTCTCTCTCTGTTTTTTGTTTTGTTTGTTTGTTTCTCTTTTTTTTTTTTTTGAGACAGTTTCTCTGTGTAGCCTTGGTTATCCTAGAACTTACTCTGAAGACCAGGCTGGCCTTGAACTCACGGTGATCCTCCTGTTTCTGCTTCCAGAGAGCTGGGACTAAAGGCATGAGCCACTGCTACCTGGCTGGGTTAAATCCATTTTTATAGTTACAAGCTATAAAATGTTTCCTTTTTAGTGTTCAGTTAAGGCTAGCACCATGAGAATTAAAGGTGGGTGCCCTTGTTGATTTCGAAAGGTTGGGAGGAAGATCGTTAGATTTTGTGTGCTTTGCATATCTGGGCAGCAAGGGCAACAAGAATGGCAAACAACTGGAGGGGAGGCTATGACAGGGCCTGAGGGGCTTGCTAGATATGGTGAAAGATGGGTGATAGGGAGTGAGGCGGCCATCAGAACAGGCACAGGGCACACATTTACGATCTGTCTGACCTAATGTGGTTTTAGCCCAGTGCTTCGATCCCTGGCCCGACTGAAGCCTACCATGACCCTGGAGGAGGGGCTGCCAAGGGCTCTGCAGGAGTGGGAGCGCACCAGCAACTTTGACCGGATGATCTTTTATGAGATGGCAGAGAAGTGAGTTTGATGAATCTTCATTTACCTGCAGGGGTAGGAGAGCGGTCGGGTGGTAGGGCAGGTGTGTGTATGTGTGTGTTGGGGGCAGGTTGTCAGAAGGGGTCAGCAAGATGGTCAGCAGGTAAAGGTGTCCGCCAGCGAGCCTGACAACCAGAGTTTGATCCTCAGGACCCACATGAAGAAAGTAGCGAAAAGGAGCTCCCAAAAGCTGTCCTCTGAGGTCTACCCATGCACATTGCACACACACACAAATACCATAAAATAAATGGAATACATTTAAAAATAAATAAAGGAGTGTCACAGGAGAAGGACTGGAGGCTACACAAGGGTCTTCTGGATCCTTGTTGCTTCTACCACCTGGGCTCTTGGATTATTTTGTCCTGCCTGCTCTTAAAAGGGCCCTTCCCTCTGGTCCTTAGCCCTATATGGGGCTTTCATACTGAAGGTGTTGGGGTAGATACGATTGGGCCCCCTGCCTCTGAAAACTTGATGCTGAAAACCTCGCCATGAAGGTTCTTTAACTCACCAGGTAGCAAGTGGCTATTGATGTGGAACTTCAGAATCACCTTTCCTTTTATATTTTTTTTTGCTTGTTTTAAAAGATAGCACAGAAAACCCTCTGCCCCATCCCCTACCCCCCACCCCTTCCTCCCATCGGAGAGAGGGACCAATTCTGGAAATAGCTGGCCAGAAGAACTCAGGGTACTGGACACCCAGACTGGCCTCCCGACTCTTTATCCCCCATCTCTACAGGATAGCCTTGTGTGAAAAATAACTGGTCAGCACACATGGTGCCAAGGCTGACGTGAGCTCATTTGAGCTCAGGAGTTCAAAGCCAGCCTGGGGAACATATTGCAACAGCTGGAGAAAGAATAATTTCTTCCAGGTGTACCTTTGTTGGTGTCCCCTCCCCCGTCTGTCTGAATCTGAACCTTTGGCTTCCTAGGTTTACCCTTTGGGGCCTGCTCCAGCCTTTGCACTCTGGTCTCTGCTTCCTGGTGGTCTCTGATTCAGGAATTCTGCCAACATCTTCAGCTATAAAAGGGGCAGATGAGGCCATCAAGAGCAACCCTTTAGAGTGTACCCTGAGACCATTGCATAGGCCAGACTGAAGTCCCTAAGCTTATATGAAGTAGTGATTAATCAGGGCACTGGATGGGACAGTTATGGCCCAGAAGTAGAGGATATCACTGTCCTGGGGAATTATCCAGGCTCTAAAATCAGCTTCTCAGGGACCATTGAAAGGGAAGGGACAATATGACAGCGTTTCCCAGAACTGTCATTAGACTGTCACCTACCAGTCAGCAGCTTCCCCTAGCTGCCCCAACAGTGTTTAGCTGAAATGGGGGTGCTTTGTTTCTTGGCTGTGTGTGAGTGCTGCCTGGTATCTAGGTGACCAATGAGCTGGGTTCTCCTCAGCACAGCCTGAGCCTTTTTTTTTTTTTAATGTTATTTATTTGCATTAATGTTTTGCTGCATGTATGTCTCTATGTGGGTGTCAGATCTTGGAGTTATAAACAGTTGTGAGCTGCCATGTGGGTGCTGGGATTTGAACCACTGAACCAACTCTCCAGCTCTGCCTGTTCCTTCTTGACCCTTTGCAGATTCATGGAGTTTGAGGCTGAGGAAGAGACACAGATACAGAGCGCACAGCTGATGAATGGGTCCCCGGGTCTGCCCCCTGTAGCCCCGTTGAAACTTGACCCTCCAGGGCCCCTGGTCCCAGAAGCTTGCCAGCAGCCAGGTAAGGCTACCCACAAACCAGATAAGATTAGGAAAGATTGTTTTTTTCTTCTCTCACTTTCCCACAAGTGACAGTTTATAAACCTAACACAATGCCCTATAGGAGGCTGGGGTCTTAGCTACCTTTGTCTTGAATTACCTATTGATCTTGGTCAAGTAAACTAACTACACTCTTATTTAGACTGTGCATGAGCTCTGTACTTTTTCAGCCTAAGAAATGGGGGTTGGATCAGGAGGTTTTTTGGAATGTCAAGGGGTGTGGAAAGATTTCTAACACTCATACCTTCCAGTTTTTATATTTTCTCCCCTCAAAACTTGATCCCATTCTGGAACCATTTCTTGTACCAGATTTTTTTTTTTTTTTACCCCTACAAGTATTACTGGGAAGTAGATACCAAAGCTGCTTTCCTCCTCCCCATCTCTCCCCTCAGCGTACATTCCTAAGAAAGCAGCCTCTAAGTCACGGGCTCCTCGCCGGCGGCAGCGCAAGCCCCAGCGGCCTCCAGTACCTGAGGCACCCAAAGAGATCCCACCAGAAGCTGTGCAAGAATATATTGACATCATGGAAGGGCTGATGGGAAGCCACGTGGACACTGGGAAGACAGAGGAAGAGAGGCAGCACGAGGATGCAGAGATGTTTCCGGACTCAAGTCTTCTGAACTACATTGATGAACTATGTTCTCAGGAAGTCTTTGTCTCCAAGGTAAGCTGGGTCCACATGGCTAACTTCTAATAAATACTTAGGGGCTGGGTACTATGGAACACCAACCATCTGGGGTTCTGCACATGGCAGTAGGCTCCATTCTATAATTTGGAAATGGGTATATGTGTATGAACACATGGGTAGCTGGTGGTAGTGACTACCACCAGGGTGAAAGTGGGGGCATGGACCTCATAGCTTTGTCTCTAGAGCACCTGGCCTTCCCTGGCCTTCACATCAAGATTCACACCATTCTTCTGTTTCCCAGGTGGAGGCGGTTATTCACCCACAATTTCTGGCAGATCTGCTGTCCCCAGAAGAGCAGAGAGATCCTTTGGCTTTAATTGAGGAGCTAGAGCAAGAAGAAGGACTTACCCTTGCCCAGGTAAAGTTGGGAGGCAGAGAATGCCAGGAAAAGGAGTCTGCCTGATTTTGTATAACTCTTTGATATCCTGATACTCTTTTTACAGGATTTAGGTTTGGGTTCTGGATCTAGAGCAAGTAGGTAGGGGATTGTGTAAACAAAAATATATGGGTGAGAAAAGGCTCTAAGCAAAAGAGCAGAAAGAGCTGCAGTACGTATCTTTGATACTACCACTTAAACACGTGCTTTTCTTCCCCAGGCTATGTACCATCTCCTGTCACCCACTCAGCCACCTCTTCTCCTAACCACGTATAGCACTGGCATATGTCCATTCCTTTCCAGCTGGTCCAGAAACGACTCTTGGCCTTGGAAGAGGAAGATGCTCAGGAGCCTCCAAGTTGTAGTGGAGCTCAGTCAGACTCAAGTCCTTCTATTTCTGACGAAGATGAAGATGGGGGTCGGAGGTGTCGGCCCTCACCTGGGCTTCAGGGGGCTGCGGGCACTGTTCGCATTGGAAAATCTGCTTCTCCAGGCAAGCAGGCAAGAGAAATGCATGGTGGGCAGGAACGAGTGCTAGGTGGTTCAAGGGGGATTCACAAGGATGGAAGCATGCTGCCGTCCTCTAGCAGCTGGGACCTGCAGCTAGAACTTGCAGCTCCACAGGGAATGCAAGAATCCTTGGGTGTGGAGAGAAAAGGGTCTGGGAAGGCTATAACACAGCTATATGCATCTCATGATGGCCACCTGGGAGGTCCTGGGTATTCTGGGCACTACCCAGTAGTAGACAGGAACCCAGAGGCTTTACCTTTTTGTTGGCAAGAAGAGCCCCAACCCATGCGAGCCTCCAGTTTAGATGTTGGAGTTACAGAGCCAGTTTCTCTGCAAGGACTTGGGTTAGAAAAGCAGGCCTTAGGGTTGCAGATGGGACAAGAGATCGGGGGAGTTGGGATGCTTACACAAGGGAGAGAACCTTCAGTGGTGTCCCAGAAAGGCTCTTCAAGAGCCATGTGGGGAGAGGACAGAGGTCCCGATATGGCTCAGAGTTATGATCAGAACCATTCCCCTGGAGCAAATGGCAACCTAGAGAGGGTTTCTCTCAGCCCAGGACTGTGGCTGAGCAGCGACATGGAGGCTGTGGGTTTAGAGTTGCCCTTACAAATCGAAAGCGTCATAGACAGCATCCAAGATGAGACATGCATAAGGGAGGACCAGGTGCTGAATTCCCCAAACAGTGTTTCTCCAGGCCCTAGAAAAACCACAGTGCCCGAGAATGTGGAGATCAGTGTGGTTCCCTGTGGAGGTGCAGATGCGACAGCTGTTATAGAAAAGAGAAACTCCTGCAGCTTGCCAGGATCTCTGATGGCCAATGGCCCAGCTTTGAGGTCCAAAGAGAATCAAGAACTGAGTCCCGAGACCATACAGGATCCTAGTGATCTGTGGGCTGGAGGTTGCTCCCCATTGCTGGAAACACTTGACCCCTCCACACTGGGGTCTTCAGAAGACAGCCTGTTACCTACATGCCAAGGCAATCTCCTTATTCTTGGGACCCAGGATGCCTCTTCTTTCCCCCAGGCTAGCCAAGAGGCAGAGAACAGAGCTAATCTACTGTTTCCTCTTTTGGAAAACATAGAACAGGTCGAAATACTAGATATTAGAAATGACAGTGGTCCCAACCCAGGGGTCAGCAAGGATTCCTTCTCATCAAATTTTAATTCTTACAATCTCCAAGGAGAGAGCAGGGAAGATACTGTCTCCTCCAAACCTACTGACCTTGATCCTTTACAAGGCAATCAAGAATCTTATGCACTTGAGGCCACCAAATCAACATCTGGCCAGGGCCTGGGGAGTACTTCCCCTAGGTGGGGTACTAGGGATGCTTTTGTTCTGAGAGAAATCTCTACTAGAGAAACATATAACTCAGCAGATAGGGCAAAAGGAAGTGAGAAAGAGAAGGAGGAGGAAGATGAAGAACTATCCAACTTTGCCTACCTTTTGGCTTCAAAACTTAGCCTCTCTTCAGGAGGGCTTCCTTGTCATGCCTCTGGAGGTCAGGGAATCCCCAAAACATCCCACCACTCTGCTGAAGTAGACGACATTGGCCAACTTTCACCCCCTTCCAAGTCTGGGAAGCAGGTTCTAGTCGGGAGTCCAGCTGCCATTGTAGAGAGATCCCAGCTGGGAGCTCAGCTTGGTTGTTCCAGGCAGAAACCCCTAGCCCTGGGATTGGTGCAGCTCCCTCAGCCTCGTAAAAGGCGGCGTGACAGTTTTGTCACAAGCAAAAGGAAGAAGAGGCGTCGTAATCAGTAGGAAGCAGAGGACCACCCTGCTCCACCTAGCAGCACCCGAAGGTGGGTGCCCCAGAGTCTATTTTACTGCTGCTGCTCCTCAGTGGAGATGCAGCCCCAGCTGATGATATTTTTATTGTACAAGAAGCTGGAGGGCCTGGGGCAAAAGGTCAGACTGGCTAGTTTACAGGGGGTCCTTTTAGTGGGAAGTAAAGGGAAAGGGCTTTGGGAATTTATAAGGAAAAATAAAGATTGTTTTTGGTTGGAAAATGCTGTGCTAGCGTGTGTGAGCATCTTGGCTGCTACATATAGTCAAGTATTATAAAGGCAGATTCTGTACTATGCTGCTAGCCGTATCTTGGTTCCCTGCAGTGTTTTGCTAAGAGTCACTTTCATGACCAGACAGGTTCCAAAACAGTTGTCCCAAATGTTATCCACTCCCTCTTCCCAAGTCAGAACCTGGCATTGGCAGGTCTTGTCTGGGTATCCTATCAGTCTGCCTCTTTCAAATCTACAGGGGGGTGGGGGAGGGCGCTTTTTGTAGGTCAGATTTGAGATCTGAGATTTTCTAATTTACTTTATCTGTGTCAAGACAGAGCACCTCAGGTGCTATAGGAGTAGGGTGTGTTGTGTGTGAATGTCTTTTCTTCCTTTAATGGTGGACATGAAGGACCTTTTATGTCAATTGATGTTACTGTAGGGGAAGCGCCACATGTTTGGTGTGACCTGGAGGATTCTGCTTTTCCGACATAGGGCTCAGAACCAAGTATGGGCGACAGAATAAACTCTCAGTGGGACTGTTAAATATGGAATGGTAGTAAGCTGTATTTTCATCTTTAATGAGGACAGAACAAGAGGGAATGAGCTGAAAAAGAGGTTCATGAAGAAGTCAATTAAGTAGGTGGTGGTCATAGGAGGGGAAGATACAAAAATCACTGTATGATTTCCATAAAGGAAATACCCCAGTCTATTCGTGAACGAGAGGATTCAGGTATGGTGAAGATCAATCTTTGGAAACTCCAATGAAAATCTGGCAACCAACCATTCATCTTTTTCCTTCACAACTAATGATTCCGCCCACAGGACCAAGCTTCATTTTTTTAAATAGATATATATTTATATTTATATATAAAATAGTCTTTTACAAAAAAACCCCACCAAACAAAAAAATTAAAATAAACTTAAAAAGAAACAAAGAATGATAACAAAAACAAAAAAAACCCACAAAAAAACAAAACACCAAACAGGAGCAGAGATAGGGCTGAGGCATAGGGTAGGCCTCTGGCGCTGTCCTGAGAGCAGGGCTGGATTGGAGCTGAGGAGAGAGGTGGGGGTGGGGGGCTGAGGTGCTCAGTCATCCTTCTGCTTGGGGGCTTGCACAGTCCCATTGGCCAGGGCGGTGGGGCCGCTGGGGGATGAGGCATTTGGTATCTGGGAGGCGCTTTGAGGCTTGTGTGGGGGGCGCAGGTAGATGCTGAAAAGCTTTCCGTACAGAGGGTCATGGAGGGAGAAGTTCTGGAATTGACCTGAACAGGAATAAGAAACGGGAAATGGAAAAGTAAAACTACCTAAGAGTTAGACGTGGGGGGGGGGAGCACGCACCTTTCTCTTCTCTTTTCTCAGAACTGGCACCCCCATCCCCTCTGCTCTGTCTGCCTTCTCAAACACAGCTTCGAATCCCCTTCTCCTCATCTGCCTGTTTCCTGCCCACCCTGCTTCTCAGAGCCTCTGATTCCTTACACTGGCCACCAGCCCCTTCTCTGCCACCTCAGTGTTCAGAATGTATCCTGGTGCTGATGGCAACCCCCCCCCCCCCCAATCCTTCCCTGGTGCCTGTGCAGGAGAGAAGGCAGGGAGGGACTCACAGAGGGAGAGGCCTTGGCTGCACCCAGGCTGGCACAGCTCGGCATGCAAACTCGTGGCAGCAGGGCGGGGTGAACCGAGTAACAGGTGCAGGATGGTGCTGAAGCCATCTTTGTACAGCAGGCGGCCAGGTCCTTCCGCCTGTTCTTCAGCAAAGAGCTGGGAGAGAGAGAGGGAGGGAGAGCATGCGTGTTAAATTCCCTCCTTCAGACACTGCCTCATGCTGACTGGGAAGCCTGCCTGATGAGCAGCACAGAAGCCCTCTTGGACCTCTAGTGCCCCTTCCTTTTCATTTATTTATTTTTGGAGACAGGGTTATCTCTGTGTACCCTTGGCTGTCCTGGACATGATTTGTAGTCTGTCTGTCCTCAAACTCACAGTAATCCACCTGCCTCTGCCTCCAAGTGCTGGGATTACAGGCACATGCCCAGCTTAGTGCACCTACTTTCAGGGTAACTGTATGACATTTAGCTTTTGCCCTCTTGTTCCCAGCTAAGCCTCAGTACAATGCTGGAGACAGGCAGTTTTAGGTAGTGTGTCACAAGGGAGGGCACAGAGCATGCATTATCCAAGAGCTACTGGGAAAAGCGCAGTGTAACAGCCTCCTGGGTGGAGCTGTGGGGTAGAGTGTGTCAGCAATCACCCCACAGTCCGCCCAAGGTACCTCAAAGGCCAGGCGTGTCAGTTCCTCCAGGTTCCTGGCCCCATCCAGGGCTGCTAGTGCAAGAGCCACATTTCGGAAGTCAACCAAACCCTTGGTATCCTAGAGGGTGAAAAACTAGAGCAATGTGTGGACCATATCCCTTCCTCCCACCCTCTGGACTTTAGCTTCTGTGCAACAGGCTTAGAAATGATGCTTGTGACCGCTCTGCTCAGACCTGAGCTCCACACTCCCCAGGACTCCCGAGAGTTCTCAGGCCGCAAGCTTTCTTCTGCTACCCCTTTCGGCTGCAATAAGCTATATCAAACCATGCAGTGACAAAACCCTCCCACGGAGATCTAAGAATGTCAGCCAATCCCCCAGGAATTCTGAAGTTACCATCTATTCTGATATACCAGAGGAGAACAATCCTGGTTTCCAAGCCAGACAAAGTGGCTTTCCTCACATCCAGCATATATGGGAGAACTGGTCCAACAGACTGAAAAGGGGGCCACTGGCCTACCTTTTTTTTTTTTAACTAAAAAAATCCAAACAGGATATATGCTATACCAGGTCTATGGAAGACATGTTGGCTGAGTTGGGGACAGTCTTTCCAATCTTAAGAAATCCACACAGCTCAAAACTGAAACTCCTTTAAAAAACATTTCTTTTCAATTTATTTTTATTTCATGTGCATTGGTGTTCTACATGCATGTATGTATGTCTGTGTGAGGATGTTGGATCTTCTGAAACTGGAGCTACAGGCAGTTGTGAGCTGCCATGTGGATGCTTGGGATTGAACCTTGGACCTCTGGAAGAATAGCCAGTGTTCTTAACCACTAAGCCACCTCTCCAGTCCCAAAACTTAAAATTTTAGACAAGGTCTAACTATATCACCTAGGCTGGCCTTCAACTTAATGATCTCTCTTTTCTGTCTCCTGAGTGCTGAGGATGTGGAGATCCAAAGCCTGTGTCTTAGCATAAAAAGGGCCCTTTGAGGGGTATAAAGAACCCCTGCCCAGTATAAAACCCTTAGTGTATTCCTAGCACTTAAGAAGAAAATACAAACAAGAGCTAGAATTATCATTTGATAGGGTACCTGGGTTATATTTCTGGAAATACAGTTTGTCAAGATAGAACCAGGCATGAACACTGAGACCATCCCTAGATCCTGAGCTCATTGGATTGGAGGGCAAGCTATCCATCTTGCCTTGGTTTCTAGCTCCATTACCTGCTCAAAGTAGCTGAAGGCACCAGCCACTGTCTGGGGATCTGAAAGCTGTAGCTGCTGGGCAAATGCCTCTTGGCTGACCATTCGACTCCGGCCTGGCTCTGCCCCCATGTCCACGCAGCCAGGGGACAGCCTGCAATGGAATCATTGACATCAGAGAGTTGACTCAGTTTCCTTTTGGATATACCATGAACCACCTTGCCCCCAGCCCTGACCTCCTAGAGCAGGCTTAGCCACTGTCCCTTGGTCCCTTGAACTGAGGATGAACTCCAGCATAGAACTACTACTTCCCTCATTTTCCCTTTTCAGTCTCCCTATCTGGGTTACTGCTTATATCATCTTCAAAGTAACTTACCCAGCCTTCTGTAGTACCTTTCCCAGCTCCCAGAGTCGTGGTTCCAGTGCTACCTTCAGCTGGCCAACCACAATCACAGGTAAGCTCCCTACAAACTCACATTCTGTAGCTGGAATGCCCAGGGCCCTACAGGACAAAGAGAGATGGAGATCAAGGGGAAGCAGCAAAAGGAATTTCTGAGGCTTCCTTCTACTCTATCCAACGGAAGTGGTCAGTCCCCTTTATCTTTTCTCACCTTGGTCTCACAGCTGTCCCACAGCCCTTCCCCACCATCCCTTATCGTTGCCTCAAAACCTCCTGCCTCTCCTGTGGTTCCTCTGTTCGGCGTAACTGCTCCAGGAAATACTTTGTAGAACACCAGGAAATACTTGGAACACTCACTGTGCCATGACTCTCTGGACATTGTTGGCATAAAGGGTGGGGTCCTTACTCTCCTCAGGGCTGGGCTGATACACAGGGAGGAACTGAAACACAGACAGTCAGGGCTCTCCCATCAGGACCTGAAAGTGAGGAGTGGCTAATACCACTCTATTCTTCCCATCCCACCTAAGGGGGGGGGGGGTCATACCTCTACTTCCACAATGCTGCAAGGCTGAGAGGCTGTGAGCCAGAGGACTTTGAGTCTAAGAGAAGAGAGATGGGTGTTTGCCACTGCTGAACTACGAGCTGCTGCTCCTGAGCAGGGCAGTGAATGTTCTCTCATTGATATGAAAAAAATGGGACCCCTTGCTCCAGTTAGCTGGGAGACTGTGAGAAGGACCGGAAAGGTGATGGGCAAAAGCTGCAGGAACAAATCAGAGGAAGAGCTGCAGGCAAGGGGAAGTCTGGGGACCAAGGCAAAGGAACCAGTCTCCAACTTCACCCCCTCAAAAAGTCTACCCAGAAACAAGAAATGCAGGACAGTAAATAAGAAGGAACTATGCTAATGGCAGGGATGACTCAGGTAGGAGGTCAGGAAGTACTGCCAAGTAATATGGGGCCGTCAGAGGCAACCTTCTCTAGGAATGTTCTGATGGACCTGACGCCCCAACCTCAACCCCACAACACTAGAACTCACACGCCAGGGCCCCTCCACGCCCAGCTGGTGGTGTCCTATGGGAAAAGCAGAGGGAGGGGCAGGTTACTCTCCTTTCTGGAGATTGGCCAGTCCGTTAGAAGAGACCCCCCAACCTCATCTCATGCCTCATCCCGAGACACAGTCTTACTGCGCCACCGGCAGTTTCCACTTATTTCCATTTAGGAGGGATTCATGCTCCCTGATTCCACCCTTTCTTCCATGGAGACTCACCAGACTGTTGGGGTATCGGATGAGGACAGGCTGCACAGGCACCCCTGCGATGAAGGCTCCTAAATCCCATTTCCAACCCCACCCCCACAAGGCAGAAGTTAGTACAGGGAGGGAGCTAGATGGGACAAATCCCAAATGACATGTGGCTTTGTTCTAAGAACTTTCTCTCTGACTCACCTTGTCAGAGAGGTAGGAGGCTCCTTGTCACCATTACCCTTCTCCTCCTCCCCAACGCTCCTTCTCCCCCACGGCCTTATCACCCACCATCATTTAACTCACCTGGTTTGAACTTCAGCAGGGCCTTCTTATTAGAACAGGTGCCTTCAGGAAAAAATAGTACCTGGGTGAAAAACAAAAGAAAACAAAAACCCCACAAAGCACAGAGTGAGGAGAGGAAAAAATATTGGGCGCACAAGGTGAAGCTTGAAGCTTTCATAAATCCCCTTACCCACCTGAGGCCACTTGCCTCCTGAGGTAGCCCGCCTCCTGACCTCCTCGACCACTCTGCGTCGAGAAGCTGGGTCATGCCGGGATACTAGGATGGCTTGATTGAATCGAAGGAGGGCTGGGTCGGGAAGGTTACAAGGAGGAGTCACTTGGTTCTGTCCCTTAGGCACTGACATCTGGCAGCCTGTTTCCTCAACAGTGTAAGATATTTCAACAACCCATTTATTGCTATGATCTATTGCTAAGATCTATCTATTGAAGGCTGACTTTCTAGCACCATGCCTCTGGCTCTATCCTTGAGAGTCTGAGATCAGTTGACAAACGGTGTTAATTTCAATTTCATTTGCCAACAGTCATGTAACCCTCCTAATTTTTCTCTCTGCACTGGAACACTCTTCAGTGTTTCCAGTTCTGACTTTTTTTTTTTTGGCCCAGAATTGTCATTTCTCCCCTGTACCTTCTTGTACTCTCTCACCTCCAATGACAGGCACAGAAAGATTCTCAGCTCGAGACACAACCTTGGGCAGATCACAGGGTAGCAGAACAATTGGGTCAAAGAAAGTTGAGTGGGGGGCAGCAACCAGGACAGGGGCTTCAAGGCGAGAGGCCCTTTGGCCCCGAACTCGGATCCGAAGGAAGCCAAGCAGGAAAAATAGCAGGCGGCTCAGACCAAGAACCCCGTTGTGGCATACAGTCCTGCCGGGGCAAGGCTGGGGTTCAGTGGAGGAGGTAGTTCTGACCCCCTAAATCCTGTCCCCCAACCAGGCACCTGGGAAAGCAGGATATCCCCTCTTATTCCCCCAAAACATGTTGGCCACAGAGTTGAAGTATTTTGTACGTGTCACTTGGACGTGAGGTCCCAAGGACCAAATCTGGCCTTGCTGATCGCTCATTTAGCAGTTCTGGAAGGGAGTGGAGGTGGCAGGGCGGGTGGGAGTTGGTGGAGCAGAGCATATAACAGGGCTGAGAACTCATCCTAGGAGTTGGGTCCCACTTACTTCCTCCATCCTGTAATTGGTTCCTGAAGCTGCTCCTCAGTGAGACCTGCTACTTGGAGCCATGCGAAAGGCCAGAGGAGAAAGAGGACGATAAAAGCTAGAGCCACTCGGATTGGGGCCAGCAGTACCCCCAGGAGGCAGAACTGCAGAAGGGTAGGAGAGAATGTCCCTTACGGAAGGAAAAGGCTCATTCCACAGCAACCATCAAGGGGATGACTCGGGGGCAGATAGTTAACACCTTGTAGGTGATAGGGTAGAGGCACAGGATCTGAGTGGGATGAAGAAGATACTAGTAAGGCCAGGAGGATAAAATACCACTAGGTGCCTTATCTTCTCACTGACTCCCACCCCACCTATAAAGGTCACTGTCATCAAATGCATCTAGTACGTGGAAAGGATGTTAAGAGGATCAATGAGCTGGGAGGTGGTGGCACAGGCAAGGAGGCAGATCTCTGAGTTCGAGGCCAGACTGGTCTACAGACCAAATTCTAGGATAGCCAGGGCTACACATTAAAACCCTATCTCACCCCTACCCTGCCAAAAAAAAGGGCTGGGGGGGATTTAATGGGAAAATGCGGTGAAGGTGTTTGTGTCTGATGTAGGTTTGAGACAGATCTTCTTCTCCAACATCCCATCCCATTCCATAAATACTTCCTAAGTCAAACAAATCCGGCGCAGGGCTCTTTCCACACTTTGGGTCCAAGGAGCAGATGGTTGGAAACACAGAGATCCACTTTTCAAACCTCAGGTCAATCTATCCTTAGGCTAGTGCCGCAGAACAGCGACTCTAAGGTAACGCTCAGCCCTATTCCGCAAGGTAAGGGTTGCCAAGTGTCAGGGTGACTCCAGAGGCTTCCTTAGGATCCAGCAGGTAAATAAACCTGCCCCCCGGGGGCCGGCCTCAGGGGGAGGTGAGCACAACAGAAACCCTGGACACTTCCTCCCCACACCACCTCCTGGCTACCCTAGGGTGGTGCGTCCCTCTACTTCCTGTAGACAACCCCCCTCCCAGCCTCCCTTCCCCCACCGGTAGGTGCTGCAGTGAGGTTTGGGGGGGGGGGTAGCGGAAAGAGGAGGTGTTGGAAGGGCACAAGGACACAATCTCTGGGTCCAAACCGTTTACATTGGAGCCCTGGAGGATCGAGAATCGCTAAGCACAACCCTGCCCCCACCCCGGGCTTTCCGGAGCCTCCGGCTCCATCCTAGCCCATCAACCTCTGTAGGATGTAATCCGCATTCCCCAGTGTCCTCCATCTCTCCTATCCTTGGGTCCCCTTCAGTCCTCCCTCCTCACTAACTCGTTCCCTCCACACTTCTGAGCTTGTCTATCGCCTAAGCTCCAATCCTCGCCAGGGCTCCTCGCCCACTCCCGGCCACCCTCACGTGTGCACTCCAGGACACCCTCTCCGCAAGCTTCTCAGCCGCCTCCTCTCGCATCCCCTAGCCCATCTCAGCCACAGCTCCTCACCACCCAGTCTCCCCATCCCAACCGGCCCTCCGCACGTCCCCTGCCCACACCTTACCTTAACCCTCTGGAGGCCGGAGAGGTGTAACTCGTGCACGAACGGGTTTGGGGACGCTGAGGGCCCGGAGGTGGGATCGAGGGGGGCCCAGGCCCCAGGACTTCCCTGGCTCATGGTGGGAAAAGGTGGAGCGAGGGCCGCGGCCCCCGACTCCCAGCCCGGGCCCCGCTCCCCGTCCGGCTCTGCAGAGCAGCTCGGCTCGTGCGGTGGTGGCAGCGGCGGCGCTCTGGTCCCAGCCCCGCCTGGTGCCGGCCGAGGGGCGGGGAGCCGCGGCGCCGCCCGGGCCGCTCGCGTTGTCAGGGCGCCGGCCGCGGGGCGGGGCTTGCGGCTCCCGGGCGCCCCCACTCACCCGCGTTCCCCGCTGCCCCTCGCGCCGTCGGGAGCGCGGAGCCCCGAGGACCTGGCTGCCCCTTGCCGAGGGTCTCGGGCTGGTAGCTGGGCGGCGAGGTGGGCGCGTCCGGGCGCTGCGGCCGCCGTGCGAGCGCAAGTGGGGTGGAGCCTTGGGGTGCACCCCAGGACAGGGTGTCGAGGCCCATAGCTGCGGAAGGAGGCCGGGCACCCCCTGTCCCCGCCGCTCCTCGCCCCGATTTCCCCATCTCCGAGGCGGACCACCTCTTTCCTTCCCCGTCGGCTCGCCGCCATAGTGGAGCTTGCGCCCTCTCGCGGCCGTACTGCGCGTCGCAGTTCTCGGCGTCATCCGTGCGCCTGCATCCTAGGATGCTCGCCTGGTGGATGGTCCCCCAATCCGGCAAAGACCGGCTAGGTGACAGGTCGCGTTCTCAGCTTCTCTACTGGTTTCCCTCGGGAATATGGAGGACACCTAAATTCCTGTTACCTGCAAACCCCCAATGCCTTAAAAATACACTGTACAGCAGCCTAACCGATGGAGCACTGGGGAATTGAGGGAACTTTGAAACCCGTAACTGCTAACACTATGAGATACCTATTGCACAGGGAAGAAGGAGGTGAGGGGCTTGCTTATGAAAATAAGCTGGGTTCAGTTCACCTTGTCTTCCGTCAGTAAAAACTGAGCGGGTGTTGAAGTAAGAAAACGAGGGGAGAGAAGTCAGGACTAAAGATGCCCCTCCCCCCCATGCCTTCTTGAGTTCTGAGTTAACATCAAGATATTTTCGGAGGCCGAGATGAGAGTGATAAGGCGGGCTCACAAGTTCTGTTGAAACCAAAGAAAACAAAACACGGAATTCCCAGCACAAATCCACAGCTAGTTCCTGAACTTAAACAAAAGCAGAACGGATGATTCTAGTTTCCTACATTCTCACCAGAAAAGGGAAAGTACAACTTTATTAATTTCCTTTGACTTGATTTCAGTGTCAGGAATCAAATTCGGGTTATCAGATTTGGCGGTAGCAGCAATCAGCCTTACAGGATGAGTCACCCTACAAATCTGCTCTGGGAATTTTAAGAAATAAAAGTTCAGGGGGTAGGAGAGAAAGGACATCGAACAGGGGACCAGGTAGGAGCCAGAAGTCTCTCTTGCCTAGATTCTGCCTCCGCGCCCTATAATTTTACCGTTTACAGCACTGAGTGTAGCCACAAGAAAAGGAGCAGCCGGCAGCGTCAGGGAAATAAAAGTAAGTTGAAGAAGCTAAGATTTACATCTGCTATATCTGAAAATTTGTGTGTGCCTCCCCTCCCCCTCCTTCATAAATTGAAGTCCTAGTCCCCGAGTGATGGTTACTTGGAGGTTAGACCTTTGTTGTGGCAAAACATCCGTCAGAAGCAGTTCAAGAAAGGAAGGGTTATTTATCGTGAGTCACCGCGAGGGCTGCAGTCCATCAAGTCAGGGAAGGCGAGGAGCAGGTGCGCTGAAGCAGAGAGAGGGAATGCTGGCCCTCAGCTTTTTTCTTAATCCCCTGTTATTCACGGGCCCCAGCCTCTGGAATGCTGCCACCTACATTCTTGGTGTGTCCAGGAGAACCTTTCTTCACTTAAACCTTTCTGGAAACACCCTCACAGACATGCTCAGAAGTAATCCCTAAATTCTGTCAAATTGACCTTGAGGACTAACCAGTACCCTTGTGATCACAGCAGTACTTATAAGGGGAGGGAGGGTGGAAGGGATAAGGGGGGGGGGGGAGAGAGAGGAAGAGAGAGATCATGTCTGTGTGTAGTCCAGGCTGGCCTTGAACTTGAGATCCAATTGTTTCAGCTCCCAAATCCTGGAGTTTCAGGTATGTGTCATCGCATCTGCCTAAAATAGATTAAAAAAATTAATTTTAGAGAAAATTCTATTTTATTCTTTATTTTACACAGTACTTAAAAAGAAGGCAGGTTTTGTATAACACATATTTTCCAAAGTAGTTCCACTGTTTTTTCTTGTTGCTTGTTTTGTTTTGCTTGAGACAAGGTTTCTCTGTGTAGCTGTGGCTGTTCTGGAACTCACTCTGTAGAACAGGCTGGCCCTGAACCCAGAGATCCACCTGCCTCTGCCTCCCCAGTGCTTGCGATTAAAAGTGTGTGCCACCACCGCCTGGCCTGGTTTCACTACTTTTATAATCTCAATTTTTTCAAGTTAAGGCAGTTCATAAATCAGTAACATCATTCGATTTTTATACCTTTAATATTTATTGTTAGATTTCTAAATTTTTATTTTTTGTGAATGCATTTTTTTGCCTGCATTTATGTGTGTGTACCACGTGTGTGCCTGGTGCCTGAGGAGGTTAGAAGGCAGCAGATTTATGGATTTATGGAAGGCAACAACTGGATTTATGGATGATTGTGAATCACCACGTGGGTGCTGGTAACTGAACCCAGATCCTCTACAAGAACAACAAGTGTTTTTAACCACTGATCCATCTCTCCATCTCTCTGCTCTTAATATTTTAAACATAAACTATCCAGTTTAGGAAAATTCATTAAAGTTAGGGACTCCCCCCCAACCCCACTCCATAGGGTACTTAAAATAATACACAAATTACTCTAAAGTTCATCATAACTACATACAATTAACTTTCAGTGATACACAGTTTGGCTATGTGTCCACTTACAAACAAACAAAAAAAATGAAACACAAAACAACAATAAAAAGCCAAAAGTAAATTCTCCCCAGGGCCTATGATCACTCCTGGCTGTAGGTTTCTGACCAGATTTCCAGTACTGGGCATATATTCCCTCCCAGAGGGAGCTGCCGACCTAATCAGAAAGTGGATGGTTAGCCTCAAACAGCCACAGTACCACCTCATCAGTCAGTATGTCTTGCCTGGCAAATCAGTATTGTTGCATGCAGGAGCCATGGCTGGGTAAGAGCACTGAAGCTTGTTCTTCCCTCAGCAGCCTGTTTCAAACTGTCTAGCACTGTGAACACTAGCCAGCAGGTCCGAGGTTTCCAGCTCAGTTTCAGTGTGATTTCTTGGTGTCTTGTAATCCAAGTGTATGGTGTCTTCCGTAATAGGATTTTATGACTTCTGGGAACAGCACTATTCCTGTCATTCCAACTCTTGCTTTATTTTTTATTTTTTAATTTTTTTTTATATTTTGAAACAGGGTTTCTCTGGGTTACTTTGGCTGTCCTGGAACTCGATCTGTAGACCAGGCCTTGAACTAACAGAGATCTGCCTATCTCTCCTTCCTGAGCACTGGGATTAAAGGCGTGTGCCACCACATACTCAAATTCTTCTTTCTTTCTTTTTTTTTATTTTCTTTTCTGGTTTTTTGAGACAGGGTTCCTTTGTGTAGCCTTGGTAACACATAGCCTGGACTCACCTTGTAGCTATGTAGGCCAGGCTGGCCTCGAACTCACAAAGGTCCATCTGCCTCTGCCTCCCAAGTGCTGGGATCAAAGGCATGTGCCACCATGGCCCAGCACTCAAACTTTTTTCTTAAAGTATGTTTTTAGTTAGCTTATAAGGTAGTAGGTTTCTATATGGCTTCTTTACACATTCTTAGTTTGGGTTAGTCCTTCCCCTCCCTCCATTTCCCCACCTCTTGTCCCTATTCCTATTTAATCTTTCTGAAAGTTCAGTGAGAAGGAAAGATATATTTTTTTAAGATACTACAGGTCTTTATTTTGGGGGACCAACCCTCAAGAGTGGGACTCTCTGTAAGAATCAGAGTCTTCTGTCAACTTACAAGCTGGCACACAGTTAGCCATTGCTAGGAGTGACCAGTTAGTCAGTTAAAGAATATTAGGTGACGGATATTCATGTTTTATGATTGGCTATTACTTGGGGTCCATGTAATGGGGCAATAAAGAATCTAGACAAACAAATTAGTTTACTTCTGGAAACCAAATTGTTGTAGTTACTGGAATTGATACAGTTCAAACAAAATGGAGGCGTTTACAAAATGGTGTAAACTTTCCTGGCTAATGCTTTCCATACCTTGAAGTACTACTTTCAAACCATTTATGTTTTACTCTTTAGCCTCTTTACTCATGGCTCCTTTCTTGATTTCTAGTTGTTGTTGTTGTTGTTTTTTTATAATGTTAATGGTTGACCTTTTTGTTACCTTGCATGAAACACCTTAACAAGCAAGACTAGAGATTTATTATTTATAACTTCAAGTAGCTATTACAACATTGAAAATCTGAATGGAGAAAGTGTTTTTTTTTTAATGCAGAGATAAAAGCTGAAATATGTGTGTATCTACCTACCTATGAATGTTCTGTCTTTTTGAGACAGTGTCTCTCTGTGTAGCCTTGGCTTTTGGCTGTCTTGGACTCACTTTGTAGACCAGGATGGCCTCAAACTCACAGAGAGCCACCTGCCTCTGCCTCCCTGAGTGCTGGGATTACAGACATGCACCTGGCTGCTTTTTTGGTTTTTGGAGAAAAGGTTTCTCTGTGTGTAGTCTTGTCTATCCTGGAACTCACTCTGTAGATCATGCTGGCCTCAAATTCACAGAGATCGATTTGCCTCTGCCTTCCAAGAGCTCGGATTAAAGGCATGAGCCATGGTATGACATGTGATATTTTAAAATGAAAGAGTTCATTTAAACAAAAACAGAAGGGATAGGCTTTAGCTAAGTTAGAACTGTTGTCTAACATGTTGGGAGAAGGAAGGAAAAGAGAAGGAGGAAGAGGAAGCAAACAAAATTTTTTAACATGATGTCTTAATGAGGGTTTCTATTTTTGTGATAAAACACCATGAGGCTTGGGTATAAACAATTTATTTCAATTTACAGTTTTATATTACAGTCCATCACTGAGGAAAGTCAGGGCAGGAACTCAGTCAGGGATGAACTTAGAAGCAGGAACAGAAGCAGAGGCCATGGAGGACTGCTGTTTACAGGCTTACTTCTCTTGGCTTGCTCAGCCGATTTTCTTACAGCACACAGGGTCACGAGCCCAGGGTGGCACTGTCCGCAGTGATCTGGACTATCCCACATGAATTATCAATTAAAAAAAAAGGTGCTCCATAGGTTTGCCCATGGCCAATCTGGTGGCAGCATGTTCTTAATAACTCTAGCGCGTGTGAAGTTAAAAGTGTAGCACACATGGACTAATGCAATGAAGGTTTTAGTAGAGAAGAGATATTGGACTCAAATGTGAATACAAGAAGGAAGAGTGGACATCTATAACCAAGAAGAAGTGTAGAGGACAGTGAATAAGACATTACTGTGAAAAGCATCCGGGATAAGAAGCGTTCTGGCAAAAGAACTAATTGCTCTAGATACTTTTATATCAACCTGACACAAGCTAAAGTCGTCTGACAGGAAGGAACCTCAATTAAGAAAATGCCTCCATAAGATCAGGCAGCACATTAGGCGGCAGGCAGGCTGGTAGGGTACTTTCTTAATTTGTGATTTATAGGGGTGAGCCCAGCCCATTGTGGGCAGTGCCGTTCCTGGCTTCTGTAGGAAGGCAGGCTGAACGAGCCAGTGAGCAGCACCCATCCGTGCCCTCTGCATCAGCTTCTGACTCCAGGTTCCCGCCCTGTTTGAATTCCTGTCCTGACTTCCTTTAATGATGAACCATGATGTGGAAGTATAAGCCAGATAAACTCTTTCCTCCTCAACTTGATTTTGGTCATGGTGTGTCATCACAGCAATAGTAACCCCAATTAAGATCCTGATCTAAAGGATTTTTGCTGAAGGTAGGCCATAGTGGAGGCAAATGAATTTGATCAGATATCAAGGTTGGGAGAGTATTCCTTTCCATAAGTAGTGACCACCCACAGGCTGCTTGTAACTAAAAGCAGGGCTAAAGATAGGCCAGTGGGAGGTCCCACAGTGTCCCTCCCAAAACTAAGAAATAACTGAAGACATTAAATGGAATTGGCCCCTCTTTACTGGCCCAAACCTAAAAGGTAAGCTGGCAATAAAAACAGCTACTTACTGTTCCTTCCTAGTTGGACCAATCCCACAGCTTCAGCCACACAGAACAACTCTGCACTAACCACAATGTGAAACCGAGTAACACTGGGCTTAAATGTTTCCTCCGTGCTTGGCTTGAAAAGGTGGAATACTCTTTTGTGCCCAAGGTCTACATCACCTTAGAAGGAGTGCAATTTTGTGCTTCTTCAATGAAAACTGTTTAATGTGTGATCCAAGAGTTAGTATTAGCAATTAAGATTGAAATGAAAGAATCTGTATTTTCCAGTAGTCGTCAAAAGAAATCAGGATTGCTTGGCCAGCTGCTGCTAGTGAAACTGATCAATCTTGTTAATTTGCTTAGTTACTTTTCTGTTGCTGTGATAAGACTCAATAACAAAAGCAAAAGGAGAGTTTGTTTGGGGCTTGTAGCTGCAGAGGGTTAACGTCCATGAGCATCATGGCTCATAGCATGGCTTGCAGGCAGGTAGGTGCTGAGAGTTCGTGCTGTGACGCACAACCAGGACGCAGAGAGAGCTAACTGGGAACGGCCTAGACTGTCTGAAACCTCAAAGCCCGTTTCCAGCTACACACCTCCTTCAATGAGGCCGCAACTCCTAATATTTCCAAATAGTTTCACCAACTGGAGACCAAGTATGGAAGCAATATCAGCCTCTGAGAGCCATTCTCATTTAAAGTGCAACATTATTGTTATTCAATAAGTTCTGACAGTGCGGGAGAACACAAACATGTCTGTGTTTCTGACACAGTATACTCATGAAACCTGCCTGGTTACTTTTTTCTTTCTGATAACTTGTCGTCAAGTTCCCATCTGTGTCTGTTTCTAAATTCTTTCATCTTTGAGACCAAATACCTTCAAATAAAGCCTCCAGCGACAAATCTCTGTCCTTTGCATTTTGAGACAGAGTGAGACTTTTATTTGATGTAAAAATCCCCCTCATTAGTTTTCTACCGCTGTATAATAAGTTGTCCTAAAATTGGTGGCTCAAAATTGTTAGGTCTCAAAGAAACTCTGGACAAGTCTCACTCAACACCTGTGGCTCCTCCCAGCACTTCTCACCCCAGCTCCGACCCTGAACCTCCCCCTGCCAGGGGCTGGGCATTCATTTCCCTTCCTCCAGCTGGGTCTCTATATAACTCAACCATTTCAGCTACACAGGTCTCCTGGCCTGGGCCACCTCTCTTGGTTGACGGCTTTCTATCTTGCTCTCTCATGGTCTGGTTTAGCCTGCCATCCAGTGTTCAGCCTAGTCTCTTCCCTATGCCTGCTTTCTCCCTTATATGTATAATAAAATTATTTTCCATACTTTAAGAGTAGTCATGTCCTCCTTGTATTTCATTTTTTTTCAAAAACATTTTAAAACACCTCTATTTATTTAGTTTTAGTTTATGTGTAAGAGTGTTTTGCCTGCGTTCTTGTATGTGTACCACTGACGTGCATTGCGTGCAAAGGCCAGAAGAGGGCATCAGATGTCCTGGAACTAGAGTTATAGATGTTTGTGAGCCACCATGTGGTTGCTGGGAACTGAACCTGGTGCTCTTAACTATCAGGCATTTTTTCTGTTCTCATCAAAGATGATACCCTTTCAGCCAGGCGCTGGTGCACTCTCTTAATCCCAGCACTCAGGGAAGCAGAGGCAGGTGGATCTATGTGAGTTTGAGGCTGGCCTGGTCTACAAAGCAAGTTCAGGACAGCCACAGCTACATAGAGAAACCCAGTCTCAAAAATCCAAAACCAACCAAGCAAGCAAGCAAATAAATAAAAATGATACTTTTTAAAAATTTTTTATTTAACTTTATTTTATGTTCATTGGTGTTTTGTCTGCATGAGGGTGTCAGATCCCCTGGAACTCTAGTTACAGACAATTGTGAGTTGCATGTGGGTGCTGGGAGTTGAACTCAGGTCCTTTGGAAGAGCAGCCAGTGCTCTTAATCAGTGAGCCATCTTCCCAGCCCGATACTTTTTTTTAATTGTCACAGTTTCTCAGGATAGAAATCTGGACATGCTTAGTTAGGTCCTCTGTTTGGGTTGAAATCAAGATGTTAGCCAAACCATTGCCCACTTGCATCCTTTGAGGGTGCCACACATGCACTGTGTCACAACCTCTGTTTTACACTGTGCTGTATTTTTTTTCTGTGAAGATCACAAGGATCCCAGAGCTGAGAGTAGACCCCATGAGATCCCAGGAACATTAGCACAAAGTCTTAGTTTCTGTCTGAACTTATGAGGAAGAAGTTATACAAAGGAACGGAATACGAGGAGACAGAAATCACAGTGCAAAGGGTGTGCCCATTGCATTCTGAGTCAGTGTAATTTGGTGTCCAAAATGAATGCTGTTCTCACAGTATGGAAAAAGGTGTTTATTTCTCCTGAGTAAAAGTAAGACTGCTCTCTGTGTTCTTTTTAAAAGAACATCTCAAGCTCTGGATTACTTGAGCTGTACAAAATGCTTAAAGCATAACAAAAAGAACAATTAAGTTGGTCACGATGACTCACAATGAACTTCCCCAAAGAGAGTCATTTAAATTTGATCTTGCCCAATAAATACAAGTTTGTAAACAAGCTGGAGGAGTTGCGAGTGGAGAAAGCCACAGTCAAAGAGAAGAGAAAGCAAGTGATGGTGTGAGCTAGCAAGTGTGTGACCAGGTTGTTGGGAGAACTGCAGGAAACATGTCTGTGTCCTGGGAGGCACATTGGAGATATTCTGCGTATCTTTAAAAACATTCTAGCTATAGAGAAAGAGTAAACAAAGATCAGAGACACAGCATGTTCAGTGTAGTCTTCAGTTGTGTGGGGTATGCTGGACTGGGGAGAAATTGCCTGTCAAGGTCAGGTGGGAAGCACCAACATGACCCACTGAGGAGTTTCTTAACTGGGGGTTAAGTCGTGGGGGATGTGGGATGAGAGGAAAGAGCACATTCATTTATGTCTATTTCTCAGACATAAATGAAAGGGAACTGCTTCAATTTACTGGCTGGAGAAGCTAGAGGAGGGCAACATTAAAAAGCTGCCAAGCTTTTCAATGGTATTCCTTTTGATGGCAGAAAAATATCAAAGTGGGCTTATGGCACATATGGTAGGCTGAGCTCCTTCAGAAGAGGGTCACTTGAACCCAGGACTTTGAGACTAGCCTGGACAACACAGCAAGACTCTCTTGCTTGGTGATACGTACCTAATCTCAGCTCTCAGAGACAAGACTGTTACTGAAAATTTGAGGTCAACCTGGTCACCCAGAACTACACAGTGGTCCCCCACCCCCTGTGATGGTTTGAACGAGAACAGTCCCTGTAGGCTACAAACAGGCTTACTTCCCTGGTGGTGGGACTCTTTGGGAAGGGTTAGGAGTGTGGCCTTGTTGGGGGTGTAGTGTGTCATTGATAGCAGGCCATTCCTAGCGTGACTATCTCCTACTTATGGATCTTAGCTCCCAGCTGTTTCTACTGCCATGTCTTTGCTCTAGTAACCGTCAAGAGCCATAAGCTCAATTAAATGCTTTCTTGTCCAAATTGCCTTGGTCGTGTTTTTCTCAACATAATATTTTTGTTGATTATTTGGGAATGTCACATAGAGCATCCTGATCACACTCACTTTCCAGTCCTCCCATGTCCACCCCCTACTCTTGTGCCCACTCCCCCCAAAAAGAAGAAAAAAAATAAAACAAAATGAAAAAAAAATCAAGTCTAATTTGTGTTGCCCATCTAGTCATTGGAGCATGGTTGAGCTCTCAGTGGCCAGGCCCTTAAAGAGAACAGAGTCCTTTCCACCCTGCTCCACTAGAAGCCACCAACTAAGAGATCTCTTCAATGGCTTCCTGTCTAGATTGGGAAGAGGTTGTCACAGGCTTCAATCCCTCTCATTCTCATTTGAGTCTGAAGATGGATTGCTGCAAAAGAAGCTTCCTTGCCCATTGCAGACAGCAGCAGTGCATGGATCATTGACATCCACGTGACCTGATGGTGTCCATGGTCCTTGCTGTGACCAAGGGCCATGTTCATGTGTCTGCTGCCACTGGAGGCCGTATGGATGTCTGTGGTTTGTGTTACCTCTCTGAAGGTCATATGGATGTCCGTGGTCTGCACTGCTGCTTGGAGTCATATGGTCTATGTTGCCACCAGAGGTCATGTTGATGTCCATGGCCTGTGCTGCTTTTGAGGGCCATGATGGTGTCCATGTTCCATGCTGCAGCCAGAAGGCTGTGTCGATGTCTGTGGTCTGCGTTTCCACTGCAGATCATGTTGAGATCTGTAGTCCATGCTGATGCTGTGCTGATGGTTTCTGTGCTGCCTCCAGAAAAATGACATTGTTGTTTTGTTACAGCACAAACACAAACAAAAACAAAACAATTGATAGGAGAGGGAGAGAGAACTTTACTACTGGATGGAGTAAACTTCCATGAAAGTTTTCTTTTTGGGTGTGGGGTAGGGAGAGAGGACTGGGGAAGGGAGAGGAGGAGGAGGAGGAGGAGGAAGAAGAAGAGCCAATACAAGCAAAGTATGATGATCTATATGTATGAAAATATCATAAAGAAACTAATTTTTCAGGGACTGTCTCTGACATGAACTGATTGGCCTGCTCTTTGATCACCTCCCCCTGAGGGGGAAGCAGCATTACTAGGCTACAGAGGAAGACAATGCAGCCGCTCCTGATGAGAGCTGATAAACTAGGATCAGAAGAAAGGGGAGGAAGACCTTCCCTATCAGTGGATTGGGGATGGGGCATGGGTGGAGAAGGGGAAGGGAGGGTGGGAAGGGAGGGGAGGAAGGAGGGAGCTACAGGGGGGATACAAAGTGAGTAAATTGTAATTAATAAAAATTAAAATAAAAAGACAAAAAAAGAAACTCATTTTTTTTTTTACCCTTACTAACAAAAGTTAATGACATAATATAATCTCAAGCTCAGGGATGAAGGAAGCTATTTTGGAGAAATCTATATGTGTGGTAGGTGGATTGAAATTAGAAGTATATCTCCCATATACCTTTGGGATCATGTGTATTTTCTGTTTATTCCAGAGATAAGTGTTATAAAAAAAGAATTTTCCTGAGAAATTGTTGTGTTGATTTTAAATTTTAGTTAAAAATATTAAGTGAATCATATGTAATATGGAATAAACACAAGGACAAACTAGACAGCTCTTGTGGTTTGGAATTTGGAATGTAGCCTCCTCATCCCATCCCATGTTTATGTTGAACTTTTTTTTTGAAATCTCAATAATGGAAGATGCTCATTTAATAACAATCTTGATTCATTTTAGGGGAATGAACTGCTTGGACTTCTCCTTGTAGGGTTAATTATAGCACATCACTTTCTGCTTTTATTCTAGGTCCCTACTTGAAAAAGTTTGAGTTGGAGAAAAACATCTGTTAAATTTCATTCTCAGCACCTTTAACGTGACCTTGGGATGAGAGTTGAAGTTCTAAAGAAGGAGCATCTGTACAAGGGTACATGAGAGCTGGAGAGGAGAGGACATTCCCCTCTGTGGCTCTGTTTTGTGTGCTGTGTATATCTGTTTAATCAGTGTCGTCCACTGTTTGAGAAACTCAGAGTAAAAAACAAAAGCCAGTAGTGACTGTTGTAAATTCTCCATCATCGTTTGTTTCTCCATGACTCACCTCAAACCAGAGGCCTGGAATAACGGTCACTGATCAGTTTGCCTGAATGCTGAGTTTTCCACTTGCAGTGAACTTTGTAAAATACTAAAACAGTAAAGAACATAGGGTCTTTCCTATTTAAGAAGTGTCACTGTTGTCTGGGCATTCTTTTGATGTGCACTAACATTTACTGGGGAGAATGATATGAATGTGTGTGGCTACAGCGAGAGATGGTAGTACGAAATAAACAGCCTTGAACTTGGCGCTACAACCCTGTTTGTGGGGGTGTTGTTCAGTAGCTCCTTTGCTTGAAGCAGGCACTCGCCTACCCTCCCTCACACCCCTGTGTAATTTCAGCTGCCTCTGAAGCCATTCCCTCCTACTGCTTCTTTGTCCTGAGGGTTCCTGTTTTTTTGGCGTTAAAGAGCTCTGCTTTGTGGCCTCTTCTTTTTATTTCAGAAATTGCTATTTGTGTTTTTGATGAAAGACCCAAGAACAAACAACAGAGCATGGAGAAGAACTAGATCTGGGACTGTGTGTATGACAAGGGAAATTAGTGGTGTAGAAGAGGCAATGCAGAGACCCATTTGGACATTAATTATGTTCATAGGGCATAGGTCAGTACCTGGCATAGAGTAACTGCTTCATAATTACTCATTGAAAGATAAGTCATATTTATTGATTTTCATGCCATGTTTTACAAAAATATATCTGTTTGCTCACAATCAGAACAAACAGAAGATAAGTTAGATACAAAAATCAGAACCAAGGAAAATATAAATAAGGATGAGTAAATAAATTAAGAGGTGGATTAAAAAAAAGTTGTTATAAGAACCAGGTTTTTTTTTTTTTTTAAGGAAAGTACTCTACCACTCGACTAAATCCCCAACCCAAGAACAGGTTTACTGAGGCATAGTCTACTGTGCAATATTTTTGATGAAAAATTTTTTATTGTTATGTGGCTAGAGAGATGGCTCTGTGGCTAAGAGTGTTTACTGCTATTGCAGAGAATCCGAGTTAAATTCCAAGAATCCATGTTGGACAGCTCACAACTCCTTTAACTCCAATTCCAGAGCAACTTGGTGTCTCTGACTTCTGCAGTACCTACACTCAAATGCATGTACACCAACAGATAGCATACCACACACACCACACACACACACACACACAATTAATAACAATTTTTATTTTTCCTATTGCATTCATTTATTTATTCTGTGATGGCATGCATATAGAGGCCAGAGGATAGCTTATGAGGGTTCATTTTCTTCTACTATGTGGGTACCAGGGATTAAACTCAGGTCATCAGACTTGGCAGTAATTGACTTTAACCACTAAGCCATGTTGCTAGCCCATAGTCTGTCATCTTCAAATTTATCTATTTTTACCAAATGTCATGGTAAGTTTTAAGGTACCAAAGAATTCTGGGTACCCTCTCAGTTCCCTCTAAGATTCACATCTTTCATAACCACATGCTTTCACAGGATAGTAACTTGTTGGACTGTGTGTATGGTTCTTAGTTAGTTGTTGGGAACTAGGGAATTGAACTTGAACTCTGAAATAGCAGTATGCACTCTTAATCACTGAGCCAACCCTCCAGCACCATTAAAATAAACAAACAAACAAACAAACAAACAAAAACCAACCAACATTTTTAATAAATAAAAAAACCCTGCAGAATAGATTCTGCATTCTTAAAGCTGGCTTGTAGAACAACTGAGGGTTTTTAAATCCATCTCTTAACTTCTTTACTTATCCTTCTTTATATTTTCCCAGTCCCACCCCAGCCAGGATGCACAATTATCTGTCTTTCTAAAGCTCTCTTTGTTCTTCTTGTCTGTAGTCACAGCTGTCTTCCCCTCCCACGATACCTAATCCTGGCAGCCATTAGCTGGGTTAGCCTGTTTTTCATCACTGGAATTTGTCATATTAAGAGTGTTGTGTGAATAGATCATACAGATAGGGCTATATCTATGCCTCCTGCCTTGATTTGTACTTAGTGGAATGCTCTTCAGAGCTATGTATTTCAGTACTGCATTTCTTTTTTAAATTACCCTTTTGTATTCCATGAAATGGTTTTGCCACAGTTTATTTAACTATGCACAGATTAATGAACATGTTGGTTGCTGCCAGGTCTTGGTGATTATAAACAAAGCCATGGTGCTTGCATACAGGTTTTCGTATAGAGGTAAAATTTCAATTCTCTAGTATTTATACATACCAGTGATATAATGGCTGGTGTTTGTGGTAGTTATTTGTTTTTCTGTTATTTTGAGAAAGGCTCTTTTTATGTAGTAGAGGTTGTTATAAACAAAGATGAAAATACCAACTGTTTTATTTTACCAATGAAGACTCAGGAGCTAGGTGCTATGGTGAAAACCTGCTAGCTCAGAGAGACAGAGAAAACAGCCAGCTGACCTTCCTTCTCAGCTCAGGTCTGGATGAAACAAAACAAAACAAAACAAAACAAAACAAAACAAAACAAAACAAAACAAAACACCTAAAGGCTCACTAGCCCAACTGACAGCCCAGGAGGAAAAGGCTGGAAAAACTGAACTAGGTTATCTTCATGCATAGTACTTGGTTGGAGTATGAGTCTCAGGAAAGACACCTGTGCTCAGATTTTTTGGTTCTGTTGCTCTCCTTGTGGAGCTCCTGTCCTCTCCAGATCTTACTATTTCCCATTTCTTTCATAAGATTCCATGCACTCTGCCCAACAGTTGGCCATAAGTCTCAGCATTTGCTCTGATAGTCTGCAGGGCAGAGCCTTTCAGAGGCCCTCTGTGGCAGGCTCCTGACTTGTTTCCTATTTTCTCTGTCTTCTGATGTTCATCCTCTTTGCCTTTCTGGATGGGGACTGAGCATTTTAGCCAGAGTCCTCCCTCTTGATTAGTTTCTTTAGGTGTACAGACTTTAGTAGGTTTATCCTATATTATATGTCTATATGAGTGAGTATATACCGTGTGTGTCTTTCTGCTTCTGGGATAGCTCACTCAGGATGATCTTTTCCAGTTCCCACCATTTACCTGCAAGTCTCATTATTTTCTTGTTTTTTTTATTGCTGAGTAGTATTTCATTGTGTAGATGTACCACAATTTCTGTATCCATTCTTCAGTTGAGGGCCGTTTGGGTTGTTTCCAGCTTCTGGCTATTATGAATAAAGCTGCTACAAACACGGTTGAGCAAATTTCTTTATTGTGTACTTGAGCCTCTTTTGGATCAGTGGTATAGCTGGATCTTGAGGAAGCTGTATTCCTAATTGTCTGAGAAAGCGCCAGATTGATTTCCAGAGTGGTTGTACAAGTTTACATTCCCACCAGCAATGGAGGAAGATTCCCCTTTCTCCACAACCTCTCCAGCATTTGTTGTCACTTGAGTTTTTGATCTTGGCCATTTTGATGGGTGTAAGGTAAAATCTCAGGGTCGTTTTGGTTTGTATTTCCCTGATGGCTGATAACGTTGAGCATTTTTTAAAAGTGTTTCTCTGTCATTCGATATTCTTCCATCGAGAATTCTCTGTTTAGCTCTGTTCCCCATTTTTTGATTGGATTACTTGATTTCTTGCTTTTCAACTTCTTTAGTTTGGAAGGGACAATTTTGATGACTGCTTCTATTTCCTTGGAGGATATAGGACTATTTAATCTATTTACCCAATCTTGATTTAATTTAGGTAAATGGAATCTATCAAGAAAAATGTTCGTAGGGAGGCTGTTGATGACTTCTTCTATTTCCTTGAGGGATATAGGTCTATTCAATCTTCCTCTCTCATCTTGGCTTAATTTAGGTAGGTGGAATCTCTCAAGAAAACTGTCCATTTCATTTAGATTTTCAAATTTTGTGGCATATAGGCTTTTGAAGTAAGACCTAATGACTGTTTTAATATCCTCAGTGTCTGTCATTATGTCCCCTATTTTGTTTCTGATTTTGTTGATTTGGGCAGTTTCTCTCTGTTAGTTTGGCTAAGGGTTTGTCTATATTATGGATTTTCCCAAAGACCCAGCTCTTGGTTTCATTGATTCTTTAAATTGTTTTCTTTGTTTCTAATTCATTGATTTCAGCTCTAAGTTTGATTGCTTCCAATAGTCTACTCCTTTTGGGTGTGTCTGCATCTTTTTTCCCCCCATAGCTTTTAGGTGTGCCATTAAGTTGCTCGTATGAGATGTCTCAAACTTCTTTCTGGAGGCACTTAATGATATGAACTTTCCTCTTAGTACTGCTTTTATTGTATCTCATAAGTTTGGGTAAGTTTTGCTTTCATTTTCATTGAATTTTAGGAAGTCTCTAATTTCTTTTTTCATTTCTTTCCTGTCCAAGCTGTCATTGAGTAGAGAGTTGTTCAGTTTCCGTGTTTATGTAGGCTTTTTGTTATTTCTGTAGTTGTTGAGGTCTAGTTTTAGTCCATGGTAGTCTGACAGGTTACAAGGGATTTTTTCTATCTTCTTGTATCTGTTGAGGCTTGCTTTGTTCCCGACAATATCGTCATTCTTCAGAAGGTTCCATGAGGTGCTAAAAAGAAGGTATACTCTCATGGGTTTGGGCGAAAAGTTCTGTAGACATCTATTAGGTCCATTTGGTTTAGGACCTCTTTAAGTGCCATTATTTTCTGATTTAGCTTCTGTCTAGATGATCTGTCCCTTGGTGAGAGTGGAGTGTTGAAGTCTCCCATTATTAAGGTATTGGGATCTATGTGTGATTTAAGCTTTAATAATGTTTCATTTACAAATGCAGGTGCTCTTGTATTTGGGGCATAGATGTTCAAAATTGCGATGTCCTCCTGGTGGATTTTTCCTTTGATGACAATGAAGTGCCCCTCCTCATCTTTTTTTGGTTGAAAGTCTATTTTATTAGATATTAGGATAGCTACCCCAGCTTGTTTTCTGGCTTGTTTTCTGGGTCTGTGTGCTTGAAAAATGTTTTTCCAGCCCTTTTTTCTGAGATAGTGTTTATCTTTGTTGCATAGGTGTGTTTCTTGGATGCAGCAGAATGTTGGATCCTGTTTCCACAACAATTCTGTTCATCTCAGTCTTTTTATTGGAGAGTTTGAATCCGTTGATATTGATAGATAATAGTGACCAATTAATGTTAGTTCCTTTTATTGTGGAGTTGGTGGTGTTATTGTGTTTTAATATTTGTTTTCTTTTAATTTTTTGTTGTGAAGTTATCTATATCCTGTGTTTTATTGGGTATAGTTGTTTTCTTTGATTGGAGTTTTCCTTCTAGTATGTTCTGTGGAGCTGGTTTGCTGTGTAGATATTGTTTCAATTTAGTTTTGTCATGGAATATTTTGTTTTCTCCATCTATGTTGATTGAAAGCTTTGCTGGGCATAGTAGTGTTGGTGGGCATCTGTGATCCCTTACAGTCAGCATGACATCTGCCCAGGCCCTTCTGGCTTTCATAGTCTCTGTTGAGAAGTCTGCTGTGATTCTGATAGGTCTACATTTATATGTTACTTGGCCTTTTCCCCTTGGTGCTTTTAATATTTTTTCTTTGTTCTGTAGATTTAGTGTTTTGACTATGATGTGACATGATGTGTTTCTTTTCTGGTCTAGTTTATTTGGTGTTCTGTAGGCTTCTTGTATGTTTATGGACATCTCTTTCTTTAACTTGGGAAAATTTTCTTCTTTGATTTTCTTGAAAATGTTTTCTGGGAAAACACTTAAAGAAATGCTCAACGTCCTTAGCCATCAGGGAGATGC
>CM053748.1:22682351-22694385 GCA_028658305.1 Pachyuromys duprasi
ATCCTATTCAGGGAAACAGGGACTGTTTCAGTCATGATCTTGATGGCTGACTCTTTGACCCTCCCCCATATAAGCCGGGGAGTGACAGACTGGCTAGATCCCAGGGGAGGACTTTGCAGCCAGCCCTGAGGAGACATGATAAGTTGGGGTTGGATGGAAGGGAAGAAGGTCCTCCCCTGTTGGTGGACTTGGAGGGGTCGGGGAAGAAGGAGATGAGGGAGGGAGTGGGAGGGTGGGAGGGAATGGGGGAGGGGGCTACGCCTGGGATTCAAAGTACCCAACCTGTGATTGAGATAAAAATAAATAAATTTTAAAAAAAAAGGAAAAAAAAAACTTATGTGACAACAGATGCTGGTGAGGATGTGGAGAAAGGGAAACACTCCTCTATTGCTGGTGGTAGTACAAACTTGTACAACCTCTCTGGAAATCAATCTAGCATTTTCTCATAAATTGGGAATGGGGATAGTTCTACCACAAGACCCAGCTATATCACTCCTGTGCATATAACCAAAAGATGCTCCATTATACAACGACATTAGCTCAGCTATGTTCATAGTGGCTTTATTCTTAATAGGCAGAAACTGGAAACAACCTAAATGTCCCTCGACCAAAGAATGGATACAGAAATTGTGGTACATTTACTTACACAATGGAATACTACTTGGCTTTGAAAAACAAAGAAATCATGAAATTTGCTAGCAAGTGGCTGAAACTAGAACAGATCATCCTATGTGAATAACTCAGACACAGAAAGAAACATATAGTATGTACTCACTTATAAGCAAATATTAGACCTACAATACAGTATAACCATACTACAATTCACAGACCCAAAGAAGCTGAGTAACAAAGAGAGCCTGCGAAGTCAAACAGTTCCTGAGTGGGGAGTGAGGATTGAATAAAATAACACTACACATGAGATCAGTTTGAGAGGGCTGCCAGTAGAAACTGTCACACCTGGTTTATTCCACAATTCCTTTTTATAGTCAGAACAAAGCATCTCGATACAAGGAAGGGGTTTATCAAGAAGCCAAACTGGTTTACCTCAACCACCTGTCTGTGTGATCCTCACACAAACAAAAGGACTTGGCAAAACATCCTGCCTATCCCTGCCTCCAAGTGAAGGCCAGGATGAAAACATGTATTTTGCTGAGAACTCATTAACAAAGCAACCAGACAAACAAGCAGCTCTCCAAAAGGACCCAAGAAAGGTGGCCTGTATGTCCCTCAGAAGGGGAAGTAGAATAGACAGCAGAAGTAGATGAAGAGAGGAAACTGGACAGGAGATAGAATGGAGAAGGAAACAAGGCTGGGGATCAGATGTGAGGAGAATAGGGTTGGGGAGATGAAAGGGCTAGGAACAAGAAGGAAACTGAGAGGGGTATCTCTTTGTCAAGCTGGAGGCTTGGGACAGGGTAAGCCCCTGAGAGAGCATGGGTGTGACCCTAGTGAGACTTCTAATGAGGCTGGGAGGCATGAAGACTCAAGAGACCACCTCCTACCTAGCCAGGCAGAACTAGTGGAAAGAGAGGAACAACAACCCACTGATAAAACCTGTAATCCAAAAATTACCCAGCCTACAAGAAGTGCTGGGATAAGTAGGGAACAAAGATTGAGAGAAAATACAACCAATAATTGGCCCAACCTGAGACCTGTTTGCAGATGGGACCCTAACTTGACTGTAGTCTAGGAGACTCCAGCCAGCAGTGAATCAGGACAGATGCTGGGACTTACAGCCAAGCATGAGGCTAAGCTCCAGGAGTCCTGTGGATATGTTGGGGAAAAGATGGAAAAATCCAGAGGGGACAGGAATCTCACAAGACCAACAGAGCCAACTAACCCAATTCTGTGTGGGTTTTCAGAGACTGAGACATCAACTAAAGAGCATGCATGATCTGGAGCTAGGTCCTCTGCACTCATTTAGCCAATGGGCTGCTTGGTCTTCATATAGGTTGCTTGTTGAATGTGGTGGTGGTGGGGGGGGGCATTTCTAACATGGACTCTATTGCCTGCATTTTGATAAGTTCCTCCTGGCACGGCTTTCTTTCCTGGCCTCAGAGGATAAAGATATGCTCAGTCTGATGTGACTTGATATGCTGGGAAAGGTTGATATGGAGGAGGGGCTCTCCTTTTCTGATGAGGTAATATATTGTGAGCTGTGTATTATTCAAATGCTTATTTCTGTACTTATTTCTGTTTGATTACAAGCCAGACTTTGGTATTGTTATTCTTATGGCTGCATGATGTTTTATAAACATCTTCTCCAACACCTTCTGATTAGTTTAATAAAGATCTGATGGCCAATATCTGGGCAGGGAAGGAAAGGCAGGACTTCTGGGCAGACATAGGAACTCTAGAAAAGAATGACATGTGAGAGGGATTTGCCATCCAGAAGCAGAGGAAGAAACAGGGTGCCAGTACTGAGTAGAGGTAAAAAGCCACATGATACAATGTAGATTAATATAAATGCGTTAATTTAAGTTATAAAAGCTGGATGATTACAAGCTGAAGCTAAGGCCAAGTTCACATATATTAATAGTCTCTGTGTCATTATTGGGAACTGGTGGTCCAAACAAATCCTACAGCATCAGACATGAGAAACATCCCTTCAAGTTGCTGTCAACTCTGGAAGCAATATAAGCTATTTTGGTTCATATTGTGCACTTCAGACAATAGAGGTGGAAAATCAAGCTGTATCTGACCTAGAAAACTCCTCCTCAGAGGGCTAACCTCCATAGCACCTATGAAAAATAATGCATAGTCCTACCCAAGCTTGTAGATAACTGAGCAATCAATGAATCACATGAAATACCAGCACAGCAAGGTATATCCAAAGGTGCAATTATGGTGCTGATATCTTGGTGTTAACCCGCAGCTATCTGATTGGACTTAAGTCACAAAGGGTGGGAACACATGCCTTCTACTGTAAACCTAGCCAAATACCTGGGGCTAATTAGAACATGTGCCCTAGAGGAGAACTTACTCTTTCCCCTTTCCCAAACCAGAATAATCTCTAACTGCATTCTTAACATGTGTCCTTACACCTGCAGGCAAGTGTAACTCTCACCCCTCATCACAAACCTGCTTTTAGCAGATGTAACTCATTACACACAGTCACAACTGGCCAAAAGGAGGAGAACGAAAAAGAAAAATGTGGTGCCCATTCACAGCTGAGATATCTACAACACAACTCCTACTCCTAAAGAGCATCAATAACGTTGGATTAGAATGATTTTTTTAATGTATTTATTTTTATCTCAATCACAGGTTGGGTACTTTGAATCCCAGGTGTAGCCCCCTCCCCCATTCCCTCCTACCCTCCCACTCCCTCCCTCATCTCCTTCTTCCCCGCCCCCTCCAAGTCCACCAATAGGGGAGGACCTCCTTCCCTTCCATCCAACCCCAACTTATCATGTCTCCTCAGGGCTGGCTTGTTGTTGTTTTCTAATGTTTATTATCATTATACCACTTGTTTAAAAAAGCAATTTTTGTTAGCTTCTGAAATGCTTTTATCTAAAACCATAGGTACTGCTACCTTTGACAATATACAACCTCAGATTTTGTAAAACTAAAAACTCCTTTAAATTCAGTCATATATTTTTACTAAGTACTTTGCATATCCTTAAAATTTTTAAATTTAAAATGTTTTACTTTATACAAAATAAAACTAATCAAATTTTAAACAATGAATCACTAATTCTTAAGACCTAATAATTCTGTGTGTATGTCAGTGCATTCTGTATTTCCATAGTTAACACAACTTTATAATAAGAGAAAATATTTACAATACTTGCTGAATTTTTCAAAATCCACAAAAAGCTATAGTAAGCCCTGCAGCAATGCTTTTAAAGTTCTTTGTTCTAATTATCAATTGAGACTAAGCATCGGTTATTTTGGTTACTTAACCACTTCTGCATTCTATAGGAATTTTAAGATTATTTTTCTTGTTTTATGAATTGTGTGTATGTGTGCATGTGCTTGTGTGTGTATGTGTTGTGCTGTGTTGTGCTGTGTTTCTATGTTCCCAAGGAGGGCAGAAGGCAAATTTAAGAGATTGTTTGAATCTCAGAAGAGATTTTGGATCTTGAACTCTTATAAACTATGGGACTTTAGAAGTTGGTCTAAATGCATTTTGCATTATGATATAGTTAAAAGCCTATGGGGCCCAGGGGGTGGAATGTGGTAGACTGAACATAATTTTTCCTCATAGTTTCATAGGTAGTGACACTCTAGGAGGTGAGGCCTTCTTAGGGGAAGTGTGGCATTACTGAAGGAAGTATTTCTCAGTTCACTCCCTGCTGACTGAAAATCATGATGTAGAACTCTTATCTCCTTCTCCAGTACCATGTCTGCCTGCATACCACCATGTTTTCCATAATGCCAATAATAGACTACACCTTTGAAACCACAATCCAGCCCCAATTAAGTGTTTTCCCTTGTAAGAGTTGACAAAGTCATGCTGTCTCTTTACAGAAATAAACCCCTAACTAAGACAATGCATACATTCAGTATTCCCAGCATGGTATACTGAAGAGGCTGTCGTTTCTGAAATAACTTTTAAAAACTGTTGAAATGCTCAGCACTTATTGCTGAAGATGAGGCAAATGAAAATTATTAAAATGGCTCTTCTATTTAAAAAAGTCAATAAAATTCTCATCAAAATACCAAAATAAGCGATGGAGAACTGTCTCAGAAGTCAAAAGCACTTATCACTTTCCTAAAGGACAAGAGTTCAGATACTAGCACCCACAAAAAAATGAGTCATAAATGTTTGTAATTTCAGGATTAGAATGATTTTAAGGCTCAGAGGATCATGGAATCGGCTGATATGTGTTTCTTATATTTGGCAGAGAAACTGCATCCATGAATCAATAATATGATTGCATAAAGAAGACCTGAACAATAACAATACCAGTTGATGTGCCAGCATAGATGGGGGAAATCTCACAAGGCTTCATCCCCCCCAAAAAAAAAAAAACTGTAGGCAATTACTGACTGCTGAGGAAGGATCAGTCTTCCATAGGAATGACGGCCCTAATTGTTTCTCCAATACCAAGTGGTCACCCTAAAATAATAAAAATAAGCCACACTACGTAGACTCAGTAGGTTATATGTACATATTTATTTACGTATACATGTGTAACAATAATGTGAAAAAAAGACCATGAATTTAAAAAGGAGGATGAATATGTGATGGGTTGGATGGACTATAAAATAGTGGGGAAAGGGCTTGAATGTAATACACATACATAAAATTTTAAAATAAAAATCTTAAAAGGAATAATCAATTAAAACATGAGTAGTTTCATTTTTTCAGCAGTTTATTTTTACTAGCCAAATTGTCTGTCTGTCCAATTTTTTTTCCTCTTTTGGCTTTTTCAAGACAGGGTTTTTCTGTGTAGCCTTGGCTGTCCTGGACTCGCCTTGTAGACCAAGCTGGCCTTGAACTCACAGTGATCCACTTGCCTCTGCTTCCCTGACTGCTAGAATTTCAGGCATGAGCCACCATGTCCGGCTTACCATTTTAAACTTAATAAATATTTTTGCATTAAAAAAAGAAACACTCTAATGGCAGAACAGCTTGAAATTCATACCGTTATGGTTAGAACCAAAACTACATTTGTCATAAGCACATATAAACGCAATTATTGGCACAGTTGTTTGAGAATTAAAAAGTTAATAAAATATTTTATTTCTCTATGTTATATAGAAATGCCTTCTTTCTCTTCACTCATTATTCACTAGAATATTCACTCATTATTCAGTAGAAATGAAATAAACTCACCTGACTGGTGGTGATTGTCTGAATGTACTCAAAGAATTTCTAACACAAAAACTTTTAAGGGGACTAGATGTTTTGAACTTCCAATAGTTACTTTGGAATTTTATATCCCATCCCAGCCATCTACATTGATTTTCTAAAAGCCAGGCACTGAGAAAACACTTTTCTGATGGCTATCTTCATCTCTCTGTTTCTCAACGTATAGATAACTGGATTTAGAAAGGGAGTCAAAACTGCATCAAATATAGCTAGAAATTTATCTACATGTGTTGAAGGAGAAGGCCACAGATAGAAAAAAATCAGGGGTCCAAAAAATAAAACTACAACAGTAATATGAGCCAAAAGAGTAGAAAGTGCCTTGGATGATCTTCCTGAGGAGTGCTTGTGGACAATGGTGAGTAGGAAGACATAGGAGATGATGAGTAAAAAGAATGCAACCAAGGAAATAAACCCACTGTTGGCAGTGACCATGAACTCCAGTCTATAAGTATCTGTGCATGCAAGCTTGAGGAGTCGTGGTATATCACAGTAAAAGCTGTCTAATATGTTAGGGCCACAGAAGGGCAAGTTTATAACAAAAGCTAACTGAGCTGATGAATGAATGAGGCCAATGATCCAAGCAGCCACCAATATTAACAGACACATCCGTGGACTCATGATGGTCAGATAATGGAGAGGTTTACATATGGCCACATACCTGTCAAAGGCCATAGCTATGAGCAGCACCATCTCAGTGCCCCCAACAGCATGACTAAAAAAGATCTGACTGATACAGCCTCCGAAAGAGATGACTTTCTTCTTTCTGAAAAGATCACAAATCATTTTGGGCGCTGCAATAGAACAAAATATAAGATCAATAACAGAGAGATTGGCCAGAAGAAAATACATAGGTGAGTGCAAGTAGGGGTCAGAAGAGACTGTGACAACTATTATGAAGTTTCCTGTCAAACTGGACACATAGAACAGACAAGAAAAGAAGAAAAGAAAAATCTGAATCTCCCAGGAATTTGAGAGCCCCAGCAGCACAAATTCAGACACTGCAGAATGGTTTGTTCTAACCATTGCTCAATTCGGAGGTTCACTTTCATGTTACCTGTGGGAGAAAATGAGAATATTCACATTAATAGTATATTCATATTCGCTATGAAAAGATGTGTTAACTGTGGAATGTCAATAATACCTGAGCATTTCACAAGAATTGAATGGTATTCTGTTGGCCACTACTGCTCTGGTTACAAATGGCAATCAAAGCATTTCTGGAAAGAGGAGTTGCTACAGAGATCTCTAACACAAGCAATTGTAAGAAATCCAGTTGACTGGCATACATGCCACACCTGATCAAACACAAAAGCAAAAGCACTTCATGTTGATGTGCTGAGTTAGTACATTTGATGTTAACCATACTCTCACTGAAGTCAGAACAAGAGATCTCACCTACCACATATGCAGTAGACAATGACTATTGCACAGAAGAGACTCTGATTTTGTTGCTCAAGCCAGAAATCATCTTTTTCTACATTGTAATCGCAGAGATATCATTCATTTTTCACATTCAATCAAATAGCGCCTCTTCTGTCACATCCTTTTCATGACCACCCATACATCCACCCATTTTATACCTGATGCTCTGCTTAACTGTACTGGTTGATTTAAAAAGAAAGATTCTTTAGTAAATTAATGACTTGGTTGAGTTTCTATCTACAAATTCATTCCATTCATTTGTGTACCAAGAAATATGTTATATACTAGTAAGTAAAGACAAAAGCGAAAATGTATTTTTAAAGTGTTTAATCTCCTAGATTTATATTTTCACAGATATAAATATACAATTTATATATATATATATATATATGTATAATGTTGATATTTAAATTAAGATATCAGATCTCAAATGATGGTTTTATTCTGTAGAAAATTTAAGGAGCAATTTGGGAATATGATCCTAAAATCGGATTCATGAGACAGTTCTTACTCATAATTCAAATAAAAAGAAACATGAGAAAATAATTTAACACAGAACAAATAATTAAGTTATTTGGGGACATATTTTATGGTAGACAAAACAGACATAACAGCAAGAAAAAGAACCCTAAAGAGTGGACTTATTTGCAATGTCCAAAGAACCACATGGAGGTAAAAAGGCTCAATGTGCAGGAAATGAGGGTGGTGCAGATGAGGTCTAAAAGGCAACAGGAACAAAGGTCATTTAAGCTCTGGTGGGCCACTTCATAAAAGCATACTATCAGACACTTTAAAATCCTTTGGCTAAATGGGATCATGCAGGTTTGTTTATAATAAAGGGCAAAATTATCAACTAAAAAGGTCAAAACTGTAAAATAGCAAAACAATAAAACTAAGATTGTCTTTCTATGCATGAAAATTCTCATGTTAAAACAACTTTTCTATACATCCAAAGTAATATAGTAATGTCCCAACGTTTCATATAGCAAAATCTAATGTGTCTTTGGTGGGTATGTGGAAATTTTCTTTTCTGGTTACTTCCTGGAAAGAGCAGCAAGTTTTTGGGCAATTGGACTTTCCATGTTAGGAAACAATATGAAGCCTAAGATTGCCTAACAATTATGAAGATATAACAAAACTAAGAATTAAACAAACAAAAATGTGTTTACATTTGAAACAATTGACTTAAAATGAAGGAAGGGCTACAAAAAACAAAAGCCTAAGTAACAGTAGAGGGGGAAAGGCACATGACTTTTGTCTTCTGAGTCTCAAAGACAAGAGTTGCACCCTGTTTAACTTATGAACCTACTTTGATTCTCAGTGTAGTTAATGACAAAATCCTTTACTAGATTACATTTAAGTTTCAAAAATCCCCATCTAAGCTGAAGACTTCAGATTTTCAAGGTAAAAGACAATGCCTGCTATCACCTGCCTTTCTCCACAATTTACAGTGTGTTATTTACTTCCAAATGTGTTCTGTTCCATCTTCTCTACATTATAACATAACTTATCTATTTTCAAAAAATTATTTTATATAAACAGATAAGATTCTGCCCTTAGGCTGTTTTCCTGGAATTCAGTTGAGAGAGTTTGTCCACTTGTTGTTGTTTTTTTTTTCCATTGCCACATTACTTTCCATCTTTCTCTTACCTGTTTGCAAACGGCAGCATCTTCCAGCCAGTGAATTCCCTAATATCTGAGTTTTGGCATACACAAATGCTATTATAGAATAGAGCTGAACAAATAAAAGGGGACATTAATTAAGAATGTGGAGATTAATGACCAGGTACAGCTGAAAAGCCTAGATTTGCCAACTTTGCTCATTTGTCAACTTTGCTCAGGGAATTGGCACTAAAATCCAATTGGTCTGGTGAAAGTAACCAATGAAAATCTCCTAATGAGTCACTGGGGAGGAAATAAAACTGAAACGGTAAGTTCTTATATCATCACCATTGGTGATTTTTATCTGTCACTTTGATCTTGATCACTGGTGACTTAAAATGAAGCAGAGTATTTGAGGAAGGTAAAAACAGTCAAAATCCCTATATAGTTCAATTAGCACGTATAATCCAGAACAGTCCAAAAAAATTAATTTCGTTCACATTGCAAAGAGGCCTACCATGCTATAATCTCCAGAATTACACCAGAAGTTCTTTTGTTAAATAGCTTGTTAGTTTATTTTTTAAATAAATAGACTAGATTGTAAGTTCTTTGAAAGTAAATAGCTGTACACGGAGTTTATTGACTCTACTTGTCATCCAAGTCCAAGGACCTTCAAGCCTCACAAAAAGACACATCCATGCAAGCACCATTTTTAATCTATTCTGCATAAAACTGTTCCTAAAGGCATGGGCAGTGCAGAGGAGAACAGCTAAGAAATACCATATAAGTCTACTACAGATAAGGCTCAGCGCTGACTCCCCATTGGAACCAGCACTTTAATAAAGACTTGAAACTTTAAGTCAGGAATGAGGGAACTGGGGATTAATTCTAAGTACTAACAGCATGCTGAGTGAAAATACGACAATGTGTTCAGCATTGTGTGTGTGTGCTGCTGTGTTTTTCATTTTTATTATTGTATTTTTAAGATTTTCACGCAAGTATATAATATATGTCAAGCGTAAACACCTCTATACTCCTTCCCTCTCCCTTTTCCTCACTGAATCCTCTCCAGTTATTCCCCTTTATTCCTCCTAGACAGTTTCATATCATACACATTCTAAGGATCCATATAAAATCTAAGAACCACAATTGTGAAAAAGTGTATACCTGTCTTAATGGCTTAAGTCATTTAATATTATCCAGCTATGCTCATTTTCCTGCCAGTGATATAACTTTGTACTTTTTTGTGGTTGAAAAAAATTCATTTTTTCTTTTTTTTTAATTTATTTATTTTTATCTCAATCACAGGTTAGGTACTTTGAATCCCAGGCGTAGCCCCCTCCCTCAGTCCCTCCTACCCTCCCACTCCCTCCCTCACCTCCCTCCTCCCCGCCCCCGCCAAGTCCAAAAAAAAAATTTCATTTTGTGTATATACCACATTTTTCTTATTCATTTCTTTTTTGAGGGATACCTGAGCTTGTTCTATCACCTAGCTATCTTAAACAACACTGGAATAAGCACTGATGTGGAAGTATCTCTGTGATGTATTACCTCAAAGTCTTTCAGGTAAATTCACAAGAGTGGTCTCTCTGGGTGTTAGGATTTTTTGGTTTTCTTTTTGTTTTTGTTTTTCAAAAAAAATCTTCCATAGGGTCTGGGATAGTTTATGCCTTTCAACAGGAGTATACAAGTAAGTGTAGCTGATCAACATTTGGAACTTATTTTTTTTCTAATTTTTATTAATTTTTTCCAGGATTCTGTACAATGTGTTTGACCACATTCATCCCCTTTCCAGTTGCTCCCCACATCCACTTCCAATTTCCTGCGTACCCAACTTTGTGCACTCGTATTCCTTTGTAACTGATCAAGTGCAATTTATTCTGCTCATACACTGTTGCATGTACAGCCTCTCACCACAGTGTAGTCGACCCACCAAGAGTCACACACTCTCTTTTTTTTACCTTGATTTTCTTTAATTTTATCTAGTTATATATTTGTTCATTTATTTATTACAACTTAGTCACTTTGGAGATCCAAGATGGCTGCCATGAGAGGACACTGTGTCTGAGAAGTAGGACAGCAGTAACAGTGCAGCGACCAGGAGACTGAACTATGGGACCTAAAACACCAGCATTTGTGATTGCCAGGTGAGTGGAATTCCTGAGGTGAGGAAATCAAGTGGGAAAATCCTAGGGACATCCAGTTATTCTCCGGAAAAACTCCAGGTGAACTGCAGCACATAGCTCTGATCTGAACAAGCAGCCATACTGGGCGCCAACATCCGCTATACCAGACTGGGTCACACAGTCTCCGGGCCAGACAGAGAAGGCCCCAGTACTGTTTCAGACTGGCCTGCATCCGGAGGGGCCACACCATTCTGCTCTGCCGGCAACCACCCCAGTCCATGTGTGTGTCAACGGGACAAACTGAGAAGGCCCCGGGTACTGTTTCGGATCAGCCTGCATCCGGTGGACTGGCCTGCATCCAGTGGGCACACACCGTAGGCACTGCTGGCAACCACACTAGACCATGTGTGTCCAGGGGTCAGACTGAGAAGGCCCCAGTACTGTTACAGACTGGCCTGCATTTGGTGGGAGCACTACCTGTGGCTGCGTCAGCTGCCACCCCGGACTGGGACACACAGTATCAGGTCCAGACTGAGGTGCCCCCAAATACCATCTCAGACCATGGTGCACAGCCCCTGGCACAGAAGGAGGCGCCAAGTATCCAGTCCAGAGGAGAGCCCTTAGCAGCAAGCCCAGATCGGAGCATGGAGCTTCCAGACCAGAGCAGAGCCCCCAGCTGCCATCTCAAAGAGAGACACTCAGCCTCTGGCACAGAGTGAGGAGCCAAGCCTCCAGACCTGAGGGGTGACCAGCCTGCAGTGCTCACAGCTTCTACAACAGAGCACGAAGCAGGGCACACAGATCCCACAACAGAGTTCAACTGAGGCAACAACACACACTATCAAACCACTGGAACTCCCTGATCATCTTGAAGAATACTCCTGACACAAGAGATTGACAGTTCCAGTCTGAAGTTCAGCCTTAAAGCACAAATAGCTCCTTGATTATATATAAACAAATGGCCAAAGGTAGACGTTAAGAACTCACCCAACAAAAATCAGAACACCAGGGCCCCACCATAAATACGCAAAAGCAATGGAGACTTTAATTCAGCAGAGACACG
>CM053748.1:22694885-22712442 GCA_028658305.1 Pachyuromys duprasi
TTTGTGGTTGTCTTTACAGTTTGAACTTTTTGGTTAGTGACTTCAGGGAACTTTATTGTTTGAGTATTTTATAATTTCTTTGTTAAAATTAATTTACTTTTTATTAATTACAATTTATTCATTTTGTATCCCAGCTGTAATCCCCTCCCTCTTTACCTCGCAATCCCACCTTTCCTCCCTCATCTCCTGCCATACCTCTCCACTAGTCCATTGATAGGGGAGGTCCTCCTCCCCTTCCATCTGACTCTAGCTTATCAGGTCTCATCAGGACTGGCTGCATTGTCTTCCTATGTGGCCTGGTAAAGGTGCTTTCCCATCAGGGGGAGGTGATCAAAGAGCCAGCCACTGAGTTCATGTCAGAGACAGTCCCTGTTCTCCTTACTAGGGAACCCACTTGGACACTGAGATGCCATGGGCTACATCTGTGCAGGGGTTCTAGGTTATCTCCATGCATGGTCCTTGGTTGGAGTGTCAGTGTCAGAAATGACCCTTGGGCCCAGATTTTTTTTTTATAATTTCTTAATTTTAATTAAAAATGGGATTTATTTTATTTGTACAAGTGTTTTGCTCACATGTATTTCTCTGTATCATGTGTTGGTGCCCATGAAGGTCAGAAGAGGGTGTCAGATCTCCTGGAACTGGATTTGTGGAATGTTGTGAACAGACATGTGAGGTATCTTCAAGAATAAGGATCCATACCATTGAGCAATATCTCCAGGCTGTTGTGATAATTTTAAAAGTATATGCTAATGTTTATTATTAGCCCTATAATTATTAGGGCAGTATTATCTAACCTGTTATATACACAAACAATCATTCAAAGAGACTAGGATTTATTTAATTAGCCTAGATTAATTAATTATACAGCATTTAACAATTACTCCATCCTTAACCTCCAAGCTCCTATAGCTTCCTCCCATCCAAATTTCCCACATTATACTTGCTTGTAAGTCATATCCAAGGTCTGGTTCGTTTGTCTTGCTGCACATCCTCCCTTGTCTCCTCCCCTCACTGGTCCAGGATGTCCCACCCTCTTCTCTGTATTACTCAATATTGGCTCGTTGGCTTTTATTGGCAGTGTAGAGAACAAATTATGGCAAGTTTGCACAAACTTGAGACTGGAAATGCTTAGAATAAACATCACAATGCAACGTCCAGGCTGAAACCGGATAATGGGGCAGAGAAATCAGCACTTGAGTGAACAAGAATAAACTATACACAGTTCACAAAATCATCTTTCCAACACCAGCCACCTTTTGAAAACTGATGGGTGTTTTAGCATTTTTATTCATGTTGTTTACTATATTGAATTTCTGTCCAAATAAATTTATGTCCATAATTATACAGAGTGTTATGTTACTTAAAATGAATCCTTAGCAAGCAGATTTGGACTCTTAAATCGTATTATAAATTTAGCACTCATTTAATAGTTGCCTGATTGTTTACTATTAACTTATGAATTAATATTTATTTATAGGCAGAGAGTAATTACAACAAAAGATTATAACTTATTTTGTTTAAATAGCATAACAATACTTTACTCTCTTTCTCTTTGGCATCATAATATAAATTTAAAAATCTTTCAGTTTCGCTGGCCAAAACAAATGGTTCTCTAGAGAAAATGTCCCTAAACCACAAGCTCCTTCTAAGCTATGTGTTTGCAGTATCTCTTGGTCATTGGTCTCTTGAGATATGCATAGCTGGTTTCATATCTTCTTGTGGCAGGCTATTATTTGACATTTTGTGTTAGAGAGCACAGGGTATCTGGTTCTGTAATGATATTGTTTTTTTCATACAGGTAAATGTGGATTTATACAGAGAACTTTAAATATAGATGAGTGGCCTTTATTTACCCACACAATGCTGTTGTTGGAATTGCTATGGACATAGTCATATCATAAAATTTACAAAGGATTCAAAGCAGGGCAGGCAGCATCCAAGAAAAGAAACTGAGTGTCATAGGAGAATCATTGTATAAATAGCTAATGTCATATTGGGAAAGGATAAGAAACTTTTTGAGATAGAAGCATTTTGTATCTGGGGAACTATGAGGAGATTGGAAATAACAACTTTATATTGTCTTGTATTAATCAGAGGTTACAGCTAAATACTCTGCTCTCTGATGATTACATGAATAATCTTAGATTCTATACCTTGGTAAATAAGCAAGAATTTGATGATACATAAAATGAAATCCCAAAGATTATATGTTTTTGTTTTATTAATTAACTCTCAAAAGCTAAGAAAATAGAATAATATTTTCTAGGAACTTGTCAAGTGTGCTCTATGGAAACATCATATATTCCCAAACAGAGATAAAATCTGAGATAGGAATCAAAAGACCCAACATGGAAAAAAAAGTTTCTTAATGCAATTTCACTTTGAAATGTGATTTGGACAATTTTAAAATAATACATAAATCTGCTAAGGTCTGGGATTATGTTTCTTCTTTTATTATAAAATTTATTTTTGAATTGTTAGTAGAATAAGGACTGTTAAAGAATTTTGCTGAATCAACATTTTCTAGTGGTGATAGAGGATGAGAAAGAGAATTGGAGTAATAAAGAAGTTATTGTTAAAATGACTGAGTTTCTTGAAGCTGTTGAATGACCTTGTTTTATGTATATACTTAAACATTTAAAATGATATGCAATTATTTAATTTGTTATAATAAGTAAAAAATCAAGGTGTTTTTGAATTAGCAGAAGAAGCTTCGGTTACGCTGATGTTTAAAGAAGGTTTGTGGCAAATTGGAAGTTAAAAATACAAAGCCTTTGATCTAGGAAGACCACGAACTTGCAGTGCTTGTTGACAGAGGAGGAAAAGGAAGAGAATAGATGATTGCTTGCATGACCACTGTGTTCAGTCCTGGGTGGTGTCTACCATGTAACTCAAAGCTTCATTTGGAAATAATTCTCAAATTTGCCCTTTATGGCGATTAAAAGTCTGGAAGTCTGTTTAGGAATAATTCTGAATTCTATGGAAATCAAGAAAAACAACAGAAGGTAAAGGCTTTACTAATGTTGCATCTAGAAAACTTTTTTGTTTTTTATTTACAATAGCTTTTATTGAAAAGTAATTGGTCAATATATTTATCTTATTTTAATTCAAGCACAATCTTCCCTCAAAAGTTTTTTGGTTTTGGCCTCACAAGATGGCTTAGCAGATGAAGATGCTTGCCACCAAGCTTGCTGATTTGAGTTTGATCCAAAGACCATGTAAGTATGCACACACATACAGATACACACAATAAAAATAAATATTTTTACATTTTTGTACTTTTTATTTTTTATTTAACAACTGACTAAGTCAATTTATTAAAATAGTTGATTTAGGCATCTGCAACGGTGACTTCAACCTCCACTCCTGGCTCAATACTGATGGAAGCAATCTGCTTCCCAACTTCTGAAAGGCTGTGCAAGTCAATGAGTTGCTTGTGGATTCTCATTTGGAAACGATCCCACAGCTTGGAACATTCACCACAAGGTGTTTTTCTTTTCTTTTTTTTTTCTTTTCTTTTCTTTTCTTTTCTTTTCCTTTTAAAGAGCTTTCCTCTTGACTATGATTGGAATTTGACTCTTTGTCTAATGTTTTTAAACATTTAGTGTGAAGATTTTCAGTTTCTATATTTTCTGATTTTTGAATATATCCCAGAGTTAACTCTCATTCTAATTTTAACCTCAGTTAAAAGAAATTCCAATTCTTGTATGATGGCAAATCTGACAGACAGAAAATTTCCCAACTGACAAAGATTCAGTCAGAAATAGTTCCAATAGCTTCAACACTAGAAAAATGTGGAGAAGATACAATATAATTTGTCATTTCTGAACATTTGTACTGAAAGCATTGAAAATCATGTTTTATAAATTATTTTACTTAGTGTAAACATAATACTTCCCTTTTCTTTTCATGATTATATTCATTTCCAATTATGTAGCTCTTTTTAATTTTTTTCATTTTTCCCTTTCTTCTCTTTCCCACAATTTTTCCACATTTTTCATCTCATATTTTCTGTCATTTTTGAAGTCTGCCAGTTTCTTTGCCTGTCTTCTTTAGTTTTACATTCATGTATATTTTCAGGTGGCTTTTTAATAATTTAAATACATCTTCTGTTTGTCAGCAAATATTTATTTGTTCCTGTTTTATATATGTTGTAATTCTGTGCCTTGAGAGTCTGATAAGAATACACATGCAGTCCTAAACTAGGCTGTCCAGTTTAGGAGAAATTTATAATGAATTACATCAGTCGTAGGCACTATTATACAGAATAATGTTCCACTGGAGTAAATATAGTAAATTTATAATTGAAAGTTCATATTTTTACCACCAAAACAATGTGAATAGTATACCTATTATTGGATAAAGAGACAGAAATACATTTTGAAATATGTATATTTGATTTATAGTTTTGATGTCCTATTCTTTTTTTGATGTCCTATTCTTATTGATAACATTTATTTTTATTCATTAATTTTTCAAGTATCCTGGGTGCTCTCAAAGGTAATGAAAGAAATATTAATATTTATGTATAGAACACATGCATAGTGAATACATTATTATGTTTTTAGTTGTTTAATCCTAAATCTTAAGAGAAAAATGCAATTATTTTAAGTGTATTTGACAGATAATCAGAGGTTTAAGGGTCTAAGTAATTTGGTGATTTAACTCAGTGACCATATTCTGTTTATTCTGTCATGCTGCTTCACCAGATAGAAGCAGATCTGCAATATTTTGTGATAATCCCTTGTATCAAGGGTTGAACTAGAATACTTTGTATGATTTCATGGGACTTTTCAGAGGCTTGATCTTGAAGACCATGGACTGCAAAATCTAGGGCAGTGATTCTTCCCAACTCCTAGTGCTCTATGGACTGGCACTTTGAATGCATATTCAGACATTTGAATTTGCCTTATTTCTTCATAAGTTTCTGAACACCTGCTATTTCTGAGTCTAACATGATTTTTTTTTTTTTTGTAGCTGCTAGGCATGTTTTCCTGACAAGTTCACATGGAAGCTTCACCCTTATTGGTTAGCATTCATAGTTCTGGAAGGTGCAATCCACTGGAGGAGAAAAGTAGTCATCAAACTTGTTATGTTTAGACTTCTGATAATACTACTTTCAAGAAGTATGTAGTGACCTGGAGTAAGAGGATTAATCCTCACTTAGAAAGACAAATGGGACGGAGATTGGATGTAAGAAAAAACAAGTAGCAGGATAAGAGCCTACCACAGAGGGCCTCAGAAAGACTCTACCTAACAGTGTATCAAAGCAAATATTAAGACACATAACCAACCCTTTGGCAAAGCGCAGGGAATCATATGAAAGAAGGGGTAATTAGTATGACTTGGTCTGCAAGGACCAAATATATCAGGGTACAGGGGTCTTTTATGAGACTGTTTCTCCAACCAAGGACCATGTATGGATATAACCTAGAACCCCTGCTTGAATGTAGAAAATGGTAGCTCAATATCCAAGTGAGTACCCAAGTAAGTGGAATAGGGACTATTTTGGACATGAACACAATGGCTGGCTCTTCGACCTCCTAATCCACCAGGGAGGAGCAGCCTTGCTAGGCCACAGAAGAGGACATTGCAGCCAGTCCTGAAGAGATCTGATAAGCTAGAGTTAGAAGGAAGGGGAGGATGACCTCCCCTATTAGCGGACTTGGAAAGGGGCAGGGAAGAGATGAGGGAGGGATAGGGAGGGAATGCGGGAGGGGGCTACGGCTGTGATACAAAGTACATAACCTGTGATTAATATAAAATAAAAATATAAAAAAATTCCAAAAAAGAAGTATGAAGTGATGTTGCTGTGTGATTGAAATTTACACTTCTATGTTAATTAGTAATGTTTAATACTTTTGCAGATATCTGTTGGTCTTTAAACTGGTTGTGACATTAAAACACAAAAAGGATTTCAGATTTTCCCTTCTAGTCTATAATACAATTATTATTATTCACAGCTTTTCTTCATTTTTCTTTAGGTAGTGATAACAACAAAGCCAATGGAAAGAATGAATCACTCTGTGCCATCAGAGTTTGTGTTCCTGGGACTCACAAACTCCTGGCATGTCCAACTGCTGCTCTTTCTGTTCTCCTCAATGTTGTATGTGGCAAGCATGATGGGAAACTGCCTTATAATTTTCACTGTGTCTTATGACCCTCACTTACATTCCCCTATGTACTTTCTTCTGTCCAACCTCTCCTTTATTGATGTAGGCATTTCTTCTGCTGTTTCACCCAAGATGATTTATGACTTATTCAAAAAACACAAAGTCATCTCCTTTAGAGGTTGTGTTCTTCAAATATTCTTCATCCATGCCATTGGTGGTGTGGAGATGGTGCTGCTCATTGCCATGGCTTTTGACAGATATGTGGCCATATGTAAGCCTCTCCATTATATGGCCATGGTGAGCCCAAGGATGTGCATCTCCTTTTTAATTATTGCCTGGGTGATTGGCCTTGTGCACTCTGTGATACAACTGGCTTTCATAGTAAATTTACCTCTCTGTGGTCCTAACATATTGGACAACTTCTACTGTGACCTTCCTCAGTTCATCAAACTTGCTTGCATAAATGCATGTAGACTAGATTTACTGGTCTCAATTAATAGTGGATTCATGTCTGTGGGCTCCTTTTTCATATTGATTATTTCCTATATTGTCATCATATTTACTGTTCTGAAACATTCTTCAAGTGGTTCCTCCAAGGCTCTGTCTACACTTTCAGCTCACATCACTGTTGTGGTCTTATTCTTTGGTCCTGCCATATTTTTCTATACATGGCCTTCTTCTTCTACACACTTGGATAAGTTTCTTGCATTATTTGATGCAGTTGTTACTCCTTTCCTGAACCCTGTGATCTACACATTGAGGAATCAAGAAATGAAAATGGCAATGAAGAGAGTATTAAGAGAGCTAATGGACTATAGACAAATCTCTTTGATAACTACATTGTGAATTGTCTTAATTCAACATGGAAATTCACTGTTGGCCAATGTCTGAGCACAACCTTTGTTGAATATGGTTATATGTATATGTATATGTATATGTATATGTATATGTATATGTATATGTATATGTATATGTATATGTATATGTATATATAATGTTATCTTGTATGATACTTATCAGGAAGGGACAATTTCTTTCAAGTACAGACATAATTTGTAGTGCAAATATTATATTAACCAGGAGCTTTAATCCTTAAGGATTAGCATTTGTTTGAAAGAACTTCTTTTAAAAAATTGTTCTTCTGTTTTTATTTTTTAAGAGTACTACATAATTACACCCTCCCCTATACCCCTATTGGTTCTCTTTTAAATTCATACCCTCCTTTTTTCGTTAATTGTTGTTACATGCATATATATTCCTAAATAAAATCTGCTCAGTCTGTGTAGTGTTACTTGTGTACACGCTTTCAGAGCTGACCATTTGGTATTGGGTGACCAGTTAGTGTGCCCTTACTAGGGAAGACTATTTTACGTTTTCTTTCTGTAACTCAGAACCTCTTTTCCATCTTTACAGATATTTCTCTTCTCCTACCTTCACAAAACCACTTTCTCATTCATTTTTCTTCTTTTTGGAATGTCAGAAGTCCAGTTTGATGCAATTTTTTATTAATTAAGTTATTTATTTCCTTTATGTCCTGATCATAACTTTCCTTATCTCCTCTGTTCCCATTCCCTCCTACTAACCTCCCCCCCTTCTACCATTCCTCCTCTTATTTTCAGAAAAGGAGAAGCTTCCCATGGATATCATCCAGCCTTAGCATATTAAGTTGCAGTAAGACCAGATACATCTTCTATTAAGGTTAGGCAGGACAGCCCAGTTAGGGGAAAAGGATCCAAAGGCAGGCAATGTGGTCTGAGACAGTCCCCACCTCCCAGTATAGGAGTCCCACATGAAGACCCAGTTGCACAACTGCTATATTTGTGCAAAGGGCTTAGGTCTGTTTCATGAATGCTATCTGGTGGGTCCTTCAGTCTCTCTGAGCTCCCTAATGGCCCAAGTTAGTTGTTTCTGTAGATTTTCTTGTGGTGCCCTTGACTGCTTTCCTTCCTTCAATCCTTCTTCCCCTTTTTTCACAGGTTTCCCCAAGCAGCACTTAGTGTTTGGCTGTTGGTCTCTGAATCAGTTTTCATCAGCTGCTGGGTTAAGCCTCTCTGATGACATATATGTTTGGCTCTTGTCTGCAAGTATAGGGTTATATCATTAATAATGTTAAGGGCACATTACTTCTTATGACATGGATCTTAAGCTGGGCCAGTCATTGGTTAGCCCTTCCCTCAAATTCTGCTCCATCTTTAATCCTGGCATATTGTGGGTTGGTGTCCCAGTCCATCCACTGGAAGTTTAGTCTGATTATAGGAGATGGTCATTTTATGTTCCATTTCTAATATTAAAAATGAAAAAAATTACAAAATCTATTCAACAAGACAAATAGCAAAGTGAGGAATTATCCTATAGAATGAGAGTCAGTCTTTGCCAGATTTTTATTTACAATCAGATTCATATCCTTCAAACATAAAGTCCATGTTTAAGAAAATGATAACGAATATTGATGAGGGTATAGTAATAAAAGTATCTTTATATATTGTATGATATATGTAACAGAACTCAGTCACTATGAAAATCAGTATGTCAGTTCCCTCCAAATTAAAGACTAGGCATAACACATTTGAGAATACACCCTTCCAATCAATATCAGCTTTCTATGATATATTAGTATTTCCACTTTTATTATACTACTACCCATACACTCAATTGTGTAATTAGCCTATGTGCATGAGCAGATAAATGCATAAAGAAAATGTGAAATTTGTTCAGAAACTACGACTATTATTTAAGCAAAAGTGAAAGAAGTAACAAAGTGTTATCATTTTCAGGAAAACTGTTGTGCCTGTAGCTTATCTTATTAAATGAAACAAGCAAGGCAAAGAAAGACATATTTTACACGGCACTTCTCACATGTGGAACTTAGAGGGAGAAAAAGACATGAAAGGAAAAAGTAGTGATGTGAAAGAGAGAAAAAGAAATGCTAGAGCAGGTTGTATGTTTTGTATTTGTTCCCTTCTGGTTTTCCGAGGCCAATGCGGTCTTGAGTAGGAGAAACTGTGATTTCGCTCTTGAGACTTTTAGTAGATGGTGCCTGTTACTATTTTCTCATGAAGAGTGAAGGATGCTCTGAGACTTCACGGTTCACGAGGTCATTGAATTTCTGAGACTCACATGACAGTCATAAGAACCTCATATATCCTTGAGTTTATATTAGAGCTAATACATTGCCACATTTTTTGTTTAGTGGCATAGCTGTGAATGACTTTGACAATCGGTTGGAGTCCTGAGTTTCTTAGCTCCAATAAACAACCACAGTAAAACGTACTGGTTTACCAAAGTGGACTTGGATGGAATCCTTTGGTGGCTTCTTTATCTGGAGTTAGCAATGTTTCCTTATGTGTTCTCAGGGAAAGTCATACAACACTTGGATCCAGTGTAGCGACAGAATGAAAGATAAATCAGGGTGAGAATCTGTGGGTTGGGGAAACACAGTGTGGCTATCTTTCTCAGTGTGATATATGGTGGCATGCCACTTTGACGTGTCTTCAGTTGCTTGGTATCTGTCATAGTTTATAAGACATTCATCTGAAAATGAAATCTGCTCACAGGAAAATGGTTCTCAGTGGAAGAATTACAATGGGTAAAGGTTATAACAAATGGGAACTTTCACGTTAGTGTTTTGATTTTTTATGTACTGTGGGTGAAACTAAAGGAACTTTTATGGCTCTGTTTTCTATGTTCCTTCCATTGAAAGCCATTCCCCCACACAGACTGTCACTAATTTCTTTACCTGTATGGATATTACAACTGGAATAAATACAAAGTGAAGATTCAAGGCTAACATTCACAAATGAGAGAAAACACTGTAATTAACAGATAAGTTTGATTTAACTAAGTGATAATAGTTAAACTTTGAGATAATATTTACCTATTATTAAGGAATAATAGCAATGATTAATAAAACATTTTTTTTGAGACAGAGTCTCAGTATGAAGCCCTGCATGTTCTAGAACTCACTCTGTAGATGAGGCTTCCCTCAAACTCACAGGGATTTACTTGCTTCTGCGTTAGGAATGTTGGGATTAGAGGTTTATACCACCATGTCCTGCCAGAATTGCTAACTTTTATATCCATGTAGGCTATTAATACCACACCAAACCCAATTAAAAAAAACATCTTTCTACTCAGTGTTATATTATCAGTTGTAGAATTCTTTGGTCACATAGGCCAAAACAAATAAGTCTCTAGAGAAGAGACTCCTGCATCCACGTGATCCTTCTAAATTACCCTGTCTTGGTAATTATATACACTGTCGCACGTCTTGGTCAGTGACCTCTCCCTAATGAAAGATTCCATTTGGTACTTTATGTGAAAGGACCAAGGGAAACCTGATTCTGCCAAGATGCTGTTGTTCTCATTCAGGTAAATGGATGAGTAGAAATAAACTTATCAGTGCTTGAGTGGATTATTTGTCAGGTGTGAGTTTGTGCTTGGAACTGCAATGGACATGAGTCACAACCAAAAGTGCTAGATCAAAGCAGAGAGCAGTCAGGAAAAGAAAGCAGTCAGCACAGGGGAAGGGTTGTTAGACATCCTTTGAAGTATTGGAATGAGCTAAGTACCTGACTGCCTTTGAGCTAGAACCACATTATAATTGGCCTTAAGAAGTCAAACAACTTTATGATACTTTCTACTAACATGACGTGACTTTCACGTAAATATTTATTTGAAAAGAATACAGGAACACTTTTATTTCTCAAACTATTAAATTAATGTAGAGATGCTCTTTAATTAGGAGGGTCTAAATTTCCTTGGGTTTAAGTAAGGCCTTGATGCAATCTGCAAAGTGAAAATACAGACATATTCAACTGAGAGAGATAAATTCCTAATTCACAAATGTTTTATACCTATTTTTTTGTTAAGTGTTACCAGTTTTTCTTCACAATTATATAAAAACTTTTCAAATTTCATAGTAATCTTTGGATTTTACTTTTATTTTTGCTTATTTTTTATTTTTCACTTTTTTGAGCTTTAAGAATAATTTTATTAGAGTTTAGAAGAAAAATACCCACGGAAAGGCAAGGTGTAAATCTCAGCAGCAGAGATATGGGAGGAGAGAGAGAGAGCAAGAGAGAGGTAGAGCGAGCAAGAAAGAAGAATAAAAGGAGGAAGGGAGAGAGAAGAAAGGAGAGAGGGAAGGAAAGAGAGGATGCTTGAGTTAAGCTAGTATGGAAGTCAGACAAATGGTCATGAGGAGATTTTTAAAGAAGGAGTAAAAAAAGATCAAAGAACCTGAGAAAGCATGCTTACATCATGCTTAGGGAGGGAAAAAGCTCAAAACTAATACTAAAGTTCATTTAATTTATCACTTCTTAACTTTATGCATCCTCTCTGCTTATCTTTTTATATTATATAATCATGTATATTTTATATGCTTTTCAACAACTCAAACACAGTTCTACATTTTCTTTCTTTTAAAAAATCTTTTGTTCTTTCCTCCATTATATTCTGACTACTACAGTTTTCCCTCCCTTCACTCTTCCCAGTCCCTCCCCCACCTCCTTTTTTCCCAGATCAACCAGATCAGTTTCTCCTCTTCCTAGGGATATGCACTGACCATGACATAAGACGATACAATAAGACTGATCACAAACCCTCAGGTCACAATATAATGGTTGGACACGACAACCTAGACAGAGGAAAAGGCCCCAAACCCAGGTAAATGAGTCAGAAACACCTTCTACTCTCTCTGGAAGCACCACAAGAACAAGCTACACAGCCATGAGGTATATGCAGAGGACCTATCACAGACCCACACAGGGCCTGTGTTTATTGCTTCAGTTTCTGTGAGCCCATGTGAGTCCTGCTTAGTTGACTCTGTGGTACGCTCTACTCCTCTGGCTCATACAATCCTTCCTCTGCTTCTTCTAAGAGGTTCCTCTGTCTCCACCTCTTGTTTGGTTATATGTTTTGCATCTGTTTCCATCGGTTTCTGGATAACACCCCTCTGATGACAAAGGGCAAGGCACTAACCAGGAGTATAGCAGAATATCATTAGGGATGATTTCATTGACTTTTTTTCTCAGTCATGTTTGATTCTATCCTGGGTCTTCGGGTTGTGTTGCCTTTGACTCCTGGCCATTCAGGTAGTGTCATGTATGGGCCCTCTCTACTTGAAGCATAGACCTCCCTCAAGTTGGACTAGTCATGGGTTGCTCACTCACATTCACAGAGTTCCACCATTGTCGTAGCACTTATTGCAAGCAGGACAGATTGTAGGTCCTAGGTTTTATGGCTATGTTGATGTCCCAGTCCCACTGCTAGGAAACTTGCCTGATTATAAAAGATATAAAGTTCAGGCTTCTTGTCTCCCATTACTAGGAGACTGCACTAGGGTCACTCATAGATTCCAGGGAATTTCCATTGGACTAGGTTTCTAAGTTACCCTCTTAAAGTGTCCCCCAGTTCCAACAGTCACTTGCAGTATTCTCTTCCTCTTTTCTCCCACCCCCTACCCTGCTTGATCCCCTCTTTTCCCATCCCCACACTCCTTCAGGTCACTCACAGTATCTATTATATTTCCTCTTCCTAAGGATATCCACGTGTCTCTCCCTTCAGCCCTCCATGTTACTTAGCCTCTCTGGATCTGTGGATTGTAGCATGGTTATTTTTTTATTTAACAGCTAAAGTCCACTTATAAGTGAGTACATACCATGCTTGTCTTTTTGGTCTGGATTACCTGACTCAAGATGATATTTTCTAGTTCCATTCATTTGCCTGAAAATTTCATGATGTAATTGTTTTTAACAGCTAGTAATGATCCATTTTGTAAATGTAACATTTTTTTTTAAATCCATTCTTCAGTGAGAGACATTTAGGTTGTTTCTAGTTTCTAGCTATTATGAATAAAGACACAATGAACATGGTTGAGCAAGTATCCTTGTGCTAGGATGGAGTATTCTTTGGGTATATTACCAAGAGTAGTATAACTGGGTCTTGAGGTAGACTGATTCTCAAACTTCTGAGAAACCACCATGTTGATGTTTAAAGTGGTTGTACACATTTACAGTCCCACCAGCAATGGGACTGTTTCCCCTTGCTCCACATCCTCATCAACATGAACTGTCACTTGAGTTTTTGATCTTAGCTACACTAACGGTGTAAGATGGAATCTCATAGTAGTTTTTATTGGCATTTCCCTGATGAATAAGGGTGTTGAACATTTTCCATTTTGATTCAGTAAGTATTTTGTAGCTTTTCTGAATCTAAATATTTTGATGAGAAGGCAAATGTAGGATTCAACCCTATAGTGTTTGCTATCTTCTTGAGAAATTAATCAGTGAATTAAATTTGTATTGAGAACTAAACATAGATACAGGATTCCATGAAAGCAACTGCGTTGTTTACATTTGCAACTTCATTATTTGATAACCAAAAAATGTGAATAATGTTACTGAATGGGGGATAGTTAGGAAGCTTTGAAATATAATTTGGACATGGCAGTGTGATGTCCTCTGAATATTCATTAACATTTTTGGGTAATTTGTCTCATGAGTTGGTCATTATTATTAGCAAAAGAAAGAAAAGCAAAGATATTATTAGCATTTATTGAACATCCACAAATGGAAAACCTATCTAAGAGGACATGATTGTGTCTATGGCCATCCACCCTTGTCCTGCCCAATCTTTGTTAAGAACGTGATTGTGATCTTTGTTTCATTCTTCTAGCTTAAGTAATCATTTAATTTGTTTAACAGAGAAATAAATCACAAGGTCGGGGTTTCAGTATCTTTTCTGAAAGCAGACAGTTCATAGCTGAACCATGAGTTTAGTCATGGCTCTTGAATCTGAGGCCCAGATGCTGCCTATGACACTGTTTCTTCTCTAAATAAAACTAAAGCTACAATATAATATGATAAATCTTTTCATAGAATTATAGGAAAATACTCTTATGAGGGTTAGGCATCTTGACCATGTGGAATACACTCTATGGCAGTAATCATTTCCAGATTCCGTTTATTACAAATAAAGCTACTATGAACAGAGTTGAGCAAATGTCCTTGTATGGTTGAGCATCTTTTGGATATATACCCAGGAATGGTATTGCTGGGTCTAGAAGTAGCACTATTCCTAGTTTTCTGATAAAATGCCAGATTGATTTCCAAAGTGGTTGTACAAGTTTACATTCTCACCAGCAATGGAGGAGTGTTCCCCTTTCTCCACAGTCTCTCCAGCATGTGTTATCACTTGAGTTTTTTTTATCTTAGCCATTCTGATGGATGTGACATGGAATCTCAGAGTCACTTTGACTTGTATTTCCCTATTGACGAAGGATGTTGATCATTTCCTTAAGTATTTCTCTGCCATTTGATGTTCCTCTGTTGAGAATTCTCTATTTAGTTCTGTACCCCATTTTTAATTGGATTGTTTGGTTTGTTGGTGCTTAATTTCTTGACTTCTTTATATATTCTGAATATTAACGCTGTGTTAGATGTAGGGCTGGTTAAGATCTTTTCCCAGTCTGTAGACTGTTCTGTTGACTGTGTCTTTTGCTTTACAGAAGGTTTTCAGTTTCATGAGATCCCATTATTTGTTTCTTTTATATATCATGAGATCCCATTTACTTATTGTTTCTTTTATAGTGTGAGCTCTTGGTATCCTGTTCAGGAAGTTGTCTCCTGTGTCAATGCATTCAAGACTCTTCCCCACTTTTTTTCTCACAGATTTAGTGTGTCTGGTTTTATGCTGAGGTCTTTGATCCACTTGGACTTTACTTTTGTGTAGGGTGATAAGTATGGATCTATTTCCATTTTTCTACATGTAGACATCCAGTTAGACCAGCACCATTTGTTGAAAATACTGTCTTTTTCATGTTTTTGGCTTCTTTGTAAAAAATTAAGTTTCTGTAGATGTGTGGGTTTATTTCTGGGTCTTCAGTTTGATTCCATTGATCCATCAGTCTGTTTCTATTCCAATACCATGCCATTTTTTATTACTGTTGTTCTATAGAACAGCTTGAGATCAGGAGAGGGCCTCTGAAAGACTCTACCTAGCAGTGTATCAAAGCAGAAACTGAGACTTGAAGTTTTTTTTCATCCAAGTCTTTCATTTGCTTGGTTAGAGTTACATAACAAGATACTTTATGGGTTTTTTGGGGGGGGCATGTATGTGGGTATTGTGAAGGGTGTTGTTTCCCTAATTTCTTTTTTTATATTGATTACAGTTTATTTACTTTGTGTCCCAGCTGTAACCCCCTCCCTCAATCCCTCTCAATCCTACCCTCCCTCTCTCATCTCCTCCCTGCCCCTCTCTAAGTCCACTGATAGGGGAGGTCCTCCTCCCCTTCCATCTGACCCTAGCTTATCAGGTCTCATCAGGACTGGCTTCAATGTCCTTCTCTGTGGTCTAGCAAGGTTGTTCCTCTTTCTGGGATGGGGGAGAAGGGTCAAAGAGCCAGCCACTGAGTTCATGTCAGTCCCTGTTCTCCTCACTTGGGTACCCACTAGGATACTGAGCTGCCATGGGCTACGTCTGAGAAAGGGATCTAGGTTATATCCATACATGGTCCTTGGTTGGGGAATCAGTGTCAGAAAAGACCCCTGTGCATAATCACAGATTTAAGGTCATTTTCCTGTGTTTCAGTTGTATTAGAGTATCCATTGTGTGTGTGTGTGTGTTTCTGGTGGATCCATGATGTCCTGGTTTCAGTTGATTGTGTTCTTCTGCTAGCCTTTAGCCATCTTGCTGTTTTTATCCTTGGCTATTTGTTCCTGGATCCTGCACTGAATACTAGATCTGTCTATCTTTGGAGTCTGGAGTAGTGTTCAGGAAGATGAGGGAGGTCAGAGTCTCAAGAATGGGTGCCGAAGATCAGATGCAGCTACAGAAGGCTAGGTATGGGCTCGAGTGTGGAGCATGCCTGTACGCAGGCGCAGGCACAGCTGTGGGCAGATGTATTGAAGGTCGGGGGTGCCTGTGATTGGAGCCGCAAAGGATGGGATGCACACACGGGTGGGGTGCACAGTCGCGCTTGGGTGTAGGTGTCCCGATTGGCTCAGGCATGGGTGGCAGCTGTGGGGTGTCTCAGAAGAGAGCTGGGCTGTGGCTTATAGGCCTGCTCCACTCTGAACTCGTGATACTCAGATTGGTCTGGGCTCCACCATCTTGGATCTGGTATCCATGGATTAGAGGCTGGGATGCTGTCCCAGGATTCGTGATGCTGCCCTCAGTGTAGCTGGAGGGAGCTTATGTCTTGCTGCTAGATCAGAGGGGTCTTGGATGTGGGGGGTCCACACTCCCTGGAGTAAGTGGAAAGGGCAAGGGGCCTACACTTTGCTACTCCTGGATCTGGGAGATGGCCACGAGGGCTTTGATCAGATTGCCCCCAATTCTTGAGATCTCCTCTTATAGTTCGGGAAGCACCAAATTCGATGCTCTGGATCCAGTGGCCTGTCCACTCACTGATTTCAGAGTCTCCAATCCTCTGCCCCTCAGTTATGGTGCACACTGCTCACTACCATCTTGGATTCTGAGAAATTTAGTCAGTACTTCAATGTGTGTACCTAACATGATACGTCCCAGTATCCGGCACTTTATAGGCTTATTCTTCTCTGTGGACCCCCTTTTCATTGTTTCAGAGAAAGGAAACATGTATGGGCATACCAACATTTGCTATTTTGAGCATGAGTCTTGAATCCAGTTAACTCAATTAAACGAAGAGTAAAAGAAGCGCTAATGATATAAAGGAAGATGTTATGATTAACACTTGATAAACCTCGAAGTTAAACATTTTCTTTGGAGATAAAGTGAAGTAAGGACTTACATGTTAGAACAAACTCTGTAATTTTCAGCGTGGATACAATATTGAAAAACAGGAACTTGTGTTTTTTTTTTATTTGACAAAACAAGACTATATATTAGTCTTTAAAAAAATGAAAGCACTTTGGTTTTAATTGATACTTTTCATGTGGACGGATCTATCACATAAAGAAGATGGTACATAACATTACACCATGACTGCCACCATCTTCCGTGTATGTCATAATATAAAAGGATGAGCATAAAAGCACTTTCATTCTTCATTTTTTTTTTTTGTTTTTTGAGACATGGTATTTTCTTGTAGCCTTGGCTGTCCTGGACTCACTTTGTAGACCACACTGTCTTTGAACTCACAGAGATCCGTCTGCCTCTGTCTCCTGCACGCTGAAATTACAGGAGAGCACCACCATGCCCAGCACATCCTTCATTTTTGAAATTAATATATTTTAAGTAATTTATTTATTTTTATATTAATCACATGTTATGTACTTTGTATCCCAGCCATAGCCCCCTCCCTCATTCCCTCCCACTCTCCCCATCCCTCCCTCATCTCCTTTCTACTCCCCATTCAATACCACTGATAGGCGAGGACCTCCTCCCCTTCTATCTGACCCTAGCTTATCATATCTCTTCAGGGATGGCTGCAATGTCCTCTTCTGGGATCTAGCTAGGCTCTTCCT
>CM053748.1:22712942-22734769 GCA_028658305.1 Pachyuromys duprasi
AAACAAAACAAGTAAACCAAGACAATTAACCAACCAACCAACCAACCACACAAACAAACAAAGAAACAAAGCACACAAAAATGTGAGTGCGTTTTGTATTGACCAACATCTTCTGAGCATGGGGTCTACCTTGGAGTGTATCTCCTATTCCCAGTGTTATCCCACTGCAAAGCTCAGCAGGAATAAAGTGTTCTTTCTTTCTTTCTTTCTTTCTTTCTTTCTTTCTTTCTTTCTTTCTTTCTTTCTTTCTTTCTTTCTTTCTTTCTTTGCTTATTTATTTACTTATTATAATTTATTCACTTTGCATCCCAGCTGTAGCCCCCTCCCTTATCTCTTCCTGGTCCCATCCTCCCTCCCTTTTCCTTCTTATGTCCCTCCCCTAGTCCACTGATAGGGGAGGTCTTCCTCCCCTTCTATCTGACCCTAACCTATCAGGTCTCATCAGGACTATCTGGATCCTCTTTCTCTGTGGCCTAGTAAGGGCACCTTGCCTGGGTAGGTGATCAAAGAGCAGGCAACTGAGTTTATGCAAGTGACAGCTCCCATTACTAGGGAATCCACATGGAGACTGAACTGCCCATAGGATACATCTGAGCAAGGGGTCCTCTCATGCATTGTCTATGGTTGGAACATCAGTCTCTACAGCCCCACCTGGGCCTAGATTTTTGACTCTGTTGGTCTCCTTGTGGAGCTCCTGTTCCCCCCCCCCCCAGGTCTTTCTATCTCACCCTTCTTTTGTAAGAGTCCCTGCACTCTGTCCAAAGTTTGGCTATGAGTCTCAGTATCTGCTTTAGTACCCTGCTGGATAGATTCTTTCAGAGGCTCTCTGTTGTAGGTTCCTGTCCTGTTCCCTGTCTTCTCCCACTTCCAATGTGTAACCTGGTTGCCCTTCTGAAAGAGGTTTAATTATCTTTCCTAGTGTTCTCCTTGTTTTTTTTAAGCTTCTTTAGGGATATAGATTTTAGTTCCTGTGGAAGACACCACGTGCTCTTAAATGCTGAGCCATCTCTTTAGCCAGTGTCGTCACCTCTCTAAATCAACCCAACCTTCTTATTTTTTGATTTGATTTTTTTTTGAAAAATATCTTTCCACATGTGTGAAATCATAGCTCACTATGATTTTAATTTATAATATTCTTATGATAGCTCATGTTTAGCACTTGTTCATATCTCTGTTTAACTTTGGGTTAATTGCAATGCTGAAGTAATAATAAACTTTCATAACTTGGAGATTCTTCTATTCTATTTATACAATTATAATTTACAATTTTTCTCATTTGCTCCTTCAGGTAGCACTGCCAACAAAGCCAATGGAAAGTATGAATCAGTCTGTGGTGTCTGAGTTTGTGTTTCTAGGACTTACAAACTCTTGGGACATCCAACTATTCCTTTTTGTGTTCTCCTTCACATTTTATGTGGCAAGCATGATGGGAAACTCCTTCATTGTGTTCACTGTGGTTTCTGACCCTCACTTACACTCACCCATGTACTTTCTGTTGGCTAACCTCTCCTTCATCGATTTGGGTATTTCTTCTGTAACTTCCCCCAAGATGATTTGTGACCTGTTTAAAAAGCACAAAGTCATCTCCTTTAGAGGTTGTGTCACTCAAATCTTCTTCATCCATATTATTGGTGGTGTGGAGATGGTGCTCCTCATAGCCATGGCTTTTGACAGATATGTGGCCATATGCAAGCCTCTCCATTACCTGACCATTATGAGCCCAAGGATGTGCATCTTGTTTTCAGTGGCCGCCTGGGTGGTTGGCCTTATGCATTCTCTGGTTCAACTGGCTTTTGTAATAAACTTACCTTTCTGTGGACCAAATGTGTTGGACAGCTTCTACTGTGACTTTCCCCGGTTTATCAAACTTGCTTGCACAGACACATATACATTGGAATTACTGGTCTCAATCAATAGTGGATTCATGTCTGTGTGCTCATTTTTCATACTGATTATTTCCTATATTATCATCCTACTTACTGTTCATAAACACTCTTCTAGTGGCTCCTCTAAGGCTCTGTCTACACTTTCAGCTCATGTTACTGTGGTGGTCTTATTCTTTGGTCCTGTGATGTTTTTTTATACATGGCCTTCTTCTTACACACATCTGGATAAGTTTCTGGCCCTATTTGATGCACTTGTTACTCCCTTTCTGAACCCCGTGATTTATACATTGAGGAATCAAGAAATGAAAACAGCAATGATGAGATTATTCAGCAAGCTAATGGGTTATCAACAAATTCTTAAACACTTGAACTGTGAACAGTCATAACTGGCATAGACATTCTTTGTTAACTAATTTCTGAGAAACATATTTCTTTGCCTATTTTTATATGCTCATTTATATTAACATATATGCTATGTTTTCTTAATAAGGGACAAATATCTTGAAAGCACAACTAACATATATTTATATATGAAAATATAATGAAGTTCTGTTTCTAAGGAATAATTTCCTATATGATGTAAACTATGAGACATAAAGAAGATGGATATTTACTTTAAGGTTTTTAGAATAGAGTAAAATACTCTGCTTTAAAAATATTTATTTGTATCTTAAGATTTTGTCTGTATGTGTATTTCTTTGCATATGTATTTTTTTTACAACAACAAAAGCAGATTTATTAGGTTGTTTTTACATGGTTATGCTTGCAGTGTAATTCTACAGCAGATGATACTAGCATCAATTTATTTTTTCACTTTTTATTAAATTCTTTATTAATTACACTTTATTCACCTTATATACTCCTGTAGTTCCCTCCCTCCTCCTGTCCGAATCCCTCCCTTCCTCCCCCCCTCTGCTCCTGAGTCCCTCCCCAAGACCACCTATAGGGGAGGTCCTCCTTTCCTTCCCTCTGATCCCAGTCCCTCAGGTCTCATCAGGAGTGGCTGCATTGTCTTCCTCTGAGGCCTGGCAAGGCTGCTCCCCACTCAGGGGGAGGTGATCAAAAAGTAGGCCAGTCAGTTCATGTCAGAGACAGTCCTAGTTCCCATTACTGTGGACCCCACTTGGACACTGAACTGCCATGGGCCACACTTGTGCAGGGGTCCTAGGCTACCTCTATGCATGGTACCTGGTTGGACCATCAGTCTCAGGAAAGACCCCTGTGCTCAGACCACTTGGTTCTGTTGCTCTCCTTGTAGAGTTCCTGTCCTCTCCAGATCCCATCATTTCCCACTCCCCTTATAAGATTCCCTGCACTCTGCTCAAGTATTGGCCATAAGTCTTAGCATCTGCTTTGATAGTCTGCAGGGCAGAGCCCTTCCGAGGCCCTCCTTGGCAGTCTCCTGACCTGTTCCCTGCCCTGTCCTTCTTCTGATGTCTATCCCCTTTACCCTTCTGGATAGAGATTGGGCATTTTAGCAAGAGTCTCCCTCTTGATTAGTTTCTTTAGGTATACAGATTTTAGTAGGTTCATCTGATAGTATATGTCTATATGAGTGAGTATGTAGGGTGTGTGTCTTTCTGCTTCTGGGATAGCTCACTCAGGGTGATCCTTTCCAGTTCCCACCATTTACCTGCAAATTTCATGATATCCTTGTTTTTTATCGCTGAGTAATATTCCATTGTGTAGATGTATCACAATTTTTGTATCCATTCTTCGGTTGAGGGGCATCTGGGTTGTTTCCAGCTTCTGGCTATTACAAATAAAGCTGCTACAAACATGGTTGAGCAAATGTCCTTATTGTGTACTTGAGCCTCTTTTGGATATATGCCTAGGAGTGATATACATTCCCACCAGCAGTGGAGGAAGGTTCCCCTTTCTCCACATCCTCTCCAGCATGTGTTGTCACTTGAGTTTTTGATCTTGGCCATTCTGATGGGCCAAGATGGGTGAAATCTCAGGGTCGTTTTGATTTGCATTCCCCTGATGGCTAATGATGTTGAGCATTTCTTTAAGTGTTTCTCTGCCATTCGATATTCCTCTATTGAAAATTCTCTGTTTAGCTCTGTACCCCATTTTAAAATTGGATTATTTGTTTTGTTGCTGTTTAATTTTTTGAGTTCTTTATATATACTGGATATCAGTCCTCTGTCAGATATAGGTTTGGTGAAGATCCTTTCCCAATCTGTAGGCTATCATTTTGTTCTGACAACAGTGACCTTTACTTTACAGAAGATTTTTAGTTTCATGAGGTCCTATTTATTGATTGTTTCTCTTAGAGCCTGTGCTGTTGGTGTTCTGTTCAGGAAGTTTTCTCCTGTGCCAATGAATTCAAGACTTTTCCCCACTTTTTCTTCTAAGCAGTTTAGTGTGTCTGGTTTTATATTGATGTCTTTGATCCACTTGGACTTTAGTCTTGTGCAGGGTGATAAGTATGGATCTATTTGCATTTTTCTACATGTAGACATCCAATTAGACCAGCATCATTTATTGAAGATGCTGTCTTTTTTCCATTGAATGGTTTTGGCATCTTTGTCAAAAATCGGGTGTAATTTTAAGTCCCTCTGAAGTCTAGGAGATAGCATTGGATAAACTGAAGGTGGAGCTACAGTTGTTTTGAAACACCTGACTTAAGTTCTTGGAACCAATCTTGGGTCCTCTGAAAGGTTCCTACATGCCTTAAAAGCTGAGCTGTCAGGACCCAACACCATAATGATCCTGCAACAGCCCCTGGAGTGAGGCCCCCAAGTCAGGGCCCAAGGGCCACCACTGGGGTGACTAGCAGCCTGGACACCAAGAAACCATTGCACAAACAGTTCCTGTCTGAGGAGAACATGGCTACCCACTTCTCCCGACTCAACCTACGTAATGACCACCCTTACAGCAGTCCCCCTGTGACTTTTCCCCAAACTCTGCTACCACTTAGGACCCCTTTCCCAGGGCTCTTTCTCTAGTACTATTCTGGGAACCTGATCTCTGAGGCCATAAGGCTACTGAGGCTGGGGTATACCTAAGCCCCTGGTACCCAGTATCTCTATCTGGGGATATCATGGAGCTCTGAGTGCTGATGGTCATGGACCCCTCCTCTCCACCTTGTTCCCAACAACAAAGACCACCAACCCCAAGAGAAGGATGTGGTCCTTCTCCAAACCAGGTGCTTGGGCATCAGGACCTATCCCTGACAGGTTACTGAGCTCATTGGAACCCACAAAGGGAGGGGCAGCAGTCTGAGGAAGGGAAAATACCACCCCATTAATGAATAAAGATTTGTGAGCAATTTAAAAAAAGCTGAGCTGTCTCTTCAGACTCTGTCTTTATTTTGAATAGAACTGTTTGTGATGATCAGAGGCTTTTTGCTACATTCCACAGAGCATTTATTCAAGGATATTGAACTGGGTTGTTTTTTCCATGTGTGCACCTTTTTTTTCCTAAGGGGTGAACCTTGCACACTGTCTCTCTTTCTCTTTCAGACTTGGCCAGCGATAGGAGGAAGTTAGAATTTTGAATGCACATCAGAGTCTTACATATGCATATGCTTGTGTAGAAACTTTGTGAACTATGTTTGGAACGGCAAGGAGACAAGAAAACATGCTGATTTTTCTCCTGATTATAGTAGACTATGAAAAGACATTCAATACCATTTACCTTTTCTTCCTATTTTTCTTTTTCTTCTTCTTTTGTTTTTCAGTTCTTCCATATCACTTCAAAAGAATTTTGGGTGACATTTTGATTGTGGAATACTGTTGTTTAATAGATTGATGCGACGCTGGAATCAAAACACTTAATATACTTCTCTAGTGGTATGCTTGTTCTCTACAAATTTATGGGACCACTAATAGTCTTAGAATTTTTTTCTTTTCTTCAATCTCTCTTTTTTATTTTTTCATGTCCCAGATCAATTGCAGGTGTATCATCATCACAGATATTGCTCAAGTTGGAAACACAGACACAGTATTCCTGGTCTCTGCCTTATGTCCATTTTCCCCATCATAATTTTGGATCAAGAGTTCCAGGTGCAGAGTGAGATTCAGTAATAAGAGATATACCTGACTTTATTAATGACATTCAGAGTTCATAAATTCTAACTCCATTAATGTATTTCTTATTGTATGTTATTGAGAGTGGTTTACCAAATACTTTTCTTTATGAAGTTATCAGTGATATAGGCTCACCTCACATTCCATTCTATTCATTTATGGATTTAGAGAATCTGCCCACGGCACAGAGTTCACAGTAAATGAAGTGTGAAAATGAATTTTTAACATAATCTAGTAGTCTTTTCATACACTTTACTATTTATAAGATATCAAATTAATAGATTAATTGAACACTTAAAGTTACTGCTATATTGCTCATTGATGTGGTGATTTGGTGGTTTCCAGGGAATGAAGATAAAACCTGTGTTGAACCAGCCCCCAGATCTTGCTGCCAAAGTTTTATGCCTGTCACCTGAGCACTGTGTGTTCCTGTAGGCAACACTGCCCATACCTACTGTGACACTGAGCTCTGCCATCAAAGGTCTATGTGAAGACCTTGGTGAGCCTTCTGCAGACTTCTGAGAGTTATTAGGGAGAACCTTCTAACTCTACAGAAGGTCTGTTCCAGCCCTCAATAGCTGAACCTATTTCTAACTGAGCAGACATCATTTCTTACACCTTATTTCCATGTCTATATTGAGTTGCTCCAAAACTGAATCCCTATCACTATTTACCTGGTGTTTAACCTTGTAAGCTTGGGCAACAGCAGAGCTCCAAACATCCATTCAACTACAAAAGAACCAGCTACTCATATCAAGTGACACTACTAATGACTTATCTCCAAGTGCCTTGGTTTCATTCCAAAGCCAAAACATGAATAACCAAGACAATATGCTGTTATTTTAAGAAATGATGATCCCAACTGTTCTATTTTATCAATAAAGATTCAGGAGCCAGATGCTGGAGTGAACACCTGCTAGCTCAGAGAGGCAGGAAAGCACCAGCTGACCTTTCTTTTCAGCTTAGGTCTGGATGGAAAAAAATTCAAAGGCTCACTAGCTCAGCTGACAGCCAAGGAGGAAAATTACAAAATAATCCAAGGCCTAAGCTAAAGCCCCAAAGATTCAGCTCAAAAGTCAGCTCAAAAAAATCCCTTTCTTCTTCTTCATGCTGTTTTAAATACCCATCAACTCAAAGTCCCTCCTACTTTTTAATCTCTGTAAGCTGGGGTTTTTTTTTTTTTTTTTTTTTTTTGGTCTGCCTCTTGACCTAGGGTTAACTTTATTATATCCTTTATACAGAAAGTTCTTTAGAGTAAAGTTGTGTGCTAGGACTGGGTGAACCACACCATAATCACCTGTTTATAATAAACAGAAAGTTCTTGGATGAAGGGTATATGATAGGGCTCAACCACTCAAAAAAAGAAATTGTTTTATAGTTCACAATTTTGGGGTTCACAATGCGATCAAACATTCTGCAACAGTATGTCCCCTTTAAAATTATTATTCCTGTAGAGATCAATGTTCCCTCAGTAAAGCAACTTAGATGATGCACAAGTGAATGGCTTCAAAATAGCCATAATTAAAAGGTTCAAGAACTCAAAATATGAATAAATAATTGGATGAAAACAGATATAATGCAAATAAAATAAAATGAAAATAGAAATTAGTAAAGAGTGTTTCTAAAGAAATGCCAAGCTGAAACTAAACTTGAAATAATAAATTTAGTAAGTCAAACAAAAAGCTGAATAGAAAGCCTCATGAGTTGATTGGATCAACTGAAACAGAGAATATCAGGCCTCAAAGATGAGGTACAGTGTTAATGTCTTCTGGTAGTATCTCCCTCTACTTTGGCAATATTTCAGAGTTCAGTTAAGATCTTGGAGATGATGCAGAATCCATGTTTGCTTTATCTCTTGGATAGCCTGAGTTGTTGTCTCAGACAAATGGCCGCAATTGAAAGATGGAGGGCAGGGGGCTGAGGATTCCTTCTCCAGGACTAGGGACTGGCTACACTGCTGCTATGGAGAAAAAATTAAACTGACCACTTTTTATTTTTCTGTTACCAGAACTGTAGAGGGTTATAAAAAGGGGACTTTTTTGTTGTTGTTAAATTCATTTATTTTTTAATTTTATTAAAATTTTATATTAATTACAGTTTATTCACTTTGTATCCCAGCTGTAGCCCCCTCTCTCATTCCCTCCCAATCTCACCCCTCCCTTGAGATCTCCCATGACCCTCTCCAAGTCTATTGATAGGGGAGGTCCTCCTTCCTTTCCATCTGACACTAGCTTATCAGGTCTCATCAGGACTGGCTGCATTGGCCTGGCAAGGACTCTCTCCCTTTAGAGAGTCATCAGAAGCTAGTCATTGAGTTCATGTCATAGATAGTCCCTGTTCCCCTTACTAGGGTACCCACTTGAATACTGAATTGCCATGAGCTATATCTGAGCAGGAGTTTTAGGTTATATCCATGAGTGGTCCTTGGTTGGAGTATCAGTCTCAGAAAAGACCCCTGTGTCCAGATTTTTTGGTTCTGTTGCTCTCCTTGTGGAGCTCCTGTCCTCTCCAGGTCTAACTAACTCCCCCTTCTTTCATAAAATCCCCCTGCACTCTGCATCTGCTTGGATACACTGCTGGGTAGAGTTTTTCAGAGGCCCTCTGTGGTAGGCTTCTGTCCTGTTTCATGTTTTCTCCTTCTTCCAATGTCTATCCCATTTGTCTTTCTGAGTGAGGATTGATCAACTTACCCTTCTTCTTGCTTAGCTTCTTTAGGTGTACAGATTTTAGTATGTTTATTCTATATTATATGCATAATATACACTTATGAGTGAGTATATACCGTGTGTGTCTTTGTGTTACTGGGTAACTCACTCAGGATGATCTTTTCTAGATCCCACCATTTGCCTGCAAATTTCATGATTTCCTTGTTTTTAATTGCTGAGTAGTATTCCATTGTGTGAATGTACCACAATTTCTGTATTTATCACTCCATTGAGGGAAATCTGGTTGTTTCCAGGTTCCATTACAAATAAAGCTGCTACAAACATGGTTGAGCAAATGTCCTTGTTGTATACTTGAGTATATTTTGGATATATGCCTAGGAGTGGTATAGCTGGATCTTGAGGAAGCACTATTTCTAATTGTGCCAGGCTGATTTCCAAAGTGGTTGTACAAGTTTACAGTCCCACCAGCAATGGAGGATGCTTCAAAGAGGGGATTCTTTGATCTGAGATTAGCTCCTGCACAATTCAGACAGGTGAAACTGTTATACCCTAGTCCAGTACCTGCTGGGTGTCCCAGGGCAAGCCCAACAGTGCTGAGAAACTTACTGATCCTGCATGCTCCATCTCCAGACTACAGTCTTACCTGCATTCTTAGAGGCCAGTGGTAGTCAGGCACCATCAACCCAGCCTCCATCCACGGAGGTCTGAAGCCACCTAGGACAGAAAAAGTCTGTGGCCCTCGGGGACAATCAACTCAGTCTTCATCCCTGGAGGCATGCAGCCACCCAGGACAGAAAGAGGCCTGGGACAAACAGGGTCCACCAGAGATAAACCAAGCCTGCTCTCTGGTGCTCCGTGCTCTGGCCCACAATTGGTCTGCATTACGCAAGGCCTGTTAATACCAGAGAGAAAGACAGATGGCGAAGGGCCAGCAAAAGAACAAAAACAAGAGGTGGGGCACCATGGTACCATCAGAACTGAGCTATCATACTACAGAAAACCCAGGATAGCCAACACTACTGAAGCACTGGAAAGTGACCCCAGATCCAATCTTAGCAAGACGATAGGGGCCTTTAAGGAAGACACGAATAAATTTCTTAAGGAAATACAGCAAAATTCAACCAAACAGGTAGAGGCCTTTAAAGATGAAACGGATACATCTTTTAAAGAAATTAAAAAAAATCAAAATTAAACAGGTGAAGGAAATGAATAAAACTATCCAATACCTGAAAATAGAAGCGGGAGCAATGAAGTAAACAAAACTGAGGGAATCCTGAATATGGAAAACCTAGGGAAGAGAACAGGAACAACAGACACATACATCGCCAATGGAATTAAAGAAATGAAAGAGAGCATCTCAGGTGTAGAAGATATGTTATAAAAAATAACGTATCAGTCAAGGAAAATGTTCAATCTAAAAATTCCTGACACAAAACATCCAAGAAATATGGTATACTATGAAAAGACCTAACCTAAGAATAATAGGAATAAAAGAAGTTGAAGAGTCCCAGCTCCAAGGCCCAGAAAATATTTTCAACAACATCATAGAAGAAAATTTCCCCAACTTAAAGAAAGAGATGCTTATACACATACAAAAGGCCTACAGAACACCAAATAGATTTACCAGAAAAAATCCTCCCACCACATAATCAAAACACTGAATCTATAGAACAAATAGAGTATTAAAAGTTGTAAGGAAAAATGGCCAAGTAAGACAGCTCTATTAGAATGACACCCTACTTGTCAATAGAAACTCTAAAAGCTAGAAGTGCTGGGACAGATGTTTTGCATCCTCTATGAGATCACAGATGCAAACCAAGACTACTATACCAAGTAAAACTCTCAATCACCATTGATGGAAAATAAGGTATTCCTTGACAAAACCAAAATTAAACAATATTCATTCACAAATCTAGTCTTACAGAAGAAACTAGAAGGAAAACTGCAAACCAAAACTACACCCAAGAAAACATTTGGAAATAAATAGTTTCACACCAGCAAAAACAAAAGAATGGAAGCACACACAAGCACAATCGCACACAAATACTACAAACATCAAATTAAAAGGAATTAACCACTATCATTAATATCTCTCAACCTCAATGGACTCAACTTCCCTATAAAACGATACAGGCTAACAGAATGGATGTGAAAACAGAATCCATCATTCTGTTGCATGTCAGAAACACGCTCAGCAACAAAGATAGACATTACCTTAGAGTTAAGGACTGGAAAAAGTTTTTTTTTTCCAATCAAATGGACCTATGAAGGAAGCTGGAGTAGCCATTCTATGATCCAATAAAATAGACTTTGAACCAAAATTAATCAAAGGAAATGGGAAAAGACACTTCATACTTATCAAAGAAAAAACCCACCAAGATGACATCTCATTTCTGAACATCTATGTCCCAAATGCAAAGGCACTCACATTTAAAGCTTAAGTCACACATCGAACCCCACATATAAAGAGAAGGAGACTTCAACCCCCCATCAATGGACTGGTTATTGAGACAGAAACTAACCAGAGAAATAGTGAAACTAACCAGCATTATAAATCAAACGGACCTAACACATATCCACAAAGCATTCTATCCAAACACAAAAGAGTATACCTTCTTCTCAGCACCTCACAGAACCTTCTCCAACATTGATTTTGTAGATGGTCACAAAGCATGTCTCAACAGATAAACGAAAATTAAATTGACTCTTTGTATTTTATCAGACCACCATGGATTAACACTGAACTTCAACAACAACAAAAACATCAGAAAGCCTACACATTCATAGGAACTTAATAACTCTCTACTCAATGGCCACTGGGTCAAGGAGAAAATAAAGAAAGCAATTAAAGATTTCTACAACTCAATTTAAATGAAGTTACAACATGTACAAACTTATGGGACACAATGAAAGCAGCACTAAGAGGAAAGTTCATGGCACTAAATGCTTTCATAAAGAAATTAGAGCTCTCATACTAGCAATTTAAAATCATACATGAAAGCTATAAAACAAAAAGAATCAAACATGCCCAAGAGCGGTAGACAGCATGAAATAAACTCAGGGCTGAAATCAACAAAATAGAAACAAAACAATACAAAGAGTCAACAAAACCAGGTGCTATTTCTTTGAGGAAATTAACGAGATACCCAAACCTTAGCCAAACTAATCAAAAGACAAAGAGACAGTATTCAAATTCACTAAATCAGAAATAAAAAAGGGAGACATAACATTAAACAGGAAATCCAAAGAATCATTAGGTCATACTTCAAAAACCTGTACTCTAAAAAAGTGGAAAATCTATATGAAATACAGGATTTTATTGATAAATACCACTTACTAATGTTAAATCAAGATCAGGTAAATAATTTAAATATACCTATAACCCCTAAGAAAATAGAAGTCATTAAAAGTCTCCCAACCAAAAAAGGTCTGGGTCAGATTATTTTTAGTACAGATTTCTACCGGACTTTAGAAGAGCTAATACCAATACTCGTCAAACGATTCCACAAAAGAGAAACAGAAGAAACATTGCAAAACTCATTCTATGAGGCCACAGTCATGCTGATACCTAAACCACACGAAGACTTAAAAAAAATAAGTTCAGACCAAACTCCCTTATGAACACTGATGTGAAAATACTCATTAAAATACTCAGAAACTGAAAGAATGTATCAAAAACATTCTTTGAAGAAAGAAATTGAAGAAGATATCAGAAGATGGAAAGATCTCCCATGCTAAAGGATCAGTAGGTTTAACAATAAAAATGGCCATCTTACAAAAAACAATCTAAAGATTCAATGCAATTCCCATCAAAATTCCAACACAATTTCTTGAAGGCCAATGTCTGTATAATCCTGAACATTTTTTAATTTTTTGTTTTAATATTAGTTACAGTTTATTAACTTTGTATCCCAGCTGTTTCCCACTCCCTCATTCTCTCCCAATCCCACTCTCCCTCCCTTTTCTCCTCCCTGCCCCTTTCCAAATCCTCTGATAGGGGAGGACCTCCTCCCCTTTCATTTGATCCTGGTTTATCAGGTATCTTCAAGACTGGCTGAAAAGTCCTCCTCTGAGCCATAGCAGGGCTGCTCCTCCCTTGTGTGTGTGAGGTGTCAAAGCGCCCGCCATTGAGTTCATGTCAGAAATAGTCCCTGTTCCCCTTACTAGGGTACCCACTTGGATACTGAGCTACCATTTGCTACATTCAAGCAGGGGTTCTAGTTTATATCCATACATGGTCCTTGGTTGGAGAAACAGTCTCATAAAAGACCTCTATGCCCAAATATGTTTAGTCCTTGTAGAGCTCCTGTCCTCTCCAGGTCTTACTAACTCCCCCGCCACCTTTCCATATGATTCCCTGCACTCTGTTGAAAGTTTGATTATGTCTTAATATCTGCTTTGATACACTTCTAGGTAGAGTCTTTCAGAGGCCCTCTGTGGTGGGCTCCTGTCCTTTTACCTGTTTTCTCCTACATCCATTGTCCATCCCATTTGTCTATCTAAGTGAGGAGATCATCTTACCCTGGGTCTTCCTTCTTGTTTATTGTCTTTAGGTGTATAGATTTCAGTATGTTTATCCTATCTTATAGGACTGTATAAGTGGGTATATACCATGTGTGTCTTTCTGCTTTTGGGAGACCTCACTCAGGATGATCATTTCCAGGTCCCACCATTTGCCTGCAAATTTCATGATTTCCTCCTTTTTAATTGCTGAGTAGTATTCCATTGTGTAAAACTATCACAATTTCTGTATCCATTCCTCAACTGAGGGACATCTGGGTGGTTTCCAGGTTCTGGCTATTGTGAATAAAGCTGCTACAAACATGGTTGAGCAAATGTCCTTGTTGTGTACTTGAGCATTTTTTGGATATATGCCTAGGAGTGGTATAGCTGGGTCTTGAGGAATCACTATTCCTAATTGTCTAAGAAAGCGCCAAATTGATTTCCAGAGTGGTTGTACAAGTTTGCATTCCCACCAGCAATGGAGGAGGGTTCCCCTTTCTCCACAACCTCTCCAGCATGTGTTGTCACTTGAGTTTTTGATCTTAGCCATTCTGATGGGTGTCAGGTGAAATCTCAAGGTCATTTTGATTTGTATCTCTTTGATGGCTAAGGACATTGAGCACTTTTTTAAAAGTCTTTCTCTGCCATTCTTTATTCTTCTACTCAGAATTCTCTATTTAGCTCTATACCCCATTTTTAAATGGGATTTCTTGATTTGTTGCTTTTTTAACTTCTTTGGTTCTTTATATATTCTGGATATCAGTCCTCTGGCAGATATAGGGTTGGTGAAAATCCTTTCCTAGTCTGTAGGCTGTCGTTTTGTTCTGACAACAATATATTTTGCTTTACAGTAGCTTTTCAGTTTCATGAGGTCCTATTTATTGGCTGTTTCTCTTAGAGTCTGTGCTTTTGATGTTCTCTTCAGGAAGTCGGAAGTCATCTCTTCTGCCAATGAGTTCTAGGCTCTTCCCCACTTTTTCTTCTAATCGATATAGTGTGTCTGGTTTTATGCTGAGATCTTTGAACCACTTGAACTTTAGTTTAGTGCAGGGTGATAAATATGGATCTATTTTCATTTTTCTGCATGCAGACATCCGCCAACACAATCCTTTAGAGAACTTGAAAGAGCAATCCTCAATTTTATTTGGAAAAAAAATCCAGGATAACTAAAACAACTCTGGACAATAAAAGAACTTTGGGAGGTATCATCATCCTTGATTTCAAGCTGTACTACAGAGCAATAGTAATACAAACTGTATCGTACTGGCAAAAAACAGACAGGTTAATTAATGGAATCAAATTGCTGACACAGCAATAAAGCCACACACCTATGAACACTTGATTTTTGACAAAGAACCCAAAACCATACTTGGAAAAAAAAGCATCTTCAAAAAAATTTGCTGTCTAACTGAATGTCTACATGCAGAAGAATGCAAATTAGAGCCATATATATCACCCTTCACAAAACTCAAGTCCAAGTTGATTAACGACCTCAATATAAAACTGGACACACCAAATACAATATTGAGAAAATGGGGAAAAGCCTTGAACTCATTGATATAGGAGACAACTTTCTGAACAGAACACCAACAGCTCAGGATTGAGATCAGCAATTAATTAAATGGACCTAAATAAGCTTCAGAAATGCAAAGAATTTTGTCAATAGGACAAAATGGCAGCCTACAGAATATGAAAAAATCTTCACCAAATCTTCTTCCATCTGACAGAGGACTAATATCCAAAATATAGAAAGAACTTAAGAAATGTGACACTAACAAACCAAGTAATCTACTTAAAATGGGTTATAGAGCAAAACAGAGAATTTACATCACAGGAATCTCTGTTGGTCAAGAAGCACTTAAAGAAATGTTCAATGTCCTTAACATCAAGGAAATATACCAGTCAGAATGGCTAAGATAAAAACTTACATGACAGCAATGCCGGTGACTATGTTGAACCTGGGGAACACTCCTTCATTGCTGGTTAGAGTGAAAACTTGTACAACTACAGTGGAAATCAGTCCTTAGATTTCTTAGAGAATTGGGAATAGCTTTACCTCAAGACCCAGCCATACCCCTCCTGGGCATCTCCACAAAATATACTCCAGCACAGGGACATTTGATCAACTTTGTTCATAGCAGCTTTATTTGTAATAACCAGAATCTGGAAACAACATCAATGTCTGTCAACCAAAGAATGGAGGAAAAAATGTGGTACATTTACACAATGGAATACTACTCAGCTACTAAAAGCAAAGACATTATGCCATTTTCTGGCAAATGGATGGAAGTGGAAAATATCATCTTGATTGAAATGACCCAGACTGAGAAAGATAAAATTGGTATGTTCTCATTTATAAGTAGGCATTAGCCATAAAGTATAGTACAGGAAAATCATTCTACAATCCATAGATTCAAAGAAGCTAAGTAACAATTGGGTCTAAGGCAGGATGCTTGAAAATCACTCAGAAGAGGAAGTAAAATAGGTACTGGAGGTGGATGGAGAGAGGGACCTAGGTGGGAGAAAGGAACAGAAGGGATCAAGTGTGGGAAGGACTGAGGAAGGAGAACTGGGAGAGAGAATTGCTATTGTTGGGAGGGGAAGCTCTGGGATGAGCCAGAAACCTAGGACAAGGGACTTAATGACTTTGACAGTGAACCCTTGCTAAGACTCCTAGCAACAGGGGACATGGAACCTCCACCTCCTGCAACCAAGCAAGACTTCCAATGTAGACATGGGGAAACCAACACAGCCACAAAAGCTTTGACTAACAATTTGTCCTACCTACAAGATGAACAAGGATAAACATGGAAAAAATTGACGGAATGACCAACCAATCACTGGCCCAAATGAGGCCCATCCTATGAGAGAAAACCAACCCCTGACACTGTTAACTGTATTCTGCTATACTTGCAGAAAGCAGCCAAGCATAACTGCCCTCTGACAGGCTTCACCTAGCAACTGATGAAAACAGATGCAGCGACCCACAGACAATCATTAAGCAGAACTCAGGGAATATTGTGGAAGAGGGGGAGGAAGGATTGAAGGAGCCAGAAAGGCAAGGACACCACAAGAAAATGTTCAGAATCAACTTATGTTAGGCCCATAGTACCTCACAGAGTCTGAACCACCAACCAAAGAGCATGCATGGGATGGACCTAGACCCTGTGCACATATGTAACAGATGTGCATCTTGGTCTTTAAATGAGTCCCTTAAAAACTGGAGCAGGCGCTGTCTCTGACTTCATTGCCTACTTTTGGATCACTTTCCCATAACTGGATGCCATGTTTTGCCTCAATAGAAGATGTGCCTACTGCATCATGATATGCCAAGGTGAGTTCATATACACGTGAAGCCTCCCTTATCTGAGAGTAAAAGCAATGTGGGAATAGGGGTAAGAGAGGGGAGTGGAGAGGGAGGGACTGTGAAGTGAGGAGGGAGGGGAAACCGAGATTAGAATATAAATTAGAGAAATTAATTAATGAGACATGTTATAAAAAGAAAACAAACAAACAAACAGAAAGCAAGCCAGAGTTGGTGATGTAAAATGGGAGACTTTAACGTTTAGAGATTATTCTCCCAGGCTAAGAGTCCTTCAGCATCCAGCTGTGATGAGATGCTGGATAGTTTATGAAGAAGGCCCAAGGACCGTGTAGGGCTATACAGGTAGTGACTCTACCCATCTTGATAGTACAAGAGATGGGGTCTATAGGACCTTAACGATTTTTAAAAACTTTTATTTTCTAAAACCTTGAGAACCTCATTCAGAAGGGAAAATATAATAGACACCAGAAACATTTGAAGACAGGGAACAGGATGGGAGCTTAACATAGATATCCTCTGAGAGATTCCACCCAGCAGTGGATCAAAGTAGATGCTAAGACTCACAGCCAAATTTTGGGTAGAGTACAGGGAGTCTTAGGGAAAAGTGGGGGGATAGAAGAACCCAGAGGTAACAGGAGCTACACAAGGAGACCAATAAAGCCAACAAATCCTAGGCCAGGAGGCCCTACAGAGACTGATGCACAAACCAAGGACCATGCATGGAGGGGACCTAGACTCTCTGTTCAGATGTAGCCCAGTGGCAGCTCAGTCTCCAGGTGGGTTTCCTAGTAAGGGGAGCAGGGTTTATCTTTGACGTGGACTCAGTTGCCAGCTCCTTGATGACTTCCTTCTGGCAGGGCAGCCTTGCCAGGCCAAAGAAGAAGAGGATTCAGGAATTCCTGATGAGACTTGATAAGCTAGGGTCAGATGGTAGGGGAAGTGAGAGGGTTCCCCCTTTCTGTGGTTTAGGGGAGGAAGATGGAGGAAGAGGGAGAGGAGAGAATGGGAGGAGACCAGGGAGGGGGTTAAAATCGGGATATAAAGTGAATACATTATAATAAATAAATAAACAAATACATGCATACATACGTAAAAAGTTAAGAAAAAAAGAGCAAGTAGTTTCTCAGAACAGAATAACCTTCATAAGTCTTTCCAACCCCTCCTAAAAGAATTTCATTATAAAAATTTCACCTCCCAAGCATCTTGAAGGGCAGTGATTCGTTGGATGGAGTATACACACAGAGAATACATCCTGTGAGTGTAGTAGTAGGCACTGGGGGGAATAGATATTACTTTTTTATCTTCTCAGAAAAATCACATTGTATGGTTGCATGAGAGGGAATGAATATAAGGAATTAAATTTATTCCTGTTTTTCCTTAGAAAGAAAAGAAATGAGATATTTTTTCTTTTACCATCCGAATTATGATGTCTACATCTATTTTAAAAAAGTAATGCAGTAGCTAATTATATTTGTTTCAGTTGTTTCTTGATATTTCAATAACATGTAATGTGGAACACTTTCATATATTTGTACACAGTATCAGAGAGATGTTTTGTATATTAAACATTTTTATTTCATTAAATTGAGTAATTAATTTTTTTATTTATTACAATTTATTCACTTTGTAACCCAGCTGTAGCCTCCTTCCTCGTCCCCTTCCAATCCCTCCCTTTCTCTTCTCCTCCCATGTCCCTTCCACAGTCCATTGATAGGGGAGATCCTCCTCCCCTTCCATCTGACCCTAGCCTATTGAGTAATTTTAATAAGTTTCTTAGATGCATCTCAGAGTGTGGCAATGTTAAACACTGTCTCTAGAAGAGAAAATTTAAAAATTATTGGTTCATGCTTTATTAGCCATATAATTTGGCTTAGTTATAATAAAACATTCTGATACGATATTATTGGCCCTTTCACTGGAATTGTGAGTATATTGGTGTTGTATGAACAGTTATGTTAGTTCATTTTGATAGTGACAATATGCTAACTAGATTATATAAATAAAGAATGTGTCCGAGATTGTTCAGCAAGATCCACGTATGTCTTACTGTAGAATATGAATCGTACCATTTATGTAAGCCATATGAACATAGTTTTGCACATGCCAGAATATCTCCTCTAAATTTCTATACTTGGCAATTCTTGGTAAGAAAATAAGAAGTCAATTCTTGATGCATTTTTTTTGAATTCAGAGTCAATATATACTACATACATGTTCTGCAGACCAATTTATTGCAAAGTTCACAAGGCTATGAGTTTTTTCTTTTCCAAATATCCCTTATTAACACACCTTTCTCATTTTAATTATTCCTTTTTTTTTAGTTTTTTGAGATTATGATAGAATTTGATCACTTACCTTCTTTCTTCTTCCTCTAAAACCTCTCCTTAACCACCCTTGCTCTCTTTCAAAATCATGGCTTCTCTTTTTCATTAATTGTTCTTACACACACACACACACACACACACGCACACACACAACACACGCACACACACACACTTCTAAATATATAAATGTAACCTGGTCAGTCTGTGCTTCAATTAGTGTGCTCCTCCTTGGGGAAGACTATTTCTCCCAAAGTCAGCATTCAATTGTTGTCTTCAGTTCTTTGAGAGGGTTGAGGTCTCCTGTGCTGTCCCTGTCCATGTTAGAATGCCTATTACTGTTGTCCTTGTTTAGCTCATGATAATGCAGTCATGGTAAGACTATGAGTATAGCTTCTGACATTACTAGAAGTCACAATCTCATAGAAAACACCCTGCGCCTCTGTGTCCTACAATATTTTCACAGCCTTGTCTGCAATGATTCCTGAGTCTTAAGGGTGAGAGTTCCTTTGTTTCTGTAACAGTCTCTATACATCTCAGAGAGAGGTTTCCTTTTTGAGGGGCAAGGATTACACATATTTTTGGACATAAGGACAAATATTTAGAATGCAGCTAGGGACAATGCTAGTTTAGTAAAGTAGTAGTTTTAGCTTCTCCTTCAAAATGTATTCCATTTAACCTTGGGTAGTTGGCTAGGTTTCCGTTACCAGGCATGATTATACTCTTGTTGTGCAAGCAGAGGCTAAGCATTTTGAAGTGGTCCCGAAGCAGGAAAACGATATGCAAGTTGTGTAAAAGAGAGGATTAATATATAATGTACTGAGAGTATCTTAGATTTCTATATCCTGAATAACATATGCACACACACAATTTTAGATAAGCTCCCTTGATAAAAGAAGCAAGGGGATGAATGTCTATATCTATATGCAATTATTTATTATGTGAATAAATAAATGAATATTGATATCCAAATCACTCCTGATATGCTGAGAACCTGGTCCTTGGGCCTTTGTGCTGGGTGAACAACATTTAGAGAAATTCCAGAGTAGCTCTTTCTCATTTGTGGGTGACAACTATTTATCATGAAGTCTGCAATGTGCATGTCTGAGTAGTCCCAATCTTGCACTGGAACTGGGTAAGTTTCTGACAAGCCAATGGCTCATATTCCACAATGGAAATGCTGATGTGGAAGCAGGAGTGGGAGAAACATCAGGGTAAATCAGCTCTAGCAGCAGAAGGAAAAGACAAGCAAACAAAAAGAGATAATAAACTCCTTCTAAAATATTATCCCCTGCAGGGAACCATGAAGTTGGCCCTGGCCCAGCTATCTTGAAAGGCACATGTAAAAGGTTTCTCAGGTTAGAGTCCAGGGCTCATGGGGCACAGTGTGACTTCTGGTTCCCTAGTGACTGATGCACTCCCTTGGGCTGAAAGTGTCCAGGTGGCTCTGCGTCCCTCTGTATGTTCCCTTGAAAGTCAAGGAAGCACGGAAGTTTGACAGGACAATTTGCCTTAGACATTAATCTTGTGTATCCTATTTAGCTTGCAAATGTCATCGTCTTTGCAGCTACAAAGCTACAACTATAATAATCCTGGCCATTGCCATTATGTTCTGTTTCTGATAAAGGTATAAAAGTCTGATTGCTCTCAACAAAATTATCCCAGTCTTAGTTGAGCTCTGTCCCTTCCAACCTGGCCTGATTTAATTCCTCACTTCCATCTCAGGTGAACTTGGCATTGTAAATAAGTGCAGTCTCTTACACCTTACCCCCAATTCTTTTAAATCTGGGCTGCTACCTGAAGGTGCACCCACAAACAAGGCATGCTTCCCACATCAACCAAGACAATCAGGGCAATCTTCAGGAGAGTCTCCCTACTCAGCTGATTCTAATTTGCGGCACGTTGATGTTAAAACCAACTATAATATACATATTCTCTCTCTGTCTCTCTTTCTGTGTGTATGTGTATGTGTGTGTGTGTGTGTGTGTGTGTGTGTGTGTATTTTCCCCATTAATGGAGAGAAAACATGAACATCGCTTGTGAATGTATGATCATACGTGATGGTTTGATCTACAAGTAAACAGTCACTGAAAAAAATCTGATGCAGAAGTCATTCCATTATAATTTCAATTCTATTTCACAAAGGGACCTAGGGACATGAAATTTAGAATTTTAGGATTATATTGGTGTAATCTCTGATAAATGGATTAATCAATTGAAAATAATGAGATATCTATCTATCTATCTTTCTATCTATCTATCTATCTATCTATCTATCTATCTATCTATCTATCTACCTAATTAGAAATGTATCATGTCAAAATTGGTCTCATATTGAAGTTAAACTATTTCCCGTTCTAAAAGGAGAATCATGTACAACCCAAATCCTGATGGACGGCAGGATGATCCAAGAGAAACTGTTATCAGAACAATGATATAACAACTATTCACTTTGAGGCCTAATTTTTTTCTAATTTGATATTAGCCCTCAGATACAAGACAATATAGGGTACAAACAATTAACCCTCTAATTACATCTGGCTTCCATGTCTATGCTGTTCGTGGATTTAGTAAGCACCGTCTAAGCCCTTGACATGAGCATGCTGTTCCTTGTAGCAGCCAATTCCTTACAAGTTATAGAAAATTAAACCACAACGTACTTTGCTGTTCCTAAAATTCTTACTGTACTGTGGTGGTTACTGAAAAATAAATCTATGTTTTTGTATATTCACTTTTATTTACAGGTACAACAGAATATTAGATGCTGTTCTGCTGTCTACTTTTTGTATAAGCTGTGTTGTGATTGTTCTTATACATTTTCAGTCTTCTTTTCAGGAGGTCATAGGACTTTGACTGATTGGATCTATCTATCTATCTATCTATCTATCTATCTATCTATCTATCTATCTATCTATCTATCATTGGTAGCATTATTTTATTCTCAACTGACAAATATTTTGGTTATTTCATTCACTTTTAAGGTTTATTTACCATATCAACGTCTATACATCTAAATCTGGAAACATATCTGTAATGATACAACCTACTTTTTGTTGAAAATGAAAAGTTTCATACACGTTTTAGTTCTT
>CM053748.1:22754307-22778102 GCA_028658305.1 Pachyuromys duprasi
GCAGAGGGTTGTGTGCCCGCCCAGTGCAGCCCGCGGTATCTGTGTGAAACTCAGTCCTTCTGGGGTACTGTGTGCCCCCGCCCAAAGTGGCGGCTTAGGCGCCTAGCCCGACTGTGCGCAGCCTGTCACCCTCCAGAGTTTTTCCTGGGAGTAGCTGGGTGTCCCTTGGACTTTTCCACTTGATTTCCCCACCGTAGGAATTCTGCTGACCTGGCAGTCGCAAAGGCTGGTGTTTTAGGTCCGAGATCTCAGTCTCCCGGTCGCTGTGCCTACACTACTGTCCTGCTCCTCAGACACAGTGTCCTCCTGGGGCAGCCATCTTGGATCTCCGATTCTCTGTCACACACTTATCTCTTATAATCCAGATGGAGAATAAGAAAAATATAAGGCTCAAAAATGTAGTGATGGCACAAAGACCAAGAAATACTGGAAGCAGGTAGAATAGAGAGCACTCCCCTGCATTATTGTACAATGCCCACAGGTCAAATTGTCAGAGCTGTCCACAGTTGGCAATGGTTATCTCATTGGCCCTGCCATACCAGCACCCAAATCCTCATGGCTTCCACACTCTACTTGCCATCTCTCACTTTCCCAAAGACCATAGGGTTACCAAGCTGTCTTGGTAGTACAGAATAAACCCTGGGAATAATTTATGCCTGGTCAAGTATTTGTGGACTAGATTCCAAAAAACTACATGCTTCAAGATAAAATTCTCATCCTCAAATTTTCCCACACAGATGAATTTGCTGCCATTGATATTATGGCATGTGAAGTCACCACTCTGGCATGAGTTCTGGAATCATTCTTCACAAGGCAGAACATGTCCATCAAGTCCTGTCTCCAAATCTGGAAACTTTGAGACTTTGTAAACCACGCAAAGGACACACACATCCCATAGGCTTGTCACAAATGACATTGTCAAAAAACTCAGAATTTAGAGACATTCTATGCCCCCAAAACACCTAACCACCAGTTAGAGAGTGAAGATGTCTAATGAGCAGCCAATAGGGAGAAAGACCACAGAGACACAGTAAATATAATATTTTGTCCTTATCTTCCTAACCTGGGACAAACCCGTCAAGGACCTTTAAGTCCCACGGCCTTTCAGAAGCAGGACTTCAGCTTCCTAAGTTCCCCCCTCTCTTTGCAGAGGGCCTTTCTCTCTGTGTGATTGTGTATGTGTGTGTGTGTGTGTGTGTGTGTGTGTGTGTGTGCAGGTATGTATGTGCACGTGTGTATGTGTGATTCCTTATTCCTATAAAATTTTCCAACATCAAAAACAAAACAAAGTGAATATAATAAGGCAGCAAGCAGCTACAGGGAACTATGGCACTTGTAAAGACTTAACTATTTTATTTATTATTTATTTAATATTTTATTCATTTTATTATTCTCTCAAATTTTTAAACTCCTCCTGATGATCTCTGAGTCACTTTTTATTGAAAATAGTTTTTTCTGAGATGCAGTTCCCAATTCCCTTACTAGAGTACCTACTTGAAGCCTAAGATGCCCATCTGCTACATGTTTGTATATATGCATGTGCTAGAACGTAGGTCCAGTTCATGCATGGTCATTGGTTGATGCTTCTGTCTCAGCAAACCCCTCTGGGCCCTAGTTAGTTGGCTCTGTTGTTTCTCCTGTAGAGTTCCTGTCACTTCTGGGTTCTTTTCTCTTTCCTCCTACTATTCCTCAAGACTCCCTATGCATGGAGCGGTGTTTGGCTGTGATCTCAGCATCTGTTTTGAGGCACTGCCAGGTAGAGCCTCTCAGAGGACAACTCGGTCAGGCTCCAGGATAGAGATCATGTTCAGTCCTGATGCAACTTGGTGAGCTGGGGTGGATGGGAAAGGGAGGTCCCTTTTCTGAGGAAAAATGGGAGGAGGGAATGGGAAGGGAAGAGGGAATGGGACTCCAGGGATGTAGAGTGAATAAAATAAATAAATGAGAAAAAATACACACAAAAAGAAAGAAAGAAAATAGTTTTTCGCAAATAGCATATTCTAACCACATTCTCCTCCCCTTTTCTCCCCAGATACTCCCTACTTCCCTATTCAACCTTCTTTCTCTCTCATTAGAATAGAAACAGGCCAATATGAAAACAAAGAAATAAACTAGGATAAAACAGGGGGGACATGAAAAACACATGCACAAACACACACATACACATATGCCATAAAAACACAAAATCAGAAACCATAATAGTGAAGTAAAAGGCAAGTAAGGTTAAAAAGTGCCCAAACCAAGCAATATGAGACAAAATAGCTCCAAAAAAATAATGCTTCGTTTGCTTTTTGTTGGCTGTCTAATACTGGCTTGTGGTCTCCCTTAATTGTTGTTTTTATGCCCAGTGAATCTGAGTCCCTTTGTATTCTAAGTATATTGAACTTTGTTTAAAGGCCATTTCAACCTCCATGGTTTTAATGGATGAAAACCATTAGGCTCTTTCTTTCTTTTTGAATAACCGAGTCCTTAAATAATGCCTTATACATTGAAAATAAGAGTCTTCACACAGCAGCAAAAATGGAGGAAATGTAGTTGAATTCAGCACCTCTAGAAGTATTCCTTCATTTCTTTGCTCTACAAAATCCCTTTCAAATGTATATCCAAATAAACACCATACATTTTATTTATGTATGATACAGTCTTCTGATCAGACAGGTCCACCATTCTTACATTCAGAGTAGCATGAAACACAGAAAATTTATATAATGTCATTGCCTATTTAATTTTAGAAGAACAGCAGCTACATCTAGAATATGAGAGCTAAACACCCTAATTTTAATATGAGCAAGTGCAACTGAATTTTCAAAGTCACAGGATACTTGATAGAAGCAGCAGAGATCATTGGCTACTTTTGTTGGATTTTAAAATAACTTCTAATTATATGGAGTGCTTAAATCTATTATAAATTTTAAAATTAGAACATTCTTTATAAAGGTAAAGAAGCTTTGATCAAAACCTTTAATCCCCTGTCTCTCTCTACAGTGTGGCGTGTACTCTTCTGACCTTTCTTGTGCTTTACATTTATATGTATTTGTCTTTTTGAAAGTACGTAGCTGCACCTTCTTTCCACAGTTTTTCAGTTGGTACAAGGAGTTAGTTGAGCTCTGTGAAGAAGAATCACATGTAGTGTAAGGAATTATGCATGAGTGTTCATGTAGGAACATAAGGACTAATAAGGCTATCAAAATGAATGAACTCCAAAAACAACACAGGCTATTGTCACTGCCTTTGGTTATAGTCCATAGCTATATTGTAAGAGCCTATTGTTGAAGACATCACATACTTTGGCTGGAGAACATAAGTGAATCAATTGAACTGACAAGGAAACTGTCCAGATAGCAAATTTTACAATACCAGAGGTGTTATGTAGGGTCATGGAGATTTAAAAAAAGACGGTCTTACCCAGTGCTGGACCTTGCATATTGTAATAATGACCTGCCAGGCACTGATTCCATAGTGGCACAACAGTTATGTAGATAACTAATGGCTCTCTGATGGATTTGAGGCCCGTTCCACACGTGAAATTGACATGCATGCATGATAGCATAATCCTCATCAAAAACTCATGCCTGGGTAACTCCTGGGTTCGTTCTAGAGTACAGCTTTCACATTGCCTTCTAAAAAATTATTTTTTATATCCATATAACTAGACTTAGTCATAAAAGTTTCTTTTTGCAGTGGTCAAAAAATCAGTTCTGAGATGCATGATTTGTCTGAGTGGGGAGAAAAAGAGATTAAGTTCATCCCTTAAAGGAACATCATTACCAATATCTACCACACTGCTAAGTCTCAAGGAAGACTGTGGAAAAAGAGGCCAAAAAATTGTAAGATCAGAAGGATGGAGAATAGTGGAGTGGAGTGCTGTCTTCTGGTCATGACATAAATGACACACTCATGAACTCACGTCAGCTGTAATTATGTACACATGTTGTAAACAAGGGCAAGGCAACCAAAGTTCAAGAACAGATTGAAGGAATGTTTTTTCAGGCCTTACTCCCTATTGAGAAACTATTGGCAATTGGTAGTTCCTAGGGAAAGTAGAATTATTCTCTTTTTGAGGATGTTCCCATTGGGAGGTTTCGCACTCTATGCTGTATGGCCTTACACCCATACATATAGACAGCACTAACAAGACTTAGTAGGTTGTCAGAAAAAAATAAAGACATGAAGTTGGGAGGAAAATGTGTTGGAAAGTTGAAGGAGGAAAATCAAGGAAGATATAAGGTCATATCTTACTAAATACATGTGTGAAATGCTCAAGAATAAAGCAAAATTATAGGTGAAAAAGAAAAACAAGTATCCCCAGTAAGTACTGCCACAATTCCCTACATATGATTTTTTTAAAAAACTTATTTTCTCTGTTTTAAATGTCTTGGGATAAACATTTGGTAATTTGTCTTGTATAGACATGTCTTTGATCCAGCTTCTTTATATCTAAAAGTTTAGACCAAAAATATTCCTTGGGAATTGAGGCTTAGTATTATTATAATCTTTACTTTGTAAACATCGGCAATTCCTTCTTTATTTTTAGAAAGGATTGTCTCACCCTCCTGAGTAGAAAAAAATAGATTAATATTGAAGTATATAGACAGAGTGTAGAAAGACAGATTTTTCACGGAGATTGATCAAGATACTACATTCAAAAGGTAAGCACTTAGGAGATCTTTCTATAACCCAGTAGCCGTTTGAATACTCTTTTCATTGCCAACTTCATTTCTTGATTCCTGAATGTATAGATCACAGGATTCAGTAAAGGAGTGATAACTGCATCAAATATGGCCAAAAATTTATCAAGGTTTATGGAGGTAGATGGCCAGGTATAGACAAATATCAAAGGACCAAAGAATAAGACCACCACAGAGATATGAGCTGAAAGTGTGGACAGAGCTTTGGAGGAACCACTTGAAGAGTGTTTTTGCACAGTGCTTATTATGACAGTATAAGAAATTATCAGAATGAAGAAGGAGCCCACAGAGATGAATCCGCTGTTGGCTGTGATCATGAATTCTAGTTTACGGATGTCTATGCAAGCAAGTTTGATGAACCGGGGAAGGTCACAATAGAAGCTGTCCAACACATTTGGTCCACAGAAAGGTAAGTTTACAACAAAAACCAGTTGAACCAGAGAGTGTATAAGGCCAACTATCCAGGCAGTCACTACGAAGAAGAGGCACATTCTTTGGCTCATAATACTCAGGTAATGGAGAGGTTTACATATGGCTACATATCTATCAAAAGCCATGGATATTAGTAAAACCATCTCTACACCACCAATGACATGGATGAAGAAGATCTGAGTGATGCAGCCTCTAAAGGAAATGACTTTGTGCTTTCTGAACAGGTCATAAATCATCTTGGGGGAAGTGACACAAGAAACACCTAAGTCAATGAAGGAGAGGTTAGCCAACAGAAAATACATGGGAGAGTGCAAGTGAGGGTCTGAGGCCACAGTAAAAATGATGAGGGAGTTTCCCATCATGCTTGCCATAAAAAACATGGAGGAAAACACAAAGACAAGAAGCTGGATGTCCCAGGAGGTGGTGAGTCCAAGAAATATAAACTCAGACACAACAGAGTGATTTGATCCTTCCATTAGTATTATGTCAATATGACCTGTGGAAGGAAACAGAAAAAATACAAATTATATTAAGTGAATGTTAATAGCCTATGTTAAATTATATTTTAAAAAGTTATGAATGTATGCTTATAATCTGATATTTAAACCAAACAAAAGGCAAACAGTATGTGATAAAAGGAAAACCACTTAATGTCGGGGAGTGAACTTTAAATAAAAGTGAACTATCACTTTATACCTGTTAAATAGCTTTTAATCATAAAATTTAGAGTGGAGGTGAAAAATAGATCTATCTTTAAATTTTTGACATGCATATAAAGTGGGATAGCCATTACAAAAGAAATGTATGATGCATCCTCAAATTTTCAAAGTATGGTTTTATGTAGCTTCGGCATAACGCACTCACCTAATAAGGCATGGATCACAGTTTGGAAGGAAAAAGGAAAGGGGGAGGAAGGGATTTTAAATGAGAGCTACTTCTGATTAAACAAGCCTCCTTTTTGCACAACCCATACAGCCTGAGGAAATGATGTCATCATATGCAAATAATTTCTTCCCATTTTCCTTTTAGCATCACTTACAATAATCAACATAGACAGTTGATTGAATAGTATACAAACACATTAACATACAGGCACAATGAAACGTTCTTCAGCTTTTTAAAAGAAGAGAATCATTTTGTGTAGTAATCTGCCTAATCCTAGGGGTTGATGATATACATGTAATTAAAGAGACACAATGGTTGATACTGACAATTTCACAAATACATAGAATCCAAAGAAGGCATGTTCATAAAAAGAAGTGCCATGTAGAAATAAGGACTGGGAACTGGAGAGAAGAAGTTGGTGAAAAGATGCAGATATTCTGTCAAAATGATCTAATTCTGGAGATCCACCATGTATCAGTGTGACTCTGGTTGACAGTGATGCTGTATTGTTTGAAACTGCCAAGTGGAGATTGTCAGTGTTCTCACAGGAAATAAACATGGGGTGTGAGGTGACTGAGATGTTTGGATCGTTTCACAACGCACACGTATGTCAAAACATCACACTGGAATCTACAGTTAGAAACAAGAGTTTGCCATTAGTTACATCTTAATAAAAACAGAGAGGGAAAACTATCGACAACACCTAGGGACTGTGGGTAAGTGACCATACGGGGAAGTTGGTGACACTTGTGTAGTGCTGCCATATTCTCTCTTTGAATTTCATGCTCCTTTGTTTTCCCTCAGAGTAGGCACAGAAATATTCCCTTTGAGAGAGAAGACTGGCCATGGTGGAAACAACTGATTTTTGTTTCAAGACTAATATATAGCCTGGTCTACAAACAAACAAAAACAAAAATAATACTTCCTTTTGAAGTCAATACCTTATTCTGCTAAATAAATCTTTTTTCCTCTTACCTACTTCTGGAAAATATGTACCTTCAAGGTTTATTAAATGATTAACCAAACTACGACATCTTGTTATATTATTAGCACTTATCTTTATTACTTCTCTTATTTTTTGAGATTATAATACAGTTATAACATTTCCCTCCCCTTTTTTCCCTACAAGCCCTCCTATATACATCCGGTTACTCTCTTTCAACTTTATGGTTCGGTTTCTTTTTTTATGTTTGCTATCTCTAAAATTGACTACACCTGTCACAATACTAACTCAGCAAATGCTGAGCAGATGACATATGTGTATTTGCATTCTCTGAAGCAATTAAGAAGTGATCCAGAGAGAGACAAGCCTCTCTGTAACTGCCAGTTACTATTATGCATAATGTCAAACACAGAAACAGTAGACACTTGGAAACTTTTGTATAACAACAGAACTAAAGTGTGTCATTTTAAACTCAAAGTATTAGTCCATGAAGCAGGAGAGGTGGAGTGCATAGTATGTGAATCAAAAACTTAGCCATCTAAAAGAAACAATATAATTCTGTTCCAACACTGGTGACAGAATTCTATTATAGTTTTCCTTTTATTTTGTAAAGAAACATAATAAAATATACATAATATGAGCCTTGAATTCTGATCAAAATTACCACTATGACTCATCCTCCATCAAATTAGTATTAGTGATAAGTCCTGAGTCTCAGTTTATTTGTCTACTGAACACGTTTTTAAATCCTGCATTTTATAGTTCAGTTAGGAATACCACAACTAAGGATCATAATCACACACTCAGCATGTAGGTGTTCCATACAATACAAGTATTTAATAAAAGTTAATGTTATTTCCTTTTCCATTTGTGCATGAAAATTATGAACTTATGATATAAAAGAATGAATGAAAAAACAAGGTATTAGCAAACATGGAGAATCATAACACTAAAAAAATATTTCAAAATACATTAACTATTTTCTTAAGCAATTTTTCAAAATATAACTGGCTCCTACTTGACATTATATAATATCCATATTATCTTGATGATTAAAACATAAACTTTAAGCTGAAATTAAGTATATTTTCAAAGAATAATGATGTTTCTTTAGTGGTTATTACAAATATAACTCATTAAATTTTCCTTTCCAAAGAAACCGTAATGTCCATAAAGCTAAAGATTGTGACCTTCTTCTAGCCAATGTACCATAGAACTCATAATCACAGACCATGATATAAATTTTTGTTGAAAACTAAAAAAAAAAGATACTTAAAAAAGTCACATTAAAATATGCTATTATGTAGTTCGAAGAAAACAGGCAAAGAGACTGGCCAGAATTACAATATGACAGAGAATTTGAATTAAGAGATTATAGTTGTAAAGATTTGGAGAAAATGTAGAAGTAAATGGGATTAAAGAGAGATTCTTTTAAAAATTATTAAGAAATTAAATAAAATTGTGCAATTATGAGGAGAAAAAGAAACAGTGTCCCTTTAGTAAAATAATGGATAATTTATGAGGAGTGATAACCATTGATTTTCAGAGCTATTCCTTAGAAGCTGTATAATTATAACAATAATAATATAGTCAGTTCAGGTATGCTGTATTTAATGGCACATATTCATTACACATGCATTCTACCTTTTAATTCATTTGAATGTATATATAATATGAATGTGCAACAGTCATTATGGTGTCTTCAAATTTTATGTTCTAAGACTCTTGGAAGACATTCGCAAGTTACTATCAGCTATGAATTTACCTGTCTTTTTTATTTGCAACACCCTTCAACAAGTAAGAACTAGGAAATTATTTAAAGAGTTTAGCTGAATACAGTGACTTATGGTTAGAAAGGAGTGATATATAACTATGAAGAATACCAGATATTATCATATATGATAAATTTGGAAGATTAGAATTAAAAGTCAACAGAGTCCAGAGGTAAATTTCAGTACAAAAGCAGTAATAAAGAAGTGTCTAACTAACTCTGCATACAAGGAAAGAATATTCACTTACTTGGAAGCCATAAATTTCCATGGAGAAAAACTCCTAAAAGGTGATGTTTGGAATTGGCTTTACTTACAGAACAGCTGTACTTGAAAGTGCTGTTTTATAAGTCCATTCTTTACATTCATAACTAATAAAATATCCATGATAAGAAAGACCACCCTATGCCTTTGGTTATTGTAGCAGTTAATGCATTTCCTTGGCCAATATAGAACCAAAGAATACAGGAAGACATATTCCAAGACATTCAGTCCTTATAGAGAGAGGATGTATTTGGTATTACGATTCCTAATTCAGTCATTAAGTTCAACAGCTCTATTGAACAGTACTCATGTAAACAATCATCCATGTGTATTTCTTTCTCAGTCTAGAAATACTGCAATCTCATTCACTCACTCATTTGAAACCTTTTCTAGTTTTACTTCTCAAGTTGGTAAGAACATCGCTAATTTTAATTATTATTATTATGGGAAACTTAAATGATTTATGTCTCCTTTTCAAATACATACATACATACATAAATAAAACAAAATTATTTTATATTTTCCTCAAATATTCAAGACTCAATAAACAAAATGTTTATTTGTTGTTTTGAGACAATGTCCATTTGTATATTCCAGTTTGGCCTCAAACTTACAGCAATTCTACTGCCTCCGTCTCCCAAGCTAGGCACCAACATGCCCAAAATATCTTTTACAACTCTTTTCATGTTTTTCATTATTCTTTCTCAATTTCTACCACCCTTAAAATCTTACTAATTATTAAAACTCTTTGATATCTGTTCTACTTGTTGTTTAGAAATATAATTAGTACAAACATTAACTACAAACTATAGAGAAAAAAACACACAAAAAAAATAAATACAATTCCAGGTAGCTTTAGGTAATATTTTGTTTTGAAATTATTCATATCATATCTAAAAATAAAATTATATTGGAAAATATGTTTCAGCAATAGATTATTTTGTGTCCAGGCCAATTTACATATTTGATTGGGTTACTATGACATTCTTCACACTGAAAGACTTCCAATAAACTCAATTCTGTGTTAGAGATGATCAGTGTGTGCCCAACAGTTTTAAAAAGTCAATGGATAGAAAAATATGACATTTATGCTTTTGTATTAATAAATACTTGCTGATTTATCAAGCAGAAGAGGATAAGATCATTCATGCATCATCAGGAACAGAATGACTACTTACAAGCTGTGCCAAATAGGAAGTATTATAAAGCTGTTTGGTGTTTTCTAATGCCTTTTACACGTCCCCAGATAACAACAGGGCTCCAGATCAAATGAAAATTCAGCAATGGTTCTAGTACGTTGAGAAATTTTTACAAGTATTTTCTTGTGCTGTTTTGTTGATTTTCCTAAATGCTTTCTATTTGCTTTAGACTCACTCAACCAATTTAAGTTGTGACTCAAATTCATAGGTATTCCATCAGCAGAATCACATCTTTTAATAAATCACTATTCTTATTGCTAAATTTCCTTCCAGCTACCATTTACCTGCAAAAAAAAAAATGAATACAATTTTAATGGATCCAGATTTCTCTGTGTTCTCCAACATCAAGTACCTGTGATATCCTAACACAGGACTATATAAAACTAATTATATATTAGTGAGAATGACCAAGGTAGTTTAAAAACGCTTGTAGTTTGGGGACTTTTTCTCTGGAGGACTATATGATTCATCCAGTGCAACCCAAGGATTCCAAATCTCATAATACAATACTGAAATAAAGAAACAAACAAAAACGGGGAGATTTGTATCACTGTGCTATTTTTTTTGTATTTATAAATAATGCAATTACCTCCTAAATATAGGCAAATATTAACAAAAAATAAATATACACTCAATCAACTCCATAAAACACAGTATGACAATTGTTTTTTTATTCACTTTACATTCTTGTTGTAGTCCCATCCCTCCTCCAGCTCCAGTCCTCTCCCCCACACCTCCTCAGAAAAGAGGAGCTCCTTTTCCCATCTAGCCCTGCTCATCAAGTTGTGTCAAGTTGTCCTCTTCACCTGTAGCCTCGCAATTTGGGGAAAGCAAGGGCAAGAGGACAGAAGACCTGGAGAGAAGAGATAAACTGAGGATGGGAGCATCTCTGTGACAAGCTGGAGACCTAAGTCAGGGAAGGCCCCTAGCAGGATATGAGGGGGACTCGGATAGAGACTCCCAGCAGCAGAGGCCATAAAGACTGAAGGGGACATCCACTAACTAGACTAGTCTCCTAGAAGAGAGAGGGGAACACCAACCTACCCACAAAAACTTCAACCCAAAATTCACCCTGCCTACAAGATGTGCAGGGATAAAGATAGAGCAGATAGAGTAGAGACTGAGGGCATGCCCAACCAATGCCTGGCCCAACCAAAGACCCACTCTATCAGAGAGTGCCAACCCCTGACACTATGAATGATACTCTGCTAAACTTATAGACAGGAACCTGACAGAATTGTCCTCTGAGAGGCTCTACCCAGCAGAGCCTCAAAACAGATGCTGAGGTTCACAGCCAAACATTGGGTAATGCATAGGGTGGCCTGTAGAAAAGCGAGAGGAAAGAGAAAAGGACCTGGAAGTGACAAGAGCTCTACAAAAAACCAACAGAGCCAACTAACCAGGGCCCAAAGGGGCCTGCTGAGACTGAAGCATCAACCAAGGACCATGCATGAACTGGACCTAGGTATCTACAAAGATGTAGCAGATGGACATGTGGGTCCTCTAGTAAGGGAAGTGGGAAGTGCATGGGACACAGACTCCTTTACCAGCTTTTTTATCACAATATGACAATTGTTAGTCTACCTTAACAAATAAAATATTTTTGTCTTTCTTCTAATATAGTATATAATTATAAATTTCTACATAGATTCGCTGTACAAAGCTTCATTCTAATGAGTAACATTTAAAAGTGAAACAACTATGTTGGGATGATATTTTTATGCATTGTACAGACGTTGCCTTTATATATTCAAATGCTGATTTCTGTACCAGCAGAGAACTGGTACAGACCAAACTTTGGTATTGTTAAGAATCACCTATCTCGGTTGCTCTCCTTTTAGAGCTCCTGTCCCCTCCAGGTCTTTCTTTTTTTTTTAATTTATTTATTTTTATCTCAATCACAGGTTAGGTACTTTGAATCCCCCTCCCTCATTCCCTCCTATCCTCCCACTCCCTCCCTCATCTCCCTCCTCCCCGCCCCCTCCAAGTCCACCAACAGGGGAGGACCTCCTTCCCTTCCATCCAACCTCAGCTTATCCTGTCTCCTCAGGGCTGGCTGCAATGTCCTCCCCTCCTCCAGGTCTTTTTATCTCCCCCTTTTTTCGTAAGATTCCATGCATTCTGCCCAAAGTTTGGCTTTGAGTCTCAGCCTCTGCTTTGATACCTTGATCTTTCAGAGGCTATCTGTGGTAGACTACTGTCCTGTTCCCTGTCTTTTCCTGCTTCCAATGGGGGCCTGCAGAGACTGAGATCCCCAACCAAAGACCAAGCATGGAGAGCACATAAAATCCCAGCTCAGATGTATCCCATAGACTCAGTCTCCAAGTGGGTTCCCTAGTAAGGGGAGCAAGGGTTGTCTCTGCCATGAACTCAGTGGTTCTTTGATCACCTTCTCCTGGGTGCAGCCTTGCCAGGCCGCAGAGGAAGATAATGCAGGCAATCCTGATGAGACCTGATAGGCTAGGGTCAGATAAAAGGAGAGGAGAAACTCCCCTATCAGTGAACTAGGAGAGGGGCCAAGGGGGAGAAGAGGGAGGGAGGGTGGAGTTTGGAGGAGACAAAGGAAGGGTCCATGGCCGGGATACAAAGTGAATAAATTGTAATAAATAATAATAATAATTACCTATCTCAATGTTCTGTAAACATACACTTCCATAAAAAGCTGAATGGCCTATCGCAAAGGCAAGAGAGAAAAGGTGGGACTTCCGCAGAGATAGGAACTCTGGAAAGAATGAGGTGAGAAGAGTGGCCATTGAGACATGGAGGAAGAAACAAGTGCCAGGATTAGAATATTGAGGAGAGGTAATAGGCCAAGTGGTGGGATGTAGGCCAGGCCAATACTTCAGGTTAGAATTGCTGAGAATCTGTGCATCTATAATGCCTAAGCTAATAAGAAATATAATAAGTGTCTGTGTCATTATTCAGCAGATGGTGTTCCAACGAAAGTCCAGTTTTACAACTGAAAACAAAAATCTATACTATAACCAAGAAGTCAAATTCCTTGAAGATGCTGAAAATAATGCTCAAATGTTGTATAATTAAAGACAATCAAACACACTGCTCATATTAAAGGTGGACAGCAGAACAGTACACAGTATGGATTCCCTCCTTTGGGGTGGTCCTCAATCCAAACAGAGATCAATTGGTTAGCTCCATGAAAGCCAAGCTACTATTCATGAGAGGGCACATCTTACATAAAGAACAACTATTTGTAGCTCATGGAGTTCAGATCTGGGTAAGATTGTTGATGCTTTTATTCTCCCAGCAGTCTGCATAGAACCATCTGGCACTATGAAAGCTAACTGCAGAGAGTAATTGCTCAACTAATTCCAGTTTCATTTCTCTATATTGTGCAAGCAATGTGTATTGCTTGGAGGGCTTCTGATGAGCAATTTATAGGGGGGTATCCCACACATGGCTTGCTTATTTGTTGATTAAATCATTTATACTTTTTGTTTACTATTAAGTTTTTTATGTATTTTGACTATTGATTCAATTTAAAGTAGACAGAAGTCAAAGATTTTTTCCCATTCTATATGCCGTCTTCATTCTGTATATAAACTATATATTTGGTTCAGTCCATTTCTTCCACTACTCTAATTTTTCCTTTGCTATACTGCTCATGTTTTAAGAGTCAATGCCTATATCTATACCTTGAAGTGCTTATGACATATCCCCAACAGGCTTCATGTGTTAAATTAATGCCTTTCATTCGTTTTGAATTAATTTTTTTAGACAGAAAATTTTGATCTACTTTAAGTCTTCTACATGGGACAATCTAGTTTTTTGAGACTGCTTGTTAAAGAAGTTTTTCCAGTGTATTTTCAGCACCACTGTTGAGAGAAAGAATGTGTGTGTATAGATAGATAAGTAGGTAGATGATGAGAGAGAAACATCCCTCTACCTCTCTCTATCTCTCTCTGGCTGTGTGTGTGTGTGTATCTGTGTCTTTATTCCTAGAACATTTGTACATTTCTTTTTGTGCTGGTGCCATATAGTTTAATTTCTGTTTACAGTATAGTTTCAAGTCAGATCCTATAGTACCTCCAGCATTAATCCTTATTCTTAAGACTAACTTACTTGTTTGGAATTGTTCATATTTCCTTTAAATATTTTTTCAGATTTTTTTCAGATTCTTTTTAATTTTCATAAGGATTTTAATTTAATTGGTATAACCTTGTATATCACTTACGGCAATAAAGAATTTTCACAGTATTAATTTTGTCAGTTTATGACCATGGAAGATCTTTCCCCTATCCTTTCCTACTGTTTTTTAATAAGTGCACAAAGTAATGAGTTTCCTAGTGTAATTTCCGTATATACTCCAATAATACTCCTCTAGCGTTCTCTTCCAACACCTTACTGATTCCCTTTCTCCCCATGATAGACCTAATCTGTTTCTGCGTTCCTTCTGTTATATTATCTCTTACTCCCTTCACATTTCCTCTCTTTTCCTTCCACATTTTGAGACCATTATCCCCTCTACTGTATTACTTTCTACTTTGACAGCCTATATCTACAACTGTGCACACACGTGAGCACAGATTTAAAATTAAAAAGTTAAGTGTTCATGTGTGAGAAAACTCAAGCAAAAGCTGTCTTAAGTGTAGGTAACGTTGCTTAATATAATGAGTGTGAGGTTCGTCCGTTGTGAGCATGGAACATCTTTCAGCCTTTTCTTTTCCTTATTTCTTCAGTTTTCCATTTCCTTGTGATAGTCAAGCTCAAGATCGTTACTGTATTTGTATAAATAGAAAAGTACTTTTGAGGAAGCATGAGGAAGGTTGGTTTCTTCAGAATCAGTTCTGCTGGTGCCAGCTTGCTATTGATATATAGAAATGTTAATGAGTTTTGTGTGATAATTTTGTGCTTTGTTATTTGTTGATAGTGTTTGTCCTCTGTTAGAATATGTAAAGATTTTAAGTATAGGATTGTATCATCAACAAATACGGATGATTTAACTACATTCCTTCTTACTGATAGCCCTTTTCCCATTTATCATGCAATACTGTTCGGGCTAAAGCATCTTTTTGAGGAAAATGGGGAAAGTGGATGCTTTCCTCCCAGCTGAATTTAGAGGAAATATTTTTATTTCTTCCACATTAATACAATGTTATATCTCAAGCTTCCAGATATAAGTGATTTTACTCTCATATATATTTTATGTTAGATTAGAATAATGAAGGGATGTTCTATTTTTGTCAAATATATTTTTCTTGAGTACAAATTGTGATAAGATGTTGCTTATATCGTGTGACTTTTTGATGTTTTTTTCAATGCCACAGTTAATGTTTAAATATTTTTGGTTTATTATTAATTATGCATTTCCTTTGTTGTGTCCTTGTCTAGTCCGAATATCCGGGTAATATTGACTTTGAATAAAGGGTCTGAAAATGTTTCTACCCTTTAAATTTTATGAAATAGTCAGAAAAGCATTGGTGTTAGAACCTTCGTTGACAAAATGATAAAATACATCAGTGAGTCCATTTGGTTCTGTGCCTTTCTTACATGAGAGATTCATTATTGCGCCGATCTCATTGCTTACAGATATACATAGGTGGTATGCCAATGGGACATGCATGTCTAAATACTTTTTCATTCTTCTATATTTTCCACCATATTAGAATTTGCATTTTCAGAATATTCCCTAGCTTCTGTTTTACAGAAGTGTACATTGAAATATACACATTCAATAATACAGCAATAATAGGAGCATGCAAACATCTTATTGACATGCTAACATTTTTCTTGAGGAATCTCCATATATTCACTTAGCATCTAAACTAGTCTTAATTCTCACCAACAGGGTAAGAGTTTCCATTCCTCCACATCTCATAAAAATTTATCATCTTTTTTTATTGTGATGATAGCCACTGTATTTGATCCAAACACACTGATAGAAACAAAGTATTAAGTACTGGATATATATTCTACATAGTATGCTACTGCTTGCTTTTCTTCACACACTATGTTGTATGAAAAAATTATCTTGAAGTTTGGCAATTTTACTTTTCCATAAGAATTATCTTGAGGCATTAATATCTGAAGAATGACAGAAATTATAGAAATAAATAAAACACTATAAAGTAAAATTACACAATGTAAAGAAAGTCTTGTTAACTATGGTCACAGAGAGTTGTTTGACAACTTTGTGACATAACAATGCCTCCTCTACTTAATAATTAGCACTCCATTTAGGATGGAAATATTCTGACCATATTTCTGATGGAAAAACTCTACAACCTAAGGAAGAAGGCTTGAGACTTTATGGAACTGGAAGACACATATTGGCAAAGTCAGTGACAGCCTGGCATACACTGGTTTCTCATTTGCTGAATCTTCATTGAAAATTCTAAACTAAGTAGTTAACTCTTTCATCTAGTATTTCTGCCTCTCAGATTTCTGAAGTGTTGACTTCCTCATCAGTCACTTTAATCACTGATTCTGGGGCAAAAAAAATTATTCTGAACATCTATGTGTGAGCTGCTTTTGTTCTTCATACCTTTTGTCTTTTTTATTCCCTGGGTGACAGTGTAAACTCAGTGGACCACATTAATTAGATGCTTTTTACTGAGGAAAAACAGCATAAGTCTCCTTGTTTTAGAAAAGGTGATTCTCTTGGTCAGAATGTGAGGTTATCTTCCTCTAAACCTGTAGAAATTCTCCTAGTTAAATCATTACCACATGAATAAAACAAAGATGTGAACAGTTCACTGTAGAGCAGACAATCAATCCAACCTACCTATACACAGATGAACTGCCTACAACTATTGGTCATAAATTATTTGACATCATATTAAGCTACAATTTAGATCTTGACATGTTTGCTTTCTGTGTTCTAGAAGAAACAGAGAGAAGAGGATCAAATGAGCATATGTCACTTTTGCTCATGCTTTTGGAGAAGATGTTTACAGGAAGCTCCATGCTGGTCATAGAATAAAGGTAAATTGCTTATCACAAAAAAAAAACATTACAGAGGAAAAGTGCATAATATTTTCTTATTTTATATTATATACCCCTCTCTTCCTTTCCTTATTCTTTTAGTTTTTCGTAGCAATAAATTTCTAGCTTATGCTTTACACTTCTGTATTTTACATATTCTTCATTTATGTGAAAGTAATTGCTAGCTTTCTCCTTGGGAATTAGAGATTTCATATGATTGAAGCTTGTATTTTCTCTTAATTCTTTAAGAGAATGATTTTCATCTGAGAACAGATTCAGTTGACTAACTCAGGAAAGAGTTTCATTAACTCTCATGGCAAACAAGACTGACATTTCCATTCTTCAGTATGAGTCACCGCTGGGGTTCAAAGTGAAGTGATCTATTTTTTTCTTCTTTTCTTGCTTATATTTTTTGGTAATCAATCAGTTTCCTGCAGTGGGCTCCAAACTAATTCTGCATACAATTTCCGTGGAAGGATAAGAGGTTTGTGGGGCACTACTCTATACTATTCAGTATTCATAGATTCTCAGGAGTGGGGAGGGAGGGATCATTCTGTCTAGTTATGTACTCAGTGCTGAGCACACCAGCCTCCAAAAAAAGCTCCAGACCATACTTAAACAGGGGGACCCGATTAAACTAAGCAGGTCAGAAAAATGAATAGCTAAGAACATTAAGAAAATTTGTTGGGGGGCATGAAGGGGGTAGATGGTAGATAGTGAAGAAGGTGGATGGCAGATTGTGAGGGTGGACAGTACGCATTGTACACATACATAAAATTTTCCAAGAACAAATTTAATTAATAAAAAACACTAGCTTAAGCAAGCAAAGATTTGATATTTTTCAAAAATTAACTTTTTAATTGTGAGAATATTGCAAAATGAGAAAAACAAGATATAGCAGTCATTTTTTTAATCCAGAACAAAATAAGGAAGAAAGGCACAGAACAAATTTGTTTTAGAATGTCTATATTTCGTGGCACTAATTTCCCATGTAGAAGTTAGTGAGAACAAGTGTCTGTAACAGCCTCTTTGACTCACCTGCAATTCTCAAGTGCTCTGCTTCTACTTTTCATTTATTGGTTATTCACTGTCTAAATAAATTTAGGGTTAAATGATCATGTGACCCCAAATATGTAAGCACAGGAAAGGTTCTGTACCTAGTCTCTGTATGTAAAATATGATATGTAAAATATCCCTGTAAAACCAAAGGGTGTCACCGCTATCTGATTGAATTTAAGGCCCCTCTATGAAATACATCCTGGACACTGCCTGGATGGCCAAGAACCGGGAAAACAAACCCCTGCACAGGTGAGGCCCATGGCAGTTCAGTGTCCAAGTGGGTTCCATAGTAATGGGAACAGGGACTGCCTCTGACATGAACTGATTGGCCTGCTCTTTGATCACCTCCCCCTGAGGTGGAGCAGCCTTGCTGGGCCACAGAGGAAGACAATGCAGCCACTCCTGATGAGACCTAATGGACTGGGATCAGAGGGAAGGAAAGGAGGACCTCCCCTATAGGTGGGCTTGGGGAGGGGCATGGGTGCAGAGGAGGGAAGGAAGAGAAGGATTGGGACGGGAGGAGGGAGGGAATTTCAGGGGTATATAAGGTGAATAAAGTGTAATTAATATAGAATTTAATAAAAAGTGAAAAAAAAACCAAAGGGTGTTTTGATTTTGTATTTGAGTCATTGCTTTATACACACATTTTGCTTAAAAGGTAATTTTTTTTTTTCCTCTCGTGTCCTTTAGGTATAGTAGTCAACTTATGGTCAGGCTTGCACAAGTTGATGGATGGAGGAAATTTCTCAGTGGTATCAGAATTTTTGTTGCTGGGCCTCACCAACTCATGGAGAATTCAGATTCTCCTTTTTCTGTTCTTCACTGTATTTTATGTAGCAAGCATGCTGGGAAACCTTCTCATTGTGCTCACAATCATCTCAGACCATCACCTGCACTCCCCCATGTACTTCCTGCTGGCAAACCTCTCCTTCATCGATACAGGAGTGTCCAGCATCGCCACTCCAAAGATGATTTATGACCTCTTCAGAAAGCACAAGGTCATCTCCTTGAAGGGATGCATCACTCAGATGTTCTTCATTCACACTGTCGGAGGGACAGAGATGGTGCTGCTCATAGTCATGGCCTATGACCGCTACATTGCTATCTGTAAGCCCCTCCATTACCTGACCATCATGAGTCTCAGAATGTGCATTTTTCTTTTGGCTCTTGCTTGGACCATTGGTCTTATCCACTCTGTGGCCCAACTGGCTTTTGTTGTAAATTTACCATTTTGTGGAGCTAATCAAATGGACAGCTTTTATTGTGATTTTCCTCGATTTATCAAACTCGCATGTACAGACACATACAGACTGGAGTTCCTGATCACTGCCAACAGTGGTTTCATCTCCATGGCCACCTTCTTCATCCTGATTTTGTCTTATATCTTCATCCTGGTCACAGTTCGTAAACATTCTTCGGGTGCTCCCTCCAAGGCCCTGTCCACTCTCTCGGCTCACATCACTGTGGTGGTTTTCTTCTTCGGCCCTTGCATTATTGTCTATGTGTGGCCTTTCCCTACCTTACCCATAGATAAATTTTTAGCAATTTTTGATGCCATTATCACTCCTTTTATGAATCCTGTCATTTATACATTTAGAAATAAGGAGATGAAGGTTGCGATGAGGAGACTCTTTGTTAAGGCTTTAAGTTTCAAAAGTTATTTCATTGACAGTTCAAGAAATTCAGATTGAAATAGAAAATTTTTAAGATAAAACATTTTTATTCTGTAATAAGATGTCTTGTCTAGAAATATATACATATTACCAACATTGGATGGACTCATCAGGTTTATATGCATAGTATATGGTCTGTATACATATGTATATGTGTATGTATGTGTACATATAGGTATATAATTTATATATGTATAGGTAAAATAGTAAAAGATGAGGCCTTTTCATAAGGGTCTGAGGAAAAAAGAGAAATGTGATTATATTTTGATTAAATATTTTTAATTTGGTTCTAAAAAACAACTTCAAGTCACTTTAATTTAGTGCTTTAAATATCTACTATGGTATGCTTCCTCAAATACTCTCTGTAGATCTGACCAGTTTTTGCTAAAGAATTCTATGGATTCTGAAAATACTGAGAAGATTTAAATTCAACCTAAAATGTGGTTGAAGTCAGATTATGTGTCTTTATGGAAATGATGGCACCAGCTGGAACCTCATACACCGAGCACACTTTGTTATTATCGCAAATGTTGGAAAATTCTCTTTAACACTGGTCCTCAGAGACACTGGAACATCTGCTAATCTGCACAGCTGCCTGGAGTCATGCCTTATGACTTTGTTAGTGTCTGGACAGCAACAGGAACACACAAAGATCTGGATAAATTCTAGATTTCAAGACTTTTATCATCTGAATTAGTTCGCCTACAGGCAGATTTGACTATTTCTAGCAGTTTTAGCTGGAGCTATAGTTAAAAAGGAAATGTTGTGGTCATTTACAGAGAAAAGAAGGAAACTTTAATAGTACCAGTAAGTGCATAGTTTTTGAGACAAGAAGATGTGAATTTCTATTTTACTTGTGTGTATGAAAACTATTTTACCTCTCATTCTATAGTCATTGTTTTTTTGGCAAAGAAATGAGTGACTTGTAGGTCATTATAAGTGCTTTGAATATTTTGTATCTAAAAAGTGAAAATACTGATTTATCAATAAAATACAAAATAATATTACTGTAAATGTTAATTGTAAATATATAAGGAGTATAGAAATTAGAATAGAAAAAGCATTACAAACTATTAATATATATAAACATAAAAATGAGGAAGAAATGTAGTATGCTTTTCATATATGATTTATTTTAAATATAATCTTTGTAATTAATATAAGCCTTAGGGAGAGTGTCTCACAACTTGTGTTACCAGGTGATTGAAACCAGATATCACCTGATAATACTATTTTTCAAGTCTAGGTTACATAACTGATATGAAACTCACCAGCCAACATGGGTTTGCAAATGTCCTATAGTACTCCTTGCAGGAAACTACGAAGAAAACAGTAGGTGGACAATGCTTCAAGCACTACCTGTCACTAATGTCTTGTACTAACACTCCACTGAACCTCAGCTGCAGCATTAGAGCATCTTGAACTTGAGACTAGATGAACTGGATATCATCTTCAGTGTCAACTATTTTAAACCCCCTCTGAAATATCCTCCAAAGGCTCCAAGGCCAGCTTCTATCTTGAAATACAGACAATAATATTGAAAAAAAAATTTCATGTATAACATACTAATAAGATTTTCACTTTCCCATAATGCTTTTCTCTAACATGACATAGCTAATCAATCTTAGTTGTAAAATATACCTAGATACTTTTCCTCTTTGCTAGTATCCTTGTTCCTTATTTTTATCTGGTTTTGTTGTTCTTGGCTTTGGCTTCTGATTTTGCCTACTTACACACAGAAACAAATGCATTCACGCCCGCACACACACACACATACATACCCACACATATATACACACACACATACATACACACATATTCATACACACATAAACACACTCATACACACCCATACACAAACACAAATGCACAAACAACACACACACAGCCCGACTTATTGGATACACAGCAAAATGGGAAATCAACTTCTAACAAGCTAAGCACTCATAAGCACTGAAATAAAGCCCCAGGACTCTGAATTAAGAATTGATCCCAAGACCTTGTTTGTGTTAGACAAGCACTCTGACAGTGAGCTACATCACCCAGTTCCCTGCCAGTTCTCTCTAACTTTGCATGTGTGTCTTTTCATCTCACTTTTCAATGCCTTTCCTTAGTCACTCTCTTACTCTTCATCTCCTGATTCTTTCTCAGAACTGAGCCTCTTGTTAAATCCACCAAAGATTTTCTGTAAATATAATCATATGATGGCTCTTGATAGCCATCTACCATACAGGGTTCCAAGTCTTCCCCCTCCTCCACATTTCTTCTGTAGGAGTGATGAGACACTGGTGTTTAGATTAACATGACTACATTGAAATTTCATGTCAGCAAAGCACGTGAACTCTTTGTTCCCAAAGCTTAGTGTTTGTGGCAGCAGTGAGGAGTTTCAAGTATTGATGTTCAGTATATAGAAACTACAATAACACAGCCCAAAATAAATTTATATCACTGAACATGAGTCTAGAAAACGAGTGTCAAAATTCATGATGGAATGCTGTACCATCATGAGGATTAGGAGGAGGGGCTTCACCCTAGAAGGCCCATGAGTTTGTAGAAGCTTGGAGTTTGTGAAAACTGACATATAATATACCTTTATTCCAATGGCAGAGGTCAACTTGATAACATGATCTAAAAATTCAGACAATTTCACTTTTTTAATTGTCTGAAAGTTGAAAACAGGTCTTTAAGAAACAAGAAATGTTGAAGTATCTCTGATGGGAATGAATTAAATCATGATGGCTACAACCAGTTTCATATGAAGAAGTTTATTAGGTGGATGTAAAGAGAGGAAGAGAAGGGAGAGCAGAACATGATGGGGGAGAGAGAGAGAGAGGAAAAGAAAGAGAAGGGGAAAAAGAGAGGGGCTACCCCCGATAGAGAAAGGGAAAAGGCCAAGAGGAGAGGACCAAGAGAGAGACCACGTGTCGAGTTGTCCCTTTAAGGGGCAAGGTAACCATGCCTTCCAGGTGTGTCCTCCTGGCCAGTGACACATGACGACATCATAAGTTACTAGGCAGCGCAGAAGCAGGTTTTGTTCCAAAATCCTAACAACCTCTTTTTTATCTTTTTACTGCAGCTCTCAAAAACAAATCTCTTTTACATCAAAACTCTGTACACATCAATGTCTGTTGGAGCCTGCCAGCACAGTTGAGTGGTTCTTGAGTCTGGAATGAGGATTGAAAGAAAAATTACTAAACGAACACACAACCCATGGTATCTTTCCAAGAGGGCTCTAGTAGACACCAGTCACCTGGTTTATTCCAGTAAATCTTTTTTTTTTAAGTCAGAGCAAAAGCACCTCAGTACAATGAATGAATTCACAGGGAAGTCAAAACTTCTTTACCTCAACCACCTGTCTGTATGATCCCCACACAAACAAAGGGTGTGACCTTGACAAGACATCCCACCTGTCTTCTCAAACAAAAGGAGATAGACTTGGTAGCTTATCACTGACCCCAGTGAAGACCAGGGTGAAAGCATGTCTTTCCACTGAGATCTAGATAAAAAAGCAGACTGTCAGACCAGCTGCTCCCAACAAACATGTAAATTTAGATACATGCTAATAAATTCAATGACGTCCAGATGATTGTAACAACTATTTCTTAAATGTGTGAAATATAGAACTTTGTCCTCTGGCAGAATTTTTATTTTTAGATAATTTTGTGTGTATATTAAAGAAAATTAGACATTTTATTGACCTGGGACCTATGGCTGCTCGGCTGAAGTCAGTGACAGGATTCATCACAGATTCCCAGGGCTAGCTATACCGCTCTTAGTCATATATCCAAAAGATGCCCAAGTACACAACAAGGACATTTGCTCAACCATATTCGTAGCAGCTTTATTCATAATACCCAGAACCTGGAAACAACCCAGATGTCCCTCAGTCGAGGAATGGATACAGAAATTATGGTACTTTTACACAATGGAAAACTACTCAG
>CM053748.1:22779205-22803846 GCA_028658305.1 Pachyuromys duprasi
TATTGACAGGGAATTATTTTATATACTTATGTGTAGAATGTAATGCCTCTGCACACTTTGTACTGTGTAATGAATGGCTCACACAGCATATTTTTTATAACAAAAATTTATTATGATTGTGAAATATTCAGCACAACCACAAGTTCTATATCCATAGTATGTTATGAACATGATTTTAGGGGATATTCTTATTTTAAACATGTGTTATCTTTAATATTTGTTTCCCATTCTCAAGCCCTTTGCCTCAGTCAAACTTTCTGGAGTTTTAAAAACATGTGCCATTATTTTGTGTGTTACAATGATAAATGAACCATTGTCTTGTACGGATACACATGAAATAATGTTCTGCATTTCATTTTAATTATTTCCCCCCACCTGTCATATGTTGCTAAGCACAATTCTAGTATATTTTGTTTACAACACTGGCAGCATTCCACATTTGGTATGTATTACCTGTGTCCATCAGATCACCCAGATCACCTCCAAGTTGGTTTTGTGTTGTTGAGAATTTCTTACACGCATATAACGGCTCTTGATCAAATCCATCTTTCTTTCCCTTCCCTCCAAGTTCTTGCCCTCCCCCCCCATTCCTTTTTGGATCACTACGAACATTCAAATAATAGTGCAAACATCAGGAAAACTTCTGCAACTCCAATGCACAAATTAAGGGAAGCCCAGTTCTTAACGCCAGGTTCTCTCTCAAGATGGTGCCTGGCCACTGCCTTACATGTCACAGAGCATGACAAAGGTGGATTTCTCTCCACTGTGACCTCTCCACTCTGGATCATTTTCCACCCAAACCCTTACTAGGCTGGAGGCTTGTTAGAGGTAAGTGATGATGTCCCATTTCTCATCAGCATCTTTTTGAAAGCAGCTTTTGCCTCCCCTCCCTATTCCACGAAGTTACATGGATGAGCACACACACACACACACACACACACACACACACTCATGCATGCATACACAGACACACCTAACCACACATACTCATGCACATAGATACACAGACACAGATGCTCATACACATATGAACATACCCTCACATACATGCTGTGCACACCCAAAACCACATGCAAACATCTATGCACACCCTGCACCTCTTCCACATGCGCACACACACATATACACATTCAAAAACCTATACATACACATACACACATACTTACACAACCACATGTGCACATACACAGACATAGACTCACACACATACATCTTCACCCATGTACCCACATGCACACCGGCATGCACAATGCATGCACTCATGCACACACATGGGCACTTATATGCAATTGTATATTGATTTATGTGTGTATAAAGAACTCTATCACCTGGAAATGAGAGAAAACTTTTATTTGTCATTTATCCTTCTGTGTGTGAATTAAAAAAAACATGATGATGCCCAGTTGCATCCATTTTCCACTAAATTACATAATTTTATTTTTCTTTATGGCTAAATTAATATCTATTCTATATATATAGAACAATTTGAAAAAAAATCTGTTGACAGACACCCAGGGGCAATTCTGAAGCTCAATGTCCTCGTTTGGTTTCTGTTGCGCTGATGAAATACTGAGCAAAATCAATGAGGAGGAAGAAAGGCTTTCTTTGCCTTACAGGCTATAGTCCAGCATGGAAAAAAAGCCAAGGTAGAGACTCAACGCAAAAAGCTGGAGTGAGGAACTGTAGCAGGGACCATGGAGGAATGCTGCTTCCTGGATTGTTCCCCAAAGCTCTTTCAGCTTGCTTCCTTTTAGAACCATGGATCACCTGCCATTGGGTGGCATCTCCCAGAGTGGGCTGGGTCCTCCCACATCAATCACTAACCAAGAAAACCTTCATAGACATGGCACAGGCTAATCTGAGGGTGGCAATCTCCCAATTAAGTTTCTGTCTTCCTAGGTCATGCTAACTTGTGTCAAGTTTACAAAAACTAAGAAGCAATAGTTACTGTGAGTAGTGCTTCAGTATGCATGATGGTATCTTCATGGAACTTCTGTAGTCTTTTGGATCCATATAGTCAGAAGTGGTATACTTGGGTAATAATGTAGTACTATTTTTAGTGTTTTAAGGAGTGTTCATATTGATTTCCATAGTTCTAGAACAATTTGTACCTATCTTTACCAGGATTTGTTGTTATTTTTTCTTAGTGATAGTCATTATGACTGAGGAAGGATGAAATCTGGCTGTACTTTAAATTTTTATTTCCCCAATAGTTAAACATGTTGAACTTTTTCTCTTTTTAGTGTAGTCATTGGCCATTTATTTGTACTTCATCTTCTGAGAACTGTTTGCTATTTATCCTACTTATTGGGTTGTTTAGTTTAGTGGGGTCTTTTTTATTCTGGATGTTATTTCTTCATAAAATCTATTGGCTTCCTTTTTATGGATATTTTGCTCAAACCTCCCTACCCCCACTTTTCAGGTACTCTCTCACTTATTTGTTCTGAAGTTCTTCCTCTGTTTCTCTCTTTGAAGAAGAGTCCACTTTTTCTTTTTTTGACTTTGTCCTCTGTTAGATCACATGGAGGCTGGTTCTAGCCAGCCATCTTAACCTCTACAATCTCATGATTGTATATATATATATTTTGGTTTTTTTTGTTTTTAGAGGTTTTGACAATTTTATTGAGCAAAATCAGACTTTACTTATTTATTTATTTATTTATTTTACTCAGCCATTTGGGTTTTTTTATCATATGGACATTTTTAAAAATTTATTTATTTTTATATCTGATTGTATATTTTTAAGCATTATGATACATTGCCTACTGACCTGGTACAATTAAGAAAATGATTGATCTAAATGTTTGAGTAAATCTTGACTTTAGAAATTATGTCACAGGGAAAGAAAGGTATATTTCTTTGTACAGTCCTTGATCTAAGTTTGAGGAGCTTTAATTTATTCATACTGATATGTTAAATTTCATGACAAAATATTGAAATGCCCACTGACATAGAATTAGTCTAAAGGACCTGGGTGAAACAACAGAACCTGAAGATCTGGGTAAGATATTTTTCCTGCCAATAAAATCCAGTGAGCTCTTTTGAGACCAGTAAGTCAACTGACAGATTTGAAACACAAATGTAAATTCTAAAGGCATAACTAGAGTAATAAGAGAAAGGCCCTGAGTTCTCTTTGAATAAAGGTCTAAATTAAGAGTGAGAGGATGAGCCGAGAGAAGACTGCAAGTAGGTATCATGTGCACTGTTTCCTTCACCATCCCATCAAATTGGGATGAAGTTGAAATTAACATTTGCTTGTACTCAAAATATTCAAGTGATAATACTTAGAAATTATAATGAACTATGAAGTTCATAGATAAATTGAGGGAAAGATCAGTTATCTAACTAGGAAGAAAGAATGGAAATTGCATGTAACATCTAAGCAGTCACTCACCCCCTTTTAAGGTCATTTGGACAGATTCTATTTACGTGATCAACATCAATATGAGACCATATTGTTATCATGGACCCAAATATTACTCAGTAAAGTTTTCTTTTCTTGAATGTTTCTTTTAAAAATCATGAACCCAAGTTTTCAAGTTCCCCTCTTCTTCAAGACAGTTCTTTTTTTCTGTCTGTCCTAGAACTTGCTCTGTGAGCCAGGCTAGCCTTGAACTCAGAAATCTTCTTGCCTTTGACTCCAATTGCTGGGATAAAGGTGACTGTCACCCCACTCAGTGAAACTCTTTCAATGAAATTTGGAATGTCCAATGTTCTGAAAACTCACAGCTATGGAAAGAATCAGACTAGGTACTGTCAGATGAAACTCAGATTACATGTAAGTATGACATAGTATGTACTATTGAACATGGACAAAAAACAGATTAAAGAAAAAAAACAAAGATGAGTGAAATCTGAATAAACTGAGGAGTTTAGAGAAATGTTAGTGTCTCAGTGACTAGAAAGTGTGCCAGGCAAATGAATAATGATAACATCAGGAGAATCTAAGTTTATGTAAATGACATAAGGGAACTGTACTAATTTGAATGTTTATGAATCTGAAATAATTTACAAATAAGGCTTTAAAATAGAATAAGCCAAAGAAGTAAATATTGAGCTAAATATCATTAAAATTATCTTTATTCCTGATCTCAAGTTGTAATATAGAGCAACAGTAATAAAAATGACATGGTACTAGCATAGAAACAGACTGGTGGATCAATGGAATCGAATAGAACACCCAGAAATAAACCCACACACCTACAGATACCTGATTTTTGACAAAGAAGCCAAAATAATACAGTACAAAAAAAGACAGCATCTGAAGATGGTGCTGGTCTAACTGGATGTCTACATGTAGAAAAATGCACATAGATCCACACTTACCACCCTGCATAAAAGTAAAGTCCAAGTGGATCAAAGACTTCAACATAAAACCAGACACACTAAATCTGTTAGAAGAAAAAGTGGGGAAGAGCCTTGAACACATTGGCACATAAGACAACTTTCTGGACAGAACACCAAGTACTTAGTCTCTAAGATCAACAATAAACAAATGTGACCTCATGAAACTGAAAAGCTTCTGTAAAGCAAAGGACACAGTCAACAGAACAAAACAACAGCCTACAGATTGGGAAAAGATCTTCACCAACTCTATATCTGACAAAGGTCTAATATCCAGAATATATAAAGAACTCAAGAAATTAAACACCATCAAACCAAATAATCCAATTAAAAATGGGGTACAGAGATAAACAGATAATTCTCAATAGAGGATTATTGAATGGCAGAGAAACTCTTAAAGACATACTCAGTATTCTTAGTCATCAGGGAAATGCAAGTCAAAATGGCTCTGAGATTCCATCTCACATCCATCAGAATGGCTAAGATAAAAAACTCAAGTGACAACACATGCTGGAGAGGATGTGTTAAAAAGGGAATCCTCTTCCGTTGCTGGTGGGAGTGCAAACTTGTATAACCACTTTGGAAACCAATATGGTGCTTTCTCAGAAAGCTAGGAATAGTGCTACCTCAAGACCTAGATATACCAGTCCTGGGAATATACCCAAAAGATGATCAACCATACAAAAACGACATTTGGTCAACTATGTTCATATCAGCTTTATTTGTAATAGCCAGAATCTGAAAACAACCTAATGTCCCTCAACCGAAAAATGGATACAGAAATTGTGGTACATGTACACAATGGAATACTACTCAGCAATTAAAAACAAGGACATCATGAAATTTGCAGGCAAATGATGGGAACTAGAAAAGATTATCCTGAGTGAGGTAACTGAGAAGCAGAAAGACACATATGGTATATACTCACTCGTAAGTGGATATTAGCCATATAATATAGGATAAACATAATAAAATCTACAGATCTAAAGACGCTAAACAACACAGAGGACCCTAGAGGAGATGTTCAATTCTCATTCCGAAGGGAAAACAGGATAGACACCAGAAGCAGTAGAAGAGAGGGAACAAGATAGGAGCCTACCATAGATGTCCTCTAAAAGATTCCATCCAGTAGGGGATTGAAGCTGATGCAGAGACTCATAGCCACATTTGGGCAGAGTGCAGGGAGTCTTATGGAAGAAGGGGGATATAAAAGTACCTGGAGGGGACAAGAGCCCCACAAGGAGACCAACAAGGCCAAAAAAAGCAGGGCCCAGGGGGGACTGCAGAGACTGATGCATCAACCAAAGACCTTGTATAGAGAGGACCTAGACCCCTATGTAGCCCATAGACAGCTCGGTCTCTATGTGGGTTCCCTGGTAAGGGGAGAAGAGACCATCTCTGACATGAACTCTGTTGCCTGCTCCTTGCTCACTTTTCCCTAGTGGGGCAACCTAGCCAGTCCACAGAGGAATAGGCTCCAGGCAGTTCTGATGTGCCCTGGAAGACTAGGGTGAGACAGTTAGGGGAGATGGACTTCTCCTATCAGTGGACTAGGGAAGAGGGATAGGGGAGAAAAAGGGAGGGAGACTGGGACTGGGAGGAGATGAGGGAGGGTGCTAGAACTGGGATACAAAGCAAATAAATTATAAATAATAAATAAATCAACTTGAGCATTTGTTGAAATTCAGTATTTGATTAGCATGAAAAGCACAAGGAGATTAATATAGGTGGGCATGTCAGTGGTAAAACAGTTCGATAGCACACCAGACTGACTAAGGAAATGTGATGTAGAGTGACAATTGAGAGCCAAGGAACTGCAGTCTGTCAATATAGATTCAATATTTGGACTGTCCATGTGTTACTTTAATCACCGTGGAGAGAGTTCTTAGGATTCTAGCAGCTGATGCTTATTTAAACAAGGAAGCACTCAGTCGATATATCTGATTTTGAAACACAAAACTCTATAATTTAATTTAAGTTCAATGGTTTTCTGAGAAACTGCACTGATCACAGAATCTTCTAACTCAAAGAACTTTTCTTTCTGCTGTATGGTCCGAGTACTGGGTTTTGCCAACTTTCCTTTCTTGGTAATTCTTTCTTTTAGACTCCATTATAACTGTGTGCTACATCAGTTTCCTTGATTCCATTTCAAAGCAGCATCAGACTCTTCTCAGGGACACACCCCTGTAGAGGATTTTTATCCAGCAACATGGCTACTCTGGTTCGAATAGAGACATGCCCTTAGCACACATCTTTAGTCACTCTGACTGAAATACAGACATGCCCTGGCTACACATCTTTAATCCCATGTTTGAAAGGATGTTGAATTGAGAAACAGATAAAGTAATGAATCAGAGAAAGACTTGACAGAATAGGTTATGCCCAACTCTCACAAGAACAGAGAGAAGAGAGGTGACTGATACCTGATAGGCTAGGGTTAGTTAGTAGGAAAGGAAGACCTCTCCTATTAGTGGACTAGGGGGAGAAGAGGGAGGGGGCTACAGTTGGGATCACCAGACAGCCCAATCCACCTGTCCTTCCTTCAAGCTTTTAATCATCCTGTGGGCTTACTATAAGTGTTAACTATTTTGATCCTTTCTTTTTTATTTTTCTATCTCTAGATGTGCACTCTGCTTCCTAAAAATGCCAATTCTGTGATCATAGATTTACTTTCCTTTCAAGTAGCTATTTAACACTTGTTAAAGCAAGCATGTCAGGCATTTTGTTTGATTTTATTTGATTGACTTTTATTTGGGAAGTACTTCATTGTATAAAGTGGAAAATGGTCTGATGATTTTAACAGAGAAAGTTAGGTTCCTGAACAAAAAAACCCATAAAATCAAAGGAAAAGAATGTAGGAAGAGGATGCTGTCTCATTACATTTGCTCTACTTTTCTACTTCCATATCCTGGTTTTTGTTTTGTTTTGCATGGAAACAGAACTGCTTAGAGGTTGCATTTGATTATGCACCTTGAGCCTGTTCTGGACTGGTTTGTGCCGCTGGAAAGTTGTCTGAAGCAATAGGTTCCCGTGAAGAACATTCAGCACAGTTTTATATCCAGTCAACAATTCTTTATATTAAAATTTATCTTCCCCCCAAAGATGAGATCTTGTCTCTTTACTGGAAGCCGGACTAGCACATAAATGGTTGACAAGAGAGTGAAGGGACAGAAAAGAAATAATTATGATATTTAAAAAAATCTGATAAAGTAGAAACTACAACTAAGATTTAAATTTGAAAATGATTTCAAAATTGGAAAATACAAATAGATAAAAAATCACATACTGATTTAAAAAATAGATTGTATTTATTATTTATTTATTTATTTATTTATTTTTGGTTTTTCGAGACAAGGTTTCTCTGTGTAGCCTTGCCTGTCCTTGACTCACTTTGTAGACCAGGCTGGCCTCAAACTCACAGAAATCCACCTGCCCCTGCCTCCCTGAATGCTGGGATTACAGGCATGTGCCACTGCTCTCAAATATAAATAGACTCTTTAATATTTTTCATAATTGCATTCATTATTATACCTAGGTAACATCATTGGTGAAAGATGGCATGGACAAACTTGCGTTTTCAACTACATGCACTTTTATTAAGACAGATCTTTTTATTTTATGTATATAAACGATTTTCTTGCAAGTATGTATGTGTGTTACATGCATGATGGTTCTGGTGGAGACCGGAAGAGCTGATTGGATCCATTTAACTGAAATTACAGATAGTTGTGAGCCTCCATGTGGGTGCTGGGAAGCAAATCTTGGTCCTCTGTAAGAATGGTAAGTGTTCTAAATCACTGAGATGTCTATCAGTCCCATCAAATTTCTTGCAGAAACGATTTGTTAGTTGGTATTTCACTTCAGTTTTTGGGGAAAGCAAGGAAGGGCACATCACATATTAGTACATGAAACAGTCTATACAAATGTAAAAACATGTATAGCAATATTCCCCTCAAATTCTAGTGTAACTTGTGTGCTTATACATCTTCAATATACTTAAGAAATTTTATTGTAATTAATAAACTGACTGCATACTCTTCTCATTGCTACCTTCATCTCTTTATTCCTAAGTGTATAAATTACTGGATTTAGAAAAGGAGTAATAACCGCATCAAAGATGGCAAGAAATTTATCCATGTGTGATGTAGGAAACGGCCACATGTAGAAGAAGATTAAGGGTCCAAAGAACAAAACTACTACCATGACATGAGCTGACAGAGTGGACAGGGCCTTATGTAAACTACCCAAAGATTTCTTTTGAACGGTCACTAAAATAAATATGTAAGAGGTGATCAGAATTAGAAAGGAGGCCACAGAAATGAACCCACTATTGGCAGTAACCATAAATCCTAATTTGTATGTGTCCACACAAGCAAGTTTAATAAACCGAGGAAGGTCACAGAAAAAGCTATCTAATTCATTAGGGCCACAGAAAGGCAAGTCTACCACAAAAATCAACTGAGTCACTGAGTGGATGAAGCCAATAATCCAAGAAGCAACCAAAATCAAGATACACTTTTGTGGACTCATGATGGTCAGGTAGTTCAGGGGCTTACATATGGCAACATATCTGTCAAAAGCCATGGCTATGAGCAGCAGCATCTCAGTGCCCCCAACTGCATGGATAAAAAAGATCTGAGTGATACAGCCTCCAAAAGAGATAGTTTTGTGCTTTCTGAAAAGGTCATAAATCATCTTTGGTGCAGTGGAGGAGCAAAAAATCAAGTCAATGACAGAAAGATTGCCCAATAGGAAGTACATAGGGGACTGTAATTGGGGGTCTGAAGTTACAGTTAGTACAATGAGAACATTTCCCAACAGACTTGCCACGTAGAATACACAGGAAAAGAGGAAGAGGAATAGCTGGATTGTCCATGAGCTGGAGAGTCCCAGGAACACGAACTCAGACACCACAGAGTGGTTCGCTTCACCCATGGCCTCTGGTGGCTGTAGAAACCCTCATGCTACCTGAAATAGGAGAATAATGAGGAACTCTGATTTAGGACAACAGCATTCATTTGAAGAAGTCACATGAAAGAAGGAATGATATAATTATATAATAATTTCAAAATGTGCTTCCCTCAGGCCAAATAAATACAATTTGTATTCCGTTCATATTTCCTTTTGTCCAAAATATATCAAACAAATGAACTCATTTACTTGGATAATAGCCAGAATCTGGGAACAACTTAGATGTCCCTCAACTGAGGAATGGACACAGAAATTGTGTTACATTTACACAATGGAATACTTCTCAGCTATTAAAAACAAAGAAAGCATGAAATTTGCAGGCAAATTTGAAAGTTTGAAATTCCATGGATGGATTGGAAATTCCATGGATGGATGGAAGTTTGAAATTCATAAGTGACAGTGGTTTCCATAATTTGGAAATTTCTTAATATATTAATACATATATATAATTAATATATATATATGATCACAGTAAAATGCCTATATACATATTTTAGGTCCAGAGATGGATGTTTCTCTTATCTGTAAACTGAGATGAAAGGTGAAAAATAAGGGCAGAAAATGCAGGTTTATAGCACCCGCTGGGTGTTTTTGGAGAAAGTAAGAAAACCATGGATACTGTGGAGCAGATTCTGACTGATCCTCAGTGGAGGAAAAAACTGGAAACCACCAATGAACGAGGCAAACAGAATGAGAACAGTATGTTATAAATCTCCATGAAGAACAAATGAGAACAAACACATCAGGGGATGCAGTGAGGACCTGTCTCCTTGGAGGTGAAGATTCTTAAGCTCATTTACTATTAAATTAAATCCACACCAAAAGAGCAACACATTAGCTTTTTCTTATTAGTCAGATAGGAGCTTGAACATTTGACAGAATTCAGGGTTTGTGGGTGGATAGAGAAACAGGCAGGCATCACATTCTCTGATGGCAGAGAAATCAAGCAGTTAAGTTTGAAATGTTTCCCAAGTTTCTACATAGTCATCTGCTCTGGTTCAGCTCTTCTACATCAAAGATTCAAAAATTTGAGTACAGTCATATGTATATTTGTGTGAATAAGGTGGATAAAGAAAGAACATTTCTTTGTTATTTTGGCTAAAGCGTTGTTTAAAGCTCAATGGCTTGAAAATGGCTTTAATATGTGTGTGACCTAGAATACTAGGTAAATAGCACATCTTAGAGTATTGTTGCTGTTAATCTTTGGAGTTGTCAAACATTTAAAAGTGGAAAAGTTACAGCAGTTTGTAAAAATCTGGAAAGCCAGTGTGGACATTGTTCTGGACTGTCCAGCTTGCTAGTGTTCTGCCTATGCTTAAACTCATTTATCCAGGGTTCAACTTTTCTATTTGTTCTCACAGAATGATTGTTTTTAAAAAAGAGGGCAGAATAGTAGTTTGGATCTGATCTCTCAGTGAAAACAGATTGAAATCACATAGTTAACTGAATATAGTTTATTAGTGAGGTTACAGACCTTAGTTCAACTGTGTCCTAAGTCTTAGAATTGTTCTCATCACAGATCAAAACTCTCTGCTCACACTTCCACCACACAGTGTAAAATGTAATAGCAAGAGATACCTCAGAAACCCTCTGTGGATCAGCGCATTCCCTTCCGTGTTGTTTATCCTATCCTGGGCCAACATAAGCAGAAAATCAACTTTAAATCATCTGAAGTTACTATTGATGGAGCAATCTGATAATTCTGGAGTTTTTGTTAATTCCCAATCAATATTTGAATTTTCTTTCTTTTTGTTATCATTAGATAATTTTAGTTAGGATTCTATAGTCATATATAGTGTTTGTTAACACATTAAAGAAGCCTAAAAGGTACAGCAATAGAGTCTACCTCACATTATGGAAAGAAGACAAACTTTCTCTTGCTTTAGCTTTTTTTTTTTTTTTTTTTTTTTACACTTTATTCACTTTGTATCCTCCCTGTAGTTCCTTCCCCCCTCCCTTCCCAATCCGTCCCTTCCTCTCCTTTCTCCACACATGCCCCTCCCCAAGTCCACTGATAGGGGAGGTCTTCTTTTCCTTCCTTCTGATTCTAGTCTATTAGGTCTCATCAGGAGTGGGAAAAGACTGGCTATTCTCTACTTGGAAACTACCTCCAACAATTATTAACAAAGTTGAATTAAGTTAGCGTTTCTGCATAGTGCTGAACATTTCCTGGAAAGAGTGCAGTACGTTCACTACAAGTTTCTCCACTGTTTCTTCTTCTTTCTAAGATGGACAGAGAGAGCTCAGGCCATTGTTCAGTGTTCTAAGTGTTGGCCATTACAGCTACATTCTTCCAAATGAAAGTCCTCAGTGCTGTCAGAAGATAGATCTGGAGGCGCTTATCACTCCAGTGAAGGGAGATAACTCTGCTTAAGCCACAGAACAAGTTGTTGGCCAATCTGGAGTAAGTGTGCTTGACTCTTGGCCTCAACAGTACTTGCTACTTCATTCCACCTATTATTATTATTATTTTTTGCTGTGATTATCCTATGCATTGTTTCCTGTCTGTGACCTAAGGAACCACACCGCATCACTTGCTGAACTTGTAAGAAGAAAGGATGCTGAAATTTTCAACACAAAGAAATGATAATTGTTCATTAATTATCCTGATTTGTCAATTAAAAATATGAGCACGTGTCTTAAAAGCATATTGTATGCCTATAAATATTACATTTGTATTTAAAATTCAGCCCAACAACCAGTATATATGGCACCTAGTTTCTTTCCTGTAGTCCAAAATTTTTGGTATTTTCTCTACTTAGCTATACTTTCACTCTTTATTCCTTTTGTGGGATGCACATGGAAGACTTCCATGAAAGTGCTACTGGAATAACCTCTGCCATGCTGAACATGCTATGACTTTGTTCATCCCTCTGTCTTGTATACTTTAGTTGATGGATAACATGCTTTAATTTGAATGTTGAGTTTGTTTCTTCTGGTTGATTAGATTCTCCCTTTGCTCTATGTGTTTCCACTTGAAATTCTTTTTTAAAATGTAATTTATTTATGTTTATATTAATCACAGGTTAGGTACTTTGTATCCCACTTGAAATTCTTATATTCTTTAAAGACGGTTTGTATCAGAAGGTTAGAGAAGGGCACAAGGAAGGGTTTAATGGGTGGATCAAAAAGATTGAAGTAGAACACACGCACATACACACACAATTCAGTATTTTGCATGCTAACAAGAGAGACTAAGAAAAGGGCAACTTCCATCCATCTAACCTACCTGGATCAGTGTTGAAATGGTCATGGGTTAGACAATTCAAACCTACTGAGCTCTAGCCTATGCTATGGCTTGGCATAAAAAGTCAAGGGTAATACCTCCACAGAGGGAAAGCCTGCTAATTAGCAGCACTGGAAAGTTATTCAGGGCAGCCATTGAATTCTGGGATTGCTATTATGAGTACATTTGGTCAGGGGAATTGTTTCCAAGGACCACAGAAATTTGGCCAGAACCAAAGGGGAAAATGTGGCAATGGGTCACTTGAGGAGAAAGCAGAGAGACTAGGGATTTAGTATTTGTGACGATCATATAATTTTACATTTTTTAAATCCCTTGGCCCTACTGCTTTCTTATTTATAAGAAAAGAAACTCCATCCGGTTGAAAATATATACTTTTAACAAGTAAAAATGTAATTTATCATTTTCATAAGAAGGTGGATATGGAGAGATAAAAGGAGTAAAATGTCCTCTAATGTTGACTCTAGAATTTAATTCATGTCTCATGGTAAACACTGACCAAATTAGAGGTGATAAGAGGGACAACTGTGTGGTCAACACTGAAGTAATTTATTATGTGATCTGGAGAGAAAAACAGAGGTCAATGTGAAGAGCTCAAATTTAGGAACTCAAAGAACTGGTGAAATGATTAAAAGATAATTCACTTAGAGTTTGACCTTTCATAGAATAAGATTTTTTTTCCTCAAAAAAATCAATGGAAGGGCTGGAGAGATAGCTCAGTGGTTAAGAACACTGTCTGCACTTCCAAAGGACCTAGGTTCAATTCCCAGAACCTACATGACATCTCACAACTGTCTGTATTGCCAAATTCAAGGAATCTGACACCTTCACACTAATGCATATAAAATAAAGTTAAATAAATTATTTAAAAAATCAACAGAACCTAAAATTTATAGGTAAAATGTTATCTTTTCTAAAAACTTTGTAGAAAGGGCCATTTGTAAATTATAATTATATAGTATATAATTTTCCTTTGGTGATTACACAGTACCATAATAAAAGTTTAGCTGTGCAAAAGTCGAAGAAGCTGAGTAGTTTCTCTGGTCTTGATTGAAATTCCTCAGAAGTATAGGCCATCTAGCAGACTGGATTTAGAAGGGTTTATGTGGCCTCACTCCCATGCTCAGAGCCTTGGAGATCTGTAGTCTAGGAACTTCTTTGAAGACAGTCTTTGTTAGTCTTGTCCCAGGTTTGTTAGCTCCTGATTGTTGATCAAGGAATACAAGAAGAAAAAAGTCCCAAGCATAGGCTGCAAAGTACCCTAACTTATGGAATTCAGGAAACAAAATCTTTGCAACACCCCACTGGTGAAAGCAACCTTGGGCACCAAGCCAGCTTGAAGGTTGAAGAAATAGATGCCACATGTTGGCAGGAAGAGTTACACAATATTCTTCATCAGCCAGAGATTTTGTGCCTAACAATTTTGAGTTGCATGGATTGGCAAGTCTCCATTAGAATGAAGTCACACATTTTCTTGACCTCCTTCTCATTGGATAAATCATCTCACTATGTAGCCCAAGCTAGCCTTGAGCTTGCGATTCCTCTATTGTAGCCTCTTGGGTTCTGGGGTTACAGGTTGGTGTTTCAGCGCCTTGCTCAATGTGATGTGCATGTCACCACTGTTCTGAGATGGCATCAGTACAACTTCTGCTCAAAGGAATGTCAGCTGTCATCCATGTCTGCCTTTCTCTTATGTGCAGCAGGTTTTTAATAAGCTTATACAATATTTTCTTCCTTTCTTATTTATGTATTGTCTCTCTGCTCTCCCCTACCTGGTATGTTTGTGTGCTCATGCTACAACCTGCTGTTCAGAGGACAATTTGCAGGAGAAAAAAACTTGGGTTTCTTTCACAATTTGAGTTTGGGGTATCGGCCTCAGGCTGTTCAGTGTGGCAGCAAGTGTCTCTCTACCTGATCAGCCATCTTGCTATCCCTTAAGATATCTTCAAGGAGTTTAAAATTTGATACTACAAACATGGCTTGATTTGGTTACATGGTCTTCTAGAGTCTTGTGTGCCTTGTGCTGAAGAGACTTGTAATTCTTTTTTATTTATATTTATTCACTTTTTATTAATTACACTTTATTCACTTTGTATCCCCCTGTAGCTCTCCCTCCTCTCTCCCCTCCCAGTCCTTCCCTTCCTCCCCATTCTCCACACATGCCCCTCCCCAAGTCCACCGATAGATGAGGTCTTCTTTTCCTTACTTCTGATCTTAGTCTTTTAGGTCTCATCAGGAGTGGCTGTATTGTCTTCCTCTGTGGCCTAGAAAGGCTGCTCCCCCCTCAGGGGGAGGTAATCAAAGAGCAGGCCAATCAGTTCATGTCAGAGGGACTCCCTGTTCCCAATACTGTGGAACCCACTTGGACACTGAACTGCCACAGGCTACATCTGTGCAGGGGTTCTAGTTTATCTCCATGCATGGTACTTGATTGGAGTATCAGTCTCAGGAAAGACCCCTGTGCTCAGATTTTTTTGGTTCTGTTACTCTCCTTGTGGAGATCCTGTCATCTCCAGATCTTCCTATTTCCCTCTTCTTTCATAAGATTCCCTGAACTCTGTCCAAAAGTTGGCTATAAGTCTCAGCATCTGCTTTGATAGTCTGCAGGGCAGAGCCCTTCAGAGGCCTTCTGTGGCAGACTCCTGACCTGTTCCCTGCCCTCTCCTTCCAATGTCCATCCCCTTTGCCCTTCTGGACAGGGATTGGGCATTTTAGCAAGAGTCCTCCCTCTTGATTAGTTTCTTTAGGTGTACAGATTTTAGTAGGTTCATCCTATAGTATATGTGTATATGAGTGAGTATATACTGTGTATGTCTTTTTGCTTCTGCAATAGCTCACTCAGGATGATACTTTCCAGTTCCCACCATTATTGCTGAATAATATTTCATTGTATAGATGTACCACAAACATTTCTGTATCTATTACTCAGTTGAGGGACATCTGGGTTCTTTCCAGCTTCTGGCTATTACAAATAAAGCTGCTGCAAACATGGTTGAGCAAATGTCCTTATTTTGTACTTCAGTCTCTTTTGGATATGTGCCTAGAAGTGGTATAGCTGGAAGCACTATTCCTAGTTGTCTGAGGAAGTGCCAGATTGATTTCCAGAGTGGTTGTACAAGTTTACATTCCCACCAGCAGTGGAGGAGGGTTCCCCTTTCTCCACATCCTCTCCAGCATGTGTTGTCACTGAGTGTTTGATCTTGGCTATTCAGATGGGTGTAAGGTGAAATCTCAGGGTCGTTTTGATTTGCATTTCCCTGATAGCTAAAAACATTGAACATTTCTTTAAGTGTTTCTCTGCTATTCGATATTCCTCTATTGAAAATTCTCTGTTTAGCTCTGTTCCCCGTTTTTTAATTGGATTACTTGATTTGTTGTTGTTTTGAAGTAAGTCCTAATGATTGTTTGGATTTCCTCAGTGTCTGTTGTTATGTCCCCCTTTTCATTTCTGATTTTGTTAATTTGGATAATGTCTCTCTGCCTTTTAGTTAGTTTGGCTAAGGGTTTGTCTATCTTGTTGATTTTCTCAAAGAACCAGCTCTTGGTTTCATTGATTCTTTGAATTTTTTATTTGTTTCTAGTTTATTGATTTCAGTCCTGAGTTCGATTATTTCCAGCTGTCTACTTCTTTTTGGTGTGTCTGCTTCTTTTTTTCCCCAGGGCTTTTAGGTGAGCCATTAAGTTGCTTGAGTGAGATGTCTCGAATTTCTTCTTGAAGGCACTTAGTGCTATGAACTTTCCTCTTAGCACTGCTTTCATTGTGTCCCATAAGTTTGGGTATGTTGTGTCTTCATTTTCATTGAATTCTAGGAAGTCTCTAATTTCTTTCTTTATTTCTTCCGTGACCCAGCTATCATGTAGTAGCAAGTTGTTCAGTTTCCATGTGTGGGTAGGCTTTTTGCTATTTCTGTTGTTGGTGCAGTCCAGTTTTAGTCCATGGTGATCAGATAGAATACAAGGGATTATTTCAATCTTCTTATATCTGTTGAGGCTTGCTTTGTGACCAACTATATGGTCTGTTTTGGAGAAGGTTCTATGAGGTGCTGAGAAGAACGTAAATTCTTTGTGTTTGGGTGTAAGGTTCTGTAGATGTCTGTAGGTCTGTTTGATTGATGACATCTGTTAGAGTTATTGTTTCTTTGTTTAATTTCTGTTTTGTTGACCTGTCCTTTGTTGAGAGTGGGGTGTTGAAGTCTCCCACTATTATTGTGTGGGGATCTATGTGTGGTTTAAGTTTTATTAATGTTTCTTTTACAAATGTGGGTGCCCTTGTGTTTGGGGCATAGATGTTCAGGTTTGTGATGTCTTCCTGGTGGAATTTTCCCTTGATGAGTATAAATTGTCCTTCCCCATCTCTTTTTTATTAATTTTGGTTGAAAGTCTATTTTATTAGATATTAGAATGGCTACACCTGCTTGCTTCTTGGGTCCATTTGCTTGGGAAAACTGTCTTCCAGCCCTTTACCCTCAGGTAATGTCTATCTTTGTGATTTAGGTGTGTTTTTCTGTATGCTTGGTCATGTTTACGCATCCATTATGTTCGTCCGTGTCTTTTCATTGGAGAATTGAGTTCATTGATGTTGAGAGAAATTAATGATCAATGGGTATTAGATCCTTTGATTTTGATATTGGCTGTGGTAGTAAGTTTGTGTGCTTGGTTACTGTTTGTTTTGCTGCAGTGAGATTAATTATTTCCTCTGTTTTCTTAAAAGTAGTTAGTTTTTTTGGGTTGTATTTTTCCTTCTAGTGTCTTCTATAATGCTGGATTTATGTGGAGGTATTGTTGAAATTTGTTTTTGTCGTTGAATATCTTGTTTTCTCCATCTATGAGGACTGAGAGTTTTGCTGGGTGTAGTAGCCTGGGCTGACATCTGTGTTCTCTTAGGGTCTGCATGATATTTGTCCAGGCCCTTCTGGCTTTCATAGTCTCTGTTGAGAAGTCAGCTGTGATTCTGATGGGTTTGCCATTATATGTTACTTGGCCTTTTCCCCTTGCAGCTTTTAGTATTTTTTCTTTGTTCTGTATACTTACTGTTTTGATTATTATGTGGCTGGAGGATTTTCTTTTCTGGTCTAATTTATTAGGTGTTCTGTAGGCCTCTTGTATTCTTATAGGCCTCTCCTTTAAGTTGGGGAAATTTTCTTCGATTTCGTTGAAAATATTTTCTGGGCCTTGAAGGAGGGAATCTTCTTTTTCCTCTATTCTTATTTTCTTAGGTTTTGTCTTTTTATGTTGTCTTGGATTTCTTGGAGGTCTGTGTCAGGAATTTTTTAGATTTAACTTTTTCTTTGATGAATACATTGATTTCTTCCATTGTCTCTTCTACACTTGAGATTCTTTCTTCCATCTCTTGTATTCTATTGTATAGTCTATTGCAGTTCCTGTTTTCTTCCTTAAGTTCTTTCTCTTCAACATTTCCTCCATTTGTGTTTTCTTTAATTTTTCCAATTCTGTCTTCAGATCTTGAGCCATTTTGTTGATTTCCTTCACCTGTCTGACTGTATTTTCCTGTTTTTCCTTCAATTCCTTCAGCTGTTTGTTTGCACATTCCTCTGTTTCTTTTATTTCTTTCAGTGATTTAAGTATTTCCTCACTTATAGGCCACAAACTGTTTGGCTGCAACTTCCTGTATTTCTTTATGGATGGCTATAATCTGTTTGTCTCTACCTTCCTCTATTTCTTTACAGATGCCCATAATCTGCCTTTATCTTCCTTTAGTTCTTTACGCATTTTATTAGTTTCCTCTGTTATCCTCTTCATAAGCATAGATGTTAGGTCATCTTCTTGAATTTCAATTATGTTGGGTGTCCAGGGCTGCTTGCCCCTGGATAACTGGATTCTGGAGATGCCATATTGCTCTGTCTTTTGTTGGTTGAGCTTTTATGCTGGCCTCTACCCACTGCCTAGGTGTTGGGTGTTAGTTTCTGGTGGTTCCTGGAATTCTGTGATGGAGAGAATGCCCTTGGCAGGAAGATGGTTTTTCTTGAAGGAAGCCTCTCCTAAGCTTTTTGGGTATGGTCATTGAATGGCCGGTGTTTTTCAGGAATTGCCACAGCTCACCTCAGGTGTTCAGACCTGAGTGGTAGCTGTGGTCCTTGTTAGTCAAGAGGGCTCTCCTCTCAACTGGAGAAGTCCTGGATACAGCTGCCCTGCTTCTGGGTTTCTTGCTGTAAATTTAGTGAGCTGCTGCTGTAACCTGGGTGCCCCGTGGTTTGATCAGTTTAATTAGGGATAACTGGTTGCCCCTTAGACCAGCATCTGGGTATTGATCTCGGGGATCCCAGGCTTTTGCAGGTCTGAGGTTGGGGCTCTGTTTCCCAGTACCCAAGTGGTAGTCAGTGGCGGGAGAGCTCTGCTCTCATGAGTGCAGCTGGAGGCTAGAGTCAGGAGCCTGTGGATAGCCAGAAACTTTTCCTTAGCTAGGTGTCCTGAGGTAGGGCCAGATGTTTTCCCCACCGTGGGGTTTTCTCCCAACAGGAAGGCCCAGTCTGTGGTGTTTGGGGTGGTGTGTAGAGCACACAGGCGCTGGTGGGTGGTGGCTCCTAATGCCTGGGCAGGAACCTGAGACCTTTTCCCGAGAACTTTCCCGTGTGTGGTGGTTGAGGTGGTGGTGGTGGTGTCAGCTGAGTGCTCTAAGCTGTTTCCTTCCCTGTGGGGTTTCCTCTCCACAGGGACTCATGCCCTGGGGTACACAGTTCTGTGACAGAGAGTCAGGCGCCAACAGGTCTCTGGGCTGGCAGCGTGCATGCCCAAGGGTTTGCAGGAACTTTTCCAGGGATATACTGGGTGATCTAAGTCAGTCCCTGTTTACTTCCTTCCCTGTCGGGTTTTCTCTTGACAGGAAAACCCATTCTGATGCCCTGGGGTGCACAGTTCTGTCTGTGATGGAGAGTCTGGCACGCAGCAAGTGTCTGTGCTTCTGGCTGGAGTTCCCCTCAGGGCTGGCAGTGTAAGCACATTAGCCTGGGGAACCTTTTCCAGGGAAAGGGTGATCTGAGGTCAGTCCTGTTTCCTTCCTTCTCTGTGGGTTTTTCTTGTGACTGGGACTCCCAGTCTCTGGTGTTTTCATGCCCACCATTCAGCCTGGGAAGGTGATCAGGACACACAGGCATGTGGTTCTGGTCTGGCGACCGAGTGCCTGCACGACCCGGGATCTCTTCCTGGTTCTGGCTGGGTGACGTGAGAGTGGACCCGACTGATTCCCACACCGTGGAGTTTACTCTCACCTGGGAAACATGATCGCTGGTGTTTTAGGACCCAGAGTTCAGTCTCTTGGTCACTGTACCGACGTTGCTGTCCTGCTCCTCAGACTCAGTGTCCTCCTGGCACCGCCATCTTGCCTTCCTTGAGACTTCTAATTCTTTAAGTTTCAGGAACTTAAAGTAGAAAGACAGCTTAGTTACTGATATTGAAAAAGCCTCCTCAGTACACTATAACAAGAAAATCCTCAGCATCAATGAGTCAGATCATGTATACAAATGTATATCCTATCATATTTATACTTCTGATGAATTGAGGTGTTCAAGGAATGGAATTTTGGAAGATACGACCAAAATCTTTATGAATCCAAAGGACAACAGCAGAAAAGTCCACCCTAAGCAGAAAAGGTATCAAAAGAGTCATATAGCTTGAACCCTACTCACATGACCTACAAATTCTTGCATTCTCCTGTGCAGTTTGGAAATGGCAGGGCTGTAATACAGTGCAGAAGGTATAATGTTCCTGCTTTAACTAAAATCCATAATCAAGGTTGTATTAATTGCTTCAATTAAAAAAATTTAGCTTTAGGTAAACGACCTTAATTCATGTTAGTATTTTTTATGTGTTTTTGTGATTCCATTTATGTTATTGTAGTATTATATTTCAATGCTGGGAATTTTAGGACATGTTAGAAAATGCAGATACAGGAGTCATGGAATACTCTCTGCTGTTATATGCTGATGAGACTCAATCACTTTTTCTCTTATGAAAAAATACTTTGAGAAGGTTTGGTTAGAAATACTTTGAGAAGGCTCTGAGCTTGGTTCTGAGAACCCATTCTGGAAATGAGAGTTGAAGGGCGGTGCCTGTCACCACTGTAACTCCAGCCTGAAGATATCCAATGGTGTCTTCAGGCCTTATTGGGCACCTAAAATATGTGACATCCTTTCTCTCTCATACATTAAATAAAAATAAATCCCCCCAAATTGTAACTGAATTTAGAGTAAATTCAAAAACCACTTGCCATAATGATTTCAGAACATGATTTCTCATCACTTATTTTTCAAACTAGACACACATATCTAATTTTAAATTAAATAGCAGTTGGTCATCAATATAATTTTATTAGTTATTTGTTATTACCTTATGAAGTTTGAGTTATACAATTTGTAAAGTTGGCCCTTAGCTTTTACAACCTCTTTATAAGCAGGAGAAACAATCAAGTCAAAGAAATTAATCTTCAGTTCTGTCTCATTTGCAATTTCCCCTTATGCTTTTTTTGTTTTATGAGGCAGTTTTTATCTGCACAAATCTCAGAAGGAATTCTTTTGTAACTGGGTAGGGACCTCTACTTTGATGTTTTGGAATTTGCACTTTTACTATAGTCAAGCTGATCTTCAGAATGGAAATGGAATCATGTTTCTCTCAGGGTGACAACATTTCCATTATCTTTTATTACTCTTACTCCAGCCCACTAAGTGGGTCCGTATTCCCTCGGCCTACCATTTCAGCTGTATCTTTATTCCCCATGATTCAATAAAAGACTCTAGAAATCCATCCATCATGTATCCTTTTGAACAGTATTCAATATCTTTGAATGATAATTACAAGGTGTGAAATATTTCTTTTAACATCTAATTGACAATCTTCTGTTCAACTCTCCTCCACAACCGGCTTTCTTGATGTTTAACTTGAAATAAAATTATATATATATATTTAATTATATAAAACTATCTTTTGATACACATATACAAAGAGAATTGTATGTTAATTATGATAATTAATTGACGTTAATTATCGTAGCTACTAACTCCAACATTACTTTGCTATAGTGGGAACACTTCAGATCTATGCTCTCAGCAATGCTGAGGATTTAGTATAAATTCAGGAGCTAAGGTCACTAAGCCACTGACTAGAACTCTAGGACACATTACTTTTCCTACTCAACTTTTAACACAAAATTTATTTCTTGCCCCAGTAAGACTTCTAAGACTGTTGTTTGTTTCCACCTTTACACCAACAACTTGCTGTAGATGTACACATACATGCATAAATTGTTACAGAGAAGCAGAAATAGATATCCCAGAACATTTCACCATCAGCAGGGAAAGAAGAGAATGAGGGAGCCAGATGAGGCTGGAAAACTACACACAGATAGGCTTCCTCATGGCCCGCTAGGTGCTTCAGGACAAGTCTCAGTCTACAGAACAGAATCCAGATCCTACCCCACAGAATCCGAAAGCCCAAAACCACCACCAACTCCTGGGGAGAAAATGGGAGTGGATTTATTTCTGTTGTGGGAAAGTGACTGGGTAGAGGAAAACAGTTTCAGGTACATGACCACAAGGAACAGAATACTGACAGAAGACAGACAAAGAGCTTTAAGGTGACTTAGGCATTCTCCACATCTTCTAGATTAATGGATGGGGGAATAAGAGCAACAGTAAATATGCTCCACTGTATACAAGGACTTTACCAGGTAACAACCATGCTTGGCAGTCACCCCCCCCCTTTAATCAAACCTAGTTAAAACTGGCTAATCTTCTGCATCATACAATACAAACTCAGGTTCTGTGATAATGAAAAAACTCCACGAAATGTCCCCTTAGACTTCAATATTTTTCTCAAATGTCATAACTCTCTCATGGAATAAGTTAGCAACAGATGGTTCACTGTCCTTCAGTTATGCATAATTGTCTTTGGACTGTAGAAGAATATAGAATTAATTTAGTATAAAATGTACCACTCAGTCTTATTCCCTTTACTAGCAAAGACTGGGCTATTTAATGAAATATTAAAATTACAGAATATAAATCTCAAATAGCACATTTTATTGAGTTGATGTTTGTTTACTATTTTATAGTGCTCTGTGAAGATCTAAAATGTGTTTAGAATTTATGAGTACAGGACTTCTTTTCCTGAGGCAGATGAGGATGTTGATACAAAGCAGGGCTGCTTGGCATGATAGCATAGATCTACCACTTGCCAGTTGGTGTTTTTGGTCTAATTAGTGAGCTTTCTAATCTATAACACAATAATGAAAATATTCCTCTTGGTGGGGATGCTTCACTAGGCCACAGTGGAAGAGGATGCGTTAAGTCCTGATGTGACTTGATTTGTTGGGGTGGGGTTGGTGGGCTCTCTTTTTCTGAGGAGTAGGGGAGGTACATGTGGAGAAAAGGGAGGGAGGGTGAGGCAAGGAAGAGTGAGAGGAGGGGGCTATAATCAGGATGTAATGCAAATAAATAAATGAATAATTTTAATAATATAAAAATTGAATATATTATTTATACATTAAAAAAAGAAAATATTGCCTACTTGGTTTATGCTAGAATTGAATCAATGGGTACATACAACTTAAAATATTATAAAAATATAATAGTTGTTGGAGGTTGCTGAGAAGGGCCATGTAGGTGGTTGTAGGTAGGGAAGGTCCTGGTGGAAGCCCAAAAGTCAGCTATGGTGAAGGCATGGGTGGCCAGAGTAGGCAGGGTAAGTAGTTGTAGTTCTCTGGCCAGATGTGGAGGGTTATGGAAAAGCTGAGCTCAGAGGTGCTCCTCAAGCTAGACTCTGGAGGAGGACTTGGGTAGTGAGGACTTTGGGTGGTTTAATAATTTCAAACAAAATTAATGTCAGATTATCATCAGTCTTCTTGCATTTAGTATTTCATCTACTGGCCTGTTTGAACCTGTGGCCTTTACCATTTTAGCGCTCTCACAGGATGTTAGGGACTATTCATTGTTTTAATTCAGCTTCAACTACAACCATTGCCTCCCACAGGCATCATTATTACCACCACCAAAAATGTTTATTGAACACTTGTTAAAACAGGAAAATATAACAGCAAAAAGGAGTAAATTGCTGGACATATTCTCTGTTTGGGCCCTCCTGACGGCTTAAGAACACTAGAATTGGTAGAGCAAGGAGAAAATTAATTTGGTTTGAGGTATTTTACATAGCAATTATAAAGGAAAAGTGGAAAATGTCCTGTCATTTATTGTGAAAAAATCATCAAGATAAAATACTGTACAGAATTGTCATGACTATTAAATACTTTAGATGAAGCATTCAGTATAGGGTCGGAAGCAAAGCCTCCAATTCTAACTCACCTTATCAATGCTGAGTAAGGTACTGGGGACTATAAATTAAATGTAATCCATTACACAAACTATTTAATAGAGAGTTAAAATATCACAGTCTTTGTTTTTCTTACTGTCACTGAAGTTGCATGAGCCAACAAATTAGAGAGGGCCTTCGATATGCCACCTGAAGAGCATATCCTGACAGTCACCAAATTGAAGATGTAAGAAATGATTTTAAAGAAGGAGCCCACAGTGATGAGTCCACTGTAGTCTGTGACCATGATATCCAATGTACTGGTCTCTGTGCAAGCGAGCGTAGTTGCATTTTTATTGCTTTTGAAGATGGTTGAGTAAACTTACCATCCATGTAAAAATCTAAACATAAACTATGAGCTAAAATCTTACTCTTATTGATAATTTTCTCAATTCTTTATTTGCTTACTATATCTTGACTTAATAAAACTTTCATAGCTTTAAAATCAAATGTTAAAAAAGTATTTAGGATACCTTCCTGTAACTCACAAGTTGGTACCAGAGTTTCCTCATTGCTGCTTTCATCTCTTTGTTCCTGAATGTGTAGATGGCTGGATTCAGAAAAGGAGTGAGGATGGCATCAAAAATAGCAAGAAATTTGTCTAAGTGTGATGAAGGAAAGGGCCAAGTATAGAAGAAGATTAATGGTCCAAAGAACAAAACCACCACAGTCACATGAGCTGACAAAGTAGAGAGGGCCTTGGAGATGCTACCTGAAGAGTGTCTCCTGACAGTCACCAAAATGAAGATGTAAGAAATGATCAGTA
>CM053748.1:22804346-22819564 GCA_028658305.1 Pachyuromys duprasi
GCCAACAAGAAATACATAGGGGAATGGAGATGGGGGTCAGTGGTTACTAAGAACATGACAGCAATATTTCCAGATACAATGAGTAGATAAAGCATCACAAACATCACAAATAGTGAAAGCTGAACACTGTGTGAATGAGCAAGTCCTAAAAACACAAATTCTGACACTGTTGACCGATTACCTCTATCCATTTTAATCAGTGTGTCTTTAGAAACAACCTGGAGAGAAAAAAAAAGGTCAATTAGAAGAATGTGGAAGTGAGTTATCTAGTTGAACCTGACATTAATATTGTTATGAAGTTAACATCTACCCCTGAAATAAAAAAAATCTACATGTAAGGACAAGTCTTTGTCAGTTTTGAGAAACGTTGCCCCCAAAAGTGAAAGCTCATGAGCCAAGTGTAACTTCCCAAGAAGAAGCATCAGGTGTGACTGTTATGCACATTCTCTAGTTAGAAATACCTCTTGCAGGAGTGCAGTGAGGATGCAAGATGGCAATTTGACAGCCTGAAAAATGTGTTGCTTCACCTAAAAGTATTTGTTTCCATTAAGTATAAAATTAAAACACTTAATTTTATACTGTGTTGTGAAGGTGTAAAAGAAAACATACACAGTAAAATTAACAAGGTTTTATTTTATTTAGAGTCATATGATATGTAGAATGTTTTTTTCCAGCATACTTTCATGTATATTTTAAAACGATATTATTTTAAGCAAGTATCTTAATGTAAAACTGAATACTATGTTTAAAATAAGTTTATTTGTGAGTACGTGTGTTTGTATGTGAATATATCTAATCAGCTTTCTTTAAAATAGTTGATATAGTTCCTCTCAGTTGACATACACCTATTTGAACTATAGAATGTGTAGATGCATAGTAGCCACACTTCCTGTTTTCCAAAAACCTATCATGCTCCCTCGTTCTTTGCTCAGGAGTGTTAAAAGCATTTAAAAATAAATCCATCCATCCATCCGTCCGTCCGTCTGTCTGTCCATCCATCTATCTATCTATTTATTCATTTATTTATGTTCAATGTATATGAGGGCTCTGTCTGCATGAAACTTTGCTGGGAAGAAGAGAGCACTGGATCCCATTATACATGGTTATGAGTTGCCATGTGGTTACCAGAATTGAACTCAAGACCCCTGAAAGAGCAGCCAGTGCTCTTAACCACTGAGACATCTGCCAGCCACTGTTATAAGTATTTTATAAGGCCCTGATTCAATAGAATCTTCTAATATTTTATTTGCAATTCTTTGAACTTGGTGCCAATTCTCATAGAAAATGTTGACTTCGGCTCAAAAAATTAAAAAAAAATCAATGAGCAGAAACTCATGCAGTGAAGATACCTGATAAAAAAGGATCAGATGAAAGGGGAGGAGGTCCTCCCATATCAGTGGACTTGGAAAGAGGAACGGAGGAGATGAGGGAGGGAAGGACGGGGGATTGAGAGAGAATGAGTGCACAGGATACAGAGTTAATAAAATATAACTAAAACTAAAAATAAATTAAAAAAGAAGAAAACAGAAATAAAGAAACTCATGCAGTGATAGTTTTATGAGCATTTACACCAAATATTTATTCTTTCCTATGGTAATAAGTTTTTACACAGAGATTGTTTTGTATCAAAGTTCTAAACGCTGTAATATAATCAATATTTGCATTTTTGTAACATTTGTGCATATAGTCATGATTATTCACTATAGTAGATCCCAGGTGTTAGATTCTCATGACCTCCTAGTCCAGTAGTTGTTCACAATGTCTCCTTTGCTGGCAGATTGCTCTAACCTGATTTCTGAAAAGAACAAATGTTTTGCATCTTCTAATGGCTTATTCTACATTTACTCCTATTTCTGAGCTGAAAATTAACTTATCCACAGTGTTTTCTATGAGTAAACAATACTGAATCTTATTAAGATACAGCAAATACTGTTCAGCATTAGTGGTTTGCTGATTGTACTGATCATTAGGAAAGGAATGGTGATCTGATGTCCTAACCCACTGAGGGTGTGCCTTACGGTGGTGTTTGCATTGATGGCAATCCTTAGACACCTCTGCTGGGTTAGAAAAGGTAGAACAAAGTCATTAATAGTTTGCTAAAAAATTACAGAACATAAAAGCAACACTGCTCAATACACATCTAATGCAAACTGATAAAGGAGATACCTAGATATGTTCAAGAACAATCCTAGGTCAAGGTGTTGGAGAAATGAGATGACTTACCAACATGTTTCTTTTTTTTTCCAAGATCACATTTTCTTCCATCTAATGTGTGCTTGTGAAGACATCTATGCCATGGAAAGGCAGTTTCATGGAAGCATTTCCTTTCAGCCTGACCTATATTTACTGCTTGAAGTTGTCCCATGAGTTAATTCATTTGTTCTGTGTTCTGAACAAAATGTGAGCCTTGGATGTAATTATCTTAGCAACTGTTTTGTTAAGAACAATACAAAGTGCTACATATTTGAGGAATTAGAAGGACATTCTTATTAATCACCACCAAATAGTCTATTATTCAAAGTATTTGTAGTAAAAAAATCTATAAGAATTATTCCCTTTTCCTGTACTTTCATGTGTGTTTTAAAAGAATATTGTTTTTACTGTTCTAGGCAATGATATAAGATTGTGTGTATGTAAACATGTATAATCACTCTTCTTTAAAATACTTGGTACTGCCCTATAAATTGACAGTAACTATGGGATATGTAGATGCAAAAGGGGTATTAGTCATGCTGACTGTTTTCTATTCACCTGACAACCATTTCATGGTTCCTTTGTTTCTCAGTAGTGCTCTATGTGTTTTAGAGAGTGTAAATCAGTAGAAGGTTCTGGTTGCTTCATCTGGAATTCTTGCCTTTGTCTTGGTACCCATCTTAATGGAAAAGCATTAACTTTGGCTTTTTCATGAGTAATATTAAAAAATCAACATAGGAAAACAAACTAAATTATCTTTTTAGGACCATATAAACCATGTATTTATTCTTTCTGATGATTAAAGATTTTCCATGTAAGTTTTGTATCAAAATTATAAACTCTGTAATAGTGTCAATATCTGTATTTTGGTAAGTATTGTGGATAGAGTCAGAATTATAGACATAAATAGACACTATGTGATAGGTTCTCATATCTTTAAACTGTACTCTCATTTCTTCTAATCTTTTGCATGTTGGTATCCTGCTTGATCTGATACATGAAATAAACAGAAATTATACCTCTTTCCATTCACTTGACTGTTTCTTCCTATTTCTGAACTAAAAATTATCTTATGTATGGTGCACACTATAATCAAACCTCATTGCTCCTGATTTCGACACAGAGAATCCTTGTATCATCTTAGCTGGATGTTGCTTACACCACTGGTTAATAAATGATGCAGACACTAGCACAGTGATGGTGTGTTTTGGTCTGATGTTAATCCACAGAAAATTATGGTATCTTAAAAAATTGTGAAACCCTAGGTTATCAGGTATCTTCAAGACTGACTGTCATGTCCTCTGATAAACTAGGGTTAGATGGAAGGGGAGGAGGACTTCCCCTAGAAGTGGACTTGGAAAGGGGCATAGGAGGAGATGAGGGAGGGAGGGTGGAGTTGGGAGGGGATGAGGGTGTGGACTATGACAGGGATACAAAGTAAATAAACTGTTGTTAATATAAAAATAAAAATTAATAAAAATATTGTGAAACCATTTATTTGGCGTCTTAAAATGACACGATATAGAAAATATGCTCAAATACATATATAATGGAATTGGTAGAAAAGATACATATAAATATTTTGAGAACTGTCTTAGAATGTTGGAGAGATAAAATGACTTACAAAACTCATGCTTTTCTCCTTGATCATGTTTTTTCACATCTGATGTGTGCTTCTGAAGACATCCATTTCATGCAGATGCCGTCTCTTGGAAGCACATTCTCTAAGCCTGACCTATATTCACTGCCTGAAGTTGTTCCCATAGGTGAATTGACTTGTTCTGCATTCTGAGCAATAAGAGGACCATGAAAATAATTATCATGGACATCTCTCAGGGATTTCTCTGTTAAGGATGATACCAAGTGCTACTTATTTGTAAAATCTTAGGGACATAACTCATCGTAGAATTGACATTAGTTCATTTTCAAAATTATTCACAGGACCAATAATAACCAAAGAGAAGTTTTTTGATATCGTGATATGTTACTATGTCTATTTCATCTAAGTCAATTAAATTGCTTTATAGTTATAAGAGGTTATATATAGACAGTGTGAAATATGACCAGAACAAAATTCATGCTGTGAATGTAGTTTCCTAGTGCATGACCGGTCTGTGTCAAATTGGTAGGTAATTTTGGTCACTTGCTGGATTCATTTTAGTATGTAGTATGATACGTGGCTCTATATGTTGGTGGAAGGTATGTATTGGATGTCAAGTTATTAACACTCCATTAAATTTCTTTTTTACTCTTTCATAGACATTAATGGTGTATATACATGGATATATTGTAGATATTAATGATCTATATAAACATATATACACAAACATACACACATATATGCATATATGTCCTTATATGTTTATGAAAATTAGAGAGCAACTTTGTGGTGTTGATTCTCTTTTTCTATTTATCAAGTGCTTTGTGACTGAACTCAGGTGGCCAGAGTTGCATGGCAAGCCTTTTAATTTAATAAGCCATGTGCCCAATACCCTTCCCATTATGTTTATGTAAAAACGACATAGATGAACAATTAAAATATTTTGCTTTTATTTTAAATTTAATAATGACTAAGCAAGAATAAAATAAAAAGAAAGAAGTGACATTTAAGTCTGATATGTCACTCTCTATTGGTAGTAGGTACGATTTGACTGCCAAGTTATTCACATCCATTAAGGCCTAAAATTTTCAAGTAAGACCTTATAAAAATCAAGGACCCTCTATATAGCCAAAGGAAATAATTAACTGAGTGAATGGGAAAGAATTCCCCAATATAATGGGAAAGAATTTTTACTAGCCATACATCAGATGGAGAATTAACTCTAGAGTAAGCAAAAAACAACAAAACAAAAAGATTCGTGAGGAGGTGGGCTTTAATTGGGATTGGGGGAGAGAAGCCAACAGAGGAGAGGGAGGAGAGGATGAGGAATAAATAACATTAAGGATATCTGAAAAGCTTTAAGATAACATTGGTATATATTCACATAACTTAAATATGTTTATATCCTGAGTGAAGTTCTGTCACTTGGCCTGACAAAACTCCCCACAAAAGTTACAGACCACCCAAAAATAACAGCAAAACAAAGCAAAATAAAACAAACCAAAAACTCACAGAAAAAATGAACTCCAGAACCAGGCATAAGATATTTCTTTACAAGTTGTTGGTCAGGAAAGTCAGACTCCCAAAATCTACAGGCTATTTCTATTGCTTTTGGTTTCTTCCCAAATGTTAAAGATAAGCCTTTATTGCTGAAGGCACCATTTACCTCAGGTTTAGGACTTGGAATGTTTGATCCAGATCTCACATGAAAAACCTCTTCCCTGAGTATTGACCATCGTAATAACTGACTTTGCTATTCAAGCTTCCAGTAGAGGAAAGCAATCACTATTGCTACTAGCTGTGATGCATATTACCAGTCTTGCAAGTTACTTCTAAAGTACCAACAGTGGCACTCATATCTCATTGGTGATCAAAAGCTCTCTAATTGGACTTATGATCTCTTCAATGGGAAGATAAATAAACCTGATACTGGCAACCTAGCCAACAACTTGGGTCTAGTGAGGCCATGAATCTTATTCAGAAACATAGCACCACCACTTTACAAACAATACATTTCTGCATTTTAAATACCTTTATACTCAATGGTAAGTGTGGATCTAATACCTCATAAAAATACCCTACCTTTTAAAGTACTTGAAGACCATCACAAAAATCCCTAGCTGTTCAAAATACAGAGAACTAGTGATTATACGGAAACCAGCCCCATCAGATACATTGACATAATCTCCCCCCCTTTTTTTGAGGTAAATATTTTTATTCCAAAAAGAAACAGACAATTCAGGATGTTTTTTTCAGACAAATTGATTCTGTTTTTCTACAACAAACCTCAACATTCTCTTTTATGTTTGCAGTTTTTAAATGTTTCAGAAGATGTAGTAACAGTGAGAGCATTGGTTTCATATATGAGAATAGCACACACAAGTTTCTGATAATTTGGTTGTCTGGTCATTGATTTTAGTCATGTTTTACTGTTATCCCCTCTCTGCCTTCCATTGTATTTTTATTATCATTTTTATTGTTATTATTTTTTAATTAATTACAGTTTATTCACTTTGTATCCCCCCCCCGTAGCTCTCTCCCTCCTCCCTTCCCAACCCCACCCTCTTTCCCCTTTCTCCACCCATGTCCCTCCCCAAGTCCACTGGTAGGGGAGGTCCTCCACTCCTACCTTCTGATCCTAGTCTATCAGGTCTCATCAGGACTGGCTGCATTGTGTTCCTCTGTGGACTGGTAAGGCTGTTCCCCTCTCAGGGGGAAGTTATCAAAGAGCAGGCCAATCAGTTCATGTCAGAAACAGTCTTTGTCCCTATTACTATGGAACCCACTTGAACACTGAACTGCCATGGGCTACTTCTGTGCAGGGGTTCTAGGTTATCTCCATCAATGGTCCTTGGTTGGAGTATCAGTCTCAGAGAAGACCCCTGTGCCCAGATTTTTTTTGGTTCTGGTGCCCAAGGAACATTACAGAAGTTGGAGGTGGAAGAATTTAAGAGGGAGAATATTGAGAAATCTGTGTGGAATTTTGTCTCCCATCCTAGAAAAAGAAATTGTACCCGTAAAAACACACCAATACGATTGTTGAAACAGTGCATGTAATCAGAAGGCCCTCCTCTAGATGTAGAAATCATGTGCAGAAGTAGTCTTTTCTTGGGATGATGGCCCTAATTCATCATACATGACTAAGAGGTCAGCTCTGAAATAACTTACATACAAACAACACTATGTGGACTCTGACTGTTGTATTTGTATTTTATGCATACATATGTTAAGAGTAGTAATCAACTACTACTCTTAGAAAAAGAGTCCTTGACTCTGAGAGGGAATGAGGGTGGGTGGACATGGGAATGGTTAGAGAAAGAGGCCACTGAAGAGAAGGGCAAAGAAAAGGTAATGGGGAAAATGATGTAATTGAATCTTTTTAATTTTAATTTTTTATATTAACTATAGTTTGTTTCCAAGCTGAAGACCCTTCTCTATTTCCCTCCCAATTCCACCCTCCTTCCCTTATGTCCATCCTTGCCTCTCTCCAAGTCCACTGAGAAGGGGAGGTCCTTAACTAAAATAAAAATGTTCCTATCCTGGAAATAGACAAAGAAACAACTTGGTCGTGTTGATATTATATTGATAGGGGGAAGATCAGATGGCAGTCCCTTCTTCATCCTAGTTTTATGGTTGGCTTCATGTTGAACCTGTTTTATACCTAGGACACATGAAAATAAAAAAAAATAAATTTCAGGCAACACAGAGGGGAGGAGGAAGACAAGACAGGAACCTGCATTTTCCCATGCCACGCATTGCAGGTGGGGAAACAGATCTACAGACCTGTTCTCTGCCCCAGGCCATGCTCTTTTGCTGGGGGAGGGCACACACACAGAGCCCACCTACCACTGTGCAATGCTGGGTGGGAGGAGGAAGACAGCCAGACAGCCAGACAGCCAGACCAACAGCCAGACAGAGACCACTCCATAGCCATGCCACCCACAGATCTGCCCTCCCCCACACTGCACACAGGGGCCATAGATACTTGCTTACCACTGTGTCACAGGGCACTAACAGAGGATGTTACCCAGGGTCATGACAGCTGGGTGGCCAGCCTGCAGTGGGAACTACCACAATGTGCAAGTATGTTGTGGTAAAATGGGAGAGAAAAGAAGTGGAACAGCTTGAGTATTATGAAGAGAGTTAGAAATGGAGGCTCGAGGGTGGAGAGGAATAGTTGCTGTGAGTGTCCATCCCTGCCACCCAGAACCATGGTGAGATCACAGCCTGAGGTGCCAATAAGGGCCATGTCTGTTTCCATGGCTACACAGTGGCAGGGGTCTGTGTCAATGTTCATGGTTTATACTGCCACTAGAGAACATGGGAACATCCCTGGTCAAAGCAGGTGCTGGATACCAAGTGGATGGCCAGGGACTGTGTAGAGCTAGCCTCACCCCTCACTGGCTGTGGAGCTCTGGAGAACTGGCCCCATTGCCTATCTGCAGGAGCACTCAGAAGAACTGGCTCTGCATCTCTTCCAGGCAGCATGTTAGTCTTGGTGGTGGGGGTGCGAGTGAACCAGTCTTGAGGACACAAGTGTGGGAGAACTGCTCATCCTGATCCCTCCCTCATTTTAACACCTCTCTGCTCACTTCCAGGTCTTTACCCACCTCCAATTTTTGTCACCCATTCACTCATGTTTCCTTTCTGTTCAGAGAAGGAGAGGCCTCCCCCACATGATTGGCCACTGGCCTTAGCATATCAAGTTGCAGTAAGACCAGGTGCATCTTCTTCTATAGAGGCTAGAAGAGGCAGCCAAGTAGGGGGAAAGGCTACCAAAGGCAGGCAAAAGAGTTAGAGAGAGCTCCTGCTCTTGATGTTAGGGGTTCCAAAGAAAGAGTAAGCTGCTCAACTGTTACATATGTGCAGAGGTTCTAGCCCCCTCCCTTGATCCCTTTCATTGCCACCTTTTCTCCCTCATCTTCTCCCAAGTAAACTGATAGGGGAGGTCCTCCTCCCCGTTCCATCTGACCCTAGCCTATCAGGTCTCATCAGGACTTGGTGCATTGTTCTCCTGTGTCTTCTCGTAAAGCTGTTCCAGGCTCAGGGGAAAAGTGATCAAAGAGCCAGCCACTGAGTTCATGTCAGAGACAGTCCCTATTCCCATTACTAGGGAGCCCACTTGGAGACTAGGGAACCCACTTGGACTCTGAGCTGCCATCGGCTACATCTGTGCAGGGGTTCTAGGTTATCTCCATTCATGGTCCTTGTTGGAATATCAGTCTCAGAAAAGACCCCTGTGCCCAGATTTTTTGGTTTTGTTGCTTTCCTTGTGGAGCTTCTGTCCACTTCAGGTCTTTCTATCTCTCCCTACTTTCATAAGATTTGCTGTACTCAAGAGATCCAAGATGGCGGCCCAGGGAGTACACTGTGTCTGAGGAGTAGGACAGCAGTGTCGACACAGTGACCAGGAGACTGAAATCTGGGACCTGAAACACCAACGTTTGTGATTGCCAGATGAGTAGAATTCCTATGGTGAGGAAATCAAGTGGGAAAGTCCGAAGGACACCCAGTTAATCCCCGGAAAAACTCCAGGTGACCAGCTGTGCACAGCACTGATCTGCCTCCCCCAGCACCACCAGCTGACATCCCAGACTGGACACATAGTAACCAGTCCAGACTGAGGCACCTCAGATAACATTCCAGTCTGGGGTGCATCTACAGGTGCACATCTGCTAGCCCTGAGTGAACATGCAGCCACCCTTGGCCCAGCCAGCCACCATCCCGGACCAGGACACATAGTATCCGGTCCAGACTGAGGCACCCCAGATACCATTCCAGACCTGGGAGAAGCAGCGGGCGTACATCTGCTAGCCTTGATCTGAATACTCGCCTCCCACCGTGTTGCAAGCCACCATCCCGGACCAGGGCATATAGTATCCGGTCCAGACTGAGGCATCCCCAGATATCATCTTGGACTGGGGTGCAGAGCCCCTGGCTCAGAAGGAGGCACTGAGTCCCCAGACCAGAGGGGAGCCCTTAACAGCAAGCCCAGGTCGGAGCTCAGAGCCTCCAGGCCAGAGTGGTGCCCCCAGCCACCATTTCCAACCGGAACACTCAGCCTCTGGCACAGTGTGAGGTGCCAAGCCTCCAGGCCAGAGAGGTGACCAGTCTGCGGTGCTCACAGCTTCTAGCACAGAGCACAGAGCTGGGCAAACAGAGCCCACAAGAGAGTACCTGTCCTGCCCGCAGCGCCACCCACTGACCTGAGTCCAGCCTGTGGAAGCTGCCACAGATTGAAGACCATTGGGAATTCAGGAAACCAGTGCAGGTGCTTGGCGCCCACAATCTGTGCTTGCTAAACGCTCTAGCACCCTCATCCCCTCCTGCTCTTGCTCCCAAACCCCATAGCCAAAGCATATACACTCTCTAGCACTCCCCTTCAAGACATCTTCCGAGCACATGCGCATGCACACACACACACATACACACACAACACTTACTCCCCCCGACCCCAACAATGATATTGCACCACAGGCCTTTCCTCCCACAGGGACAACTGAGGCAACAACACACAGTCTCAAACCACTAGAATTCCCTTATCTTCTTGAAGAATATGCCAGACACCAGAGATAGACAGTTCCGGTCTGATTTTCAACTTCAAGAAACAAACAGCTTCTTGATTATATATATAAACAAATGGCAAAAGGTCGATGTAAGAAGAACAATAGGAACAGCAAAAAGCCTGCACAAACATGGAAAATGAACAACTTGTTATTCATGGACAACTTGGTTAGGGAAGAAATAAAGAAAGAAATTAAAGACTTCCTGGAATTCAATGAAAATGAAAGCACAACATACCCAAACCTATGGGACACAATGAAGGCAGTGCTAAGGGGAAAGTTCATATCACTAAGTGCCTTCAAGAAGAAATTTGAAACATCTCATACAAGTAACTTAATGGCCCAAGTGAAAGCTCTAGAAAAAAAAAAAAAAGCAGATACACTGAGGAGGACCAGATGGCTGGAAATAATCAAACTCAGTGCTGAAATCAATCAATTAGAAACAAATAAAACCATTCAAAGAATCAATGAAACCAAGAGCTGGTTCTTTGAGAAAATCAAGAAGATAGACAAGCCACTAACCAAACTAACAAAACGACAGAGAAAAATTATCCAGATCAGCAAAATCAGAAATGAAAAGGGGAACATAACTACAGACACTGAGGAAATCCAAACAATCATTAGATCTTACTACCAAAGCCTATATTCCACAACATTTGAAAATCTAAATGAAACGGACAATTTCCTTGATAGATTCCATCTACCTAAATTAAATCAAGATCAGGTAGAGAGATTGAATCGACCTATGTCCCCCAAGAAAATAGAAGCAGTCATCAACAGCCTCCCTACAAAAAAAAAAAGCCCTGGGCCAGATGGTTTTAGAGCAGAATTCTACGAGACCTTCAAAGAAGTCCTAACAACAATTCTCTCTAAACTATTCTACAAAATTGAAATAGAAGGAAAATTACCAAACTCACTCTATGATGCCACATTCACCTTGATACCTAAACCACACAAAACCCAACAAAAAAAAGAGAACTTCAAACTCATTTCCCTTATGAACATTGACGCAAAAATACTCAATAAAATAGTTGCAAACCGAATCCAAGAACACATAAAAGATATCATCCATCATAACCAAGTAGGCTTCATCTCAGGCATGCAAGGGTGGTTCAATATATGGAAATCCATCAATGTGATCCACCATTTAAACAAACTGAAGGAGAAAAACCACAGGATCATTTCCCTAGATGCTGAAAAAGCATTCAACAAAATCCAACATCCATTCATGTTTAAATTCTTAGAGAGTTCAGTGATACAAGGCACATACCTAAACATAGTAAAGGCAATATGTAGCAACCCTATAGCCAACACCAAACTCAATGGAGAGAAACTTAAATCAATCCCACTGAAATCGGGGACTAGGCAAGGCTGCCCATTGTTTCCATAGTACGTGAAGTCCTCGCTAGAGCAATAAGACAACTAAAGGAGATGAAAGGGATACAAATTGGAAAGGGCAAATTGGAAAGTAATCAAAACATCACTATTTGCAGATGATTTGATAATATACATGACTGACCCCAAAACTTCAACCAGATAATTCCTTCAACTGATAAACATCTCAGCAAAGTGGCTGGATACAAAATCAACTCAAAAAAATTAGAAGCTCTCCTGTACACCAAAGACAAAAGGGCTAAGAAAGAAATCAGGGAAACAACACCCTTCACAATAACCACTAGTAACATAAAATACCTTGGGGTGACTCTAACCAAGCAAGTAAAAGACCTATTTGAAAAAAACTTCAAATCTCTGAAGAAAGATTTGAAGAAGATATCAGAAGATGGAAAGACCTTCCATGCTTATGGATTGGTAGGATTAACATCGTGAAAATGGCCATTCTGCCAAAACCAATCTATAGATTCAATGCAATTCCCATCAAAATACCTTCACAATTCTTCACAGACCTTGAAAGAAAAATTCTCAACTTCATACGGAGAAACAAAAAACCCAGAATCTACAAAACGATCCTGTACAACAACAGATCATGTGGAGGTATGTCCATCCCTGACCTCAAGGTGTACTACAGAGCAATAGTAATAAAAACTGCATGGTATTGGCATAGAAACAGAATAGTGGATCAATGGAATCAAATAGAAGACCCAGAAATGAACCCACACACCTATGGAAACTTGATTTTTGACAAAGAAGCCAAAACCGTTCAATGGAAAAAAGACAGCATCTTCATCAAATGGTGCTGGTCCAACTGGATTTCTATATGCATAAAAATGAAAATAAATCCATATTTATCACCCAGCACAAAACTAAAGTCCAAGTGGATCAAAGACCTCAACATAAAACCAGACACTCTAAACCGATTAGAAGAAAAAGTAGGGAAGACCCTAGAACTCATTGGCACAGGAGACTACTTCCTGAACAGAACATCAACAGCACAGGCTCTAAGATCAACAATCAATAAATGGGACCTCATGAAACTGAAAAGTTTCTGTAAAGCAAAAGACACTGTCATCAAAACAAAAAGACAGCCTACAGACTGGGAAAGTATCTTTCCCAATCCTATATCTAATAGAGGGCTAATATCTAGTATATATAAAGAACTGAAGAAGTTAAAAAGCAACAAATCAAGTAATCCAGTTAAAAATGGGGCATGGAGCTAAAAAGAGAACTCTCTGTAGAGGATCATAGAATGGCAGAAAAACACTTAAAGAAATACTCAACATCCTTAGCCATCCGGGAGATGCAAATCAAAACAACCCTGAGATTTCACCTTATACCCATAAGAATGGCTAAGATCAAAAACTCAAGTGACAACACATGCTCAAGACCCAGATATACCACTCTTAGGCATATATGCGATATATCCTCAAGTAAACAGCAAGGACATTTGCTCAACCGTATTTGTAGTAGTTTTATTTGTAATAGCCAGAACCTGGAAACAACCCAGATGTCTCTCAGTTGAGGAATGGATACAGAAATTATGGTACTTCTACCCAATGTAATACTACTCCACAATTATAAAGGAAAAAATCATCAAATTCGCAGGCAAATGGTGGGACCTGGAAATGATCATCCTGAGTGAGGTATCCCCAAAGCAGAAAGATACACTTGGTATATACTCACTTATATAGACCTATAGGATAGGATAGACATGCTGAAATCTATACACCTAATGAAATTAAGCAAGAAGGAGGACTCAGGGTGGTATGGTCAACCCTTGCTTAGATAGACAAATGTGATGGACATTGAATGTAGGGGAAAACAAGCAACAGGACAGGAGCCACCACAGAGGGCCTCTGAAAGACTCTAATTAACAATGTATTAAAGCAGATATTAAGACTCACAACCAAGCCTTCCACAGAGTGCAGGGGATCATGAGAAAAGGAGGAGTTAGTAAGACTTGGCAAGGAAAAGAGCTCCGAAAAGACCAAATAGATCAGGGCACAGGGATCTTCTATGAGACTGTTTTTCCAACTAAGGACCATGTATGGATATAAACTAGAATCCCTGCTCGGATGTGGCCCATGGTAGCTCAGTATCCAACTGGATTACCCTAGGAAGGGGAACAGGGACTATTTCTGTCATGAACTCAATAGCTGGTCTTTGACTCCTCCCCTTCCTCCCCTCCCCCCCGAAGGAGGAGCAGCCTAGCTAGATCCCAGAAGAGGACATTGCAGCCAGCCCAGAAGAGACAATATAAGCTTGGGTCAGATGGAAAAGGGAGAGGTCCTCCCCTATCAGTTGACTTGGAGGGGGGCAGGGTGAAAATGAGGGAGGGATGAAGAGAGTGGGAGGGAATGAGGGAGGGGGCTACGCCTGGGATACAAAGTACATAACCTGTGATTATATAAAAATAAATTACTTAAAAAAAGATTTGCTGTAATCTGCCCCAAATTTGGCTATGATTCTCAGCATCTGCTTTGGTACCTTGCTGGGTAGAGTGTTTCAGAGGCCCTCTGCAGAAGGTTCCTGTCCTATTCCCTGTTTTCTCCCTCTTGGGATTTCTATCCCTTTTGTCTTTCTGAATGAGCATCTTACCCAGGGTTCTCTTTCTTGCTTTGCTTCTTTAGGTGTATAGATTTTAGTGTGTTAACCCTGTATTATATGTATAATATCCACTTATAAGTGAGTATATACCATGTGTGTCCTTCTGCTTTTGGGATACCTCACTCAGGATGATCTTTTATAGTTAACACCATTTGCCTGCAAGTTTAATGATTTCCTTGTTTTTAAAAGATCAGTAGTATTCTATTCTGTAAATGTATCACAATTTCTGTATCAATTGCTCAATTGAGGGACACATCTGGGTTGTTTCCAGGTTCTGGCTATTATGAATAAAGCTGCTATGAACATGGCTGAGCAAATGTCCTTGCTGTATACTTGAGTATATTTTGGATATATGCCTAGGAGTGCTTTTGTGTCAACTTGACACAAACTAGGGCTACCCAGACAGAGAGAACCTCATTGACGATTTGAAGACAAATAAAAGATTCAGTAAAATGTCTTGTTTGAACTCGTAGTTCATCTTTATATTTTTATTTGGAGAGATACTTTTTTATTGCAGTCACATTTATAATCGTCAAAAAACGCATGGACACAAACAATTTTATTTTGGTCCAATTGTCTTTTCAGCACTTTGAATATTTTTCTCTCTCCATATTAATTACTGCCCACCTCTGAAATCTTTCAGTAAGGTTGAGAACAGCGCAGATATATGGTTACAATCTTGAGTATTTAAAGGGAATTGAATAAAATGTCTATTTTTGCAAATAATAGTAGTAGATTCATTTTTAGGGAATTTCAATCTGAATCTCTCTTCTTAGTTATTTGCATTTGATCAGGAATATCTGTCTGGTTAAAAAATCCTTCCCATGGAAAAGGCCTCAGATGTAACCAGAATGTGGTCA
>CM053748.1:22820064-22845759 GCA_028658305.1 Pachyuromys duprasi
TCAACTGAGGGACATCTGGGTTGTTTTCAACTGAGGAATTTCTAATAGCTGAGAAGCACTTAGGGAAATGTTAGTCATCAGAGAAATGCAAATCAAAACGACGCTGAGATTCCATCTTACACCTGTCAAAATGTCTAAAATCATATTTTAAAGTGAGAGCGTAGGCTGGCAAGAACACGGAGCAAGCAACTCTCTTCCATTGCAAATGGGAGTGAAAATTTGTACAAACACTTTGGAAATCAATTTAGCTATTTCTCACAAAATTGGGAATAGTCTACTTGAAGACGCAGCTATATCACTCCTGGGCATGTACACAAAATATGCTCCACTATTGCACAAAGGCCCTTGATCAACTATGTTCATAGCAGCCTTATTTGTAATAACCAGAAACTGGAAACAACCTAGATGTGCCTCAACTGAAGAATGGATAAAGAAAATGTGTTGTGTTTACACAATTGAATATTACTCAACTATTAAAAACAATGACACATTTTTATTGGATTATTTGAATTGTTGGTGTTTAATTTCTTGAGTTCTTTATATATTTTGTATATTAGCCCTTTTTTGGATGTAGGGCCAGTGAACATGTTTTACCATTATGTAGGCTGTCATTTTGTTTTATTTGCAGTATCTTTTGCCTTACAGAAGCTTCTCAGTTTTATGAGGCCCCATTTATTAGTTGCTGATCTTAGAGCCTAAGCTATTGGTGTTATATTCAGGAAGTCATCTCCTATGCCAGTGAGTTCAAGGCTCTTCCCCACTTTCATTTCTAATAAGTTTAGTGTTTCTAGGTTTATGTTGTGGTCTTTGACCCACTTGGACTTCAGTTTTGTGCAGGATGATAAATGTGGATCTATTTGCATTTTGTCTGCATGCAGACATTCAGTTGGTCCAGCAACATATGTTAAAGATTCTTTCTTTTTCCATTGTATGCTTTTGGCTTCTTTGTCAAAAACCAAGTATCCATAGGTGGGTGAGTTTATTTCTGGGTCTTTAATTCAATTCCATTGATCAACCAGTCTATTTCTATGCCAAAACCGTACAGTTTTTTTTTTACTATTGCTCTGTAATATAGCTTAAAACATTGTGCAAAGCACAGGGAGACTTGTGGAAGAGTTGGGAGAAGGATAGAAGGGAAAGGAGCCCCACAATATAGACAGAGACAACTAACCAGAGCATGGACTGGACTTAGGCTCCCTACGCAGAGATGTAGGCAGTGGGCATCTGTCTTTATGTGGCTTCCCTAGTAAGGAGAGTGAGACAAGAACTCTCTTTCTGCTTCTTGATCACTTCATGCTGGTGGAGCTGCCTTGCCTGTCCGCAGGATGCCCTTTGTCCTGATACAACTTGATGTGCTGGGATGGGTTGGGGGGGTGGGGAGCGGGAGCTCCCCTTTTCTGAAGAGTAAGGGAGGGAAGATGGCAGGAAGAAAAATGGAGGGTAGGACTGGGAGAAGTATTTCAAGATGAAAAGTTAATTAACAACAATGGGGTTTTAATAATTGACATTCAGTTCATACCTGCCTCCATTACAGAGTCATCTATCAGACCGAAATGCAAACATCAAGTGACCAAGATAACCTGCCAATTTGATACAGCCTTGTCATGCACTAGGAAACTGCATTCACAGCATGGCTTTTGCTGTAATTATATCACACACTGTCCAACACATAGCCTCTTGTAACTATAAAACATTTTTTTCATTTAGGTGAAATAGACATAGTAACATATCAGAATATCAGAAAACTTCTTTCTCTTTGATGTAGTGAATAATATTGAAAAATACATTTATTTTCTAAATTCTAGGATGACTAACAAGGATGTCTCTGTAATTTCACAACAGAGAAATCCCTGAGAGATGTCCAAGAAAAAAGTCTCCAGCGTTCTCATTTTATTCAGAAAACAGAACAAATCAATTCACCCATGAGACTGCTTCAGACAGGGAATATAGGGTAGCCTTAAAGGATGTGCTTCCAGGAGACTGAATCTGCCTGAAATGGTTGTCTTCATGAGCACACATCATATGGAAGAAAATATGATCAAGAAGAAAAATATGAGTATGGCAAGTCATCTTATCTCTCTTTCATTCTAAGATGATTCTTGAAATATTTCTCAGTATCTCCTCTACCAATTCCATTATATGTGGACTTGAGCATTTCTCTTTATCTTCTCTTATTTTTAGAAGCCAATTAAATGGTTTCCCTTTCTTTTAAGTCACCAGAATTTTAATATGGACAGACATCAGCACACACACCACGAAAACACACCCTTGTTGTGTTAGTGTCTGCATCAAAAGATCATCATTTCTTATCCAGTGATAAGTATGAGCAGCATTCAGTTAACACTAGACAAGAATTCCTTGTGTCTTAATTAGGAACAATGTAGTTTGATCATGGAGTGCACAGTAAATAAGATCATTTTCAGCTCAGAAAGAGGAGGATATAGTCAAGTAACTGGGAAGAGACATAACTATTCTTCATTTCAGAATTCAGATCAAGCAGTCTCCCAGCAAACAAGACATTAGGAGTAACTACAGTACAATATAAAGTCATCAGTTTCTATTAAGGTATATAATCCTGGATCTATCAACAATACTGACCAAAATACAAATATTGACACTATTGCAGAGTTTAGAACTTTGATAACAAAACAATGTAAATGGAAAAATCTTTAATCAGAAGAAAGAGTAAATACTTGGTTTAAATGTTCCTAAAAGAATAATTTGGTTTGTGTGCCTTGAATTGATTTTTTAAAATATTATTGATCTAAAAGCCAAAGTCAGCACTTTCTATGAGAATAGCCACAAATTTAAAGGCAAGAATTTCAGGTGAAGTAATATACATAGACACAATATGAAAAAAGTTTTCAGCAGAACAATAAAATCTCTGCCTATACCTGTACAAACAATATTGTTTTAAGATGTACATGAAACCGTATAGAAAGGAGACAATTCTTCTGGATCATTTTTCTACAGATTCTAGGAAATCTTGCTCTCTTTGTGTTTTACACCTTCCCAATATAGCATCAACTTACATGTATTAATTTTGTACGTAAAGAAATAGAATTAAATGCTTCTAATAGAATGTCATGTATTATTAACTGCTAGATAGATACAAATCGTATCTTCCTTATTTAAAAATCTATGTTTAATCTCCTGTGATAAACGTGCTTTGATATTAATATATTTATGACCATTCTTCCATATATCTGAATAATAGCAATGTAAAACTTAATTTTAAGACTGCTGCATTTTTTATTGTCCAATTGTCTTCTAAGAATGTGTATGGTCACCTTACAGCAAATTTCTATCTTAAATAATGACATATTAAATTTTTATAATCTGAGTAAATTGTTCCAGAAAATACAAAATAAGTTTTAAACACCATTCTGGAAATTTTCAGGATGACAGTAAACTAATACAGAATTAGAATTCAGATTTTCAAAATTTTTTCCCCTTTACAGGCCTGTCTGGTATAATATCATTGCATTTTCCTTGGTGAATCTGATAATCACTAGAAAGTACATAGATTTGTAGCATGCAAGACTTTTGTTTACTATCATTATTCAAGAGCGAATGTATGTGTTACCTAATATCTTCAGAACATACTTTTCATCCTCACCCCTTAGAGTCCTAACAAAAAGGAAAAGAGAATATAACTCTGATAATAATGAATGTTCACCTGCTCTCTTCTTTCACTTTAGAGTTCTCATAAAATAACATAATAAATATTGAAAATCACCAGGAAAATTATTGAAGATGGAAGAAACCGGGCAATGATTTTTCATCATCCAGCTTAAGTATTTTTTTAATTGCAGATCAATATAAGCACTCTGCCTGTACTTTGAGGTGAGTAAGTGCTGTTCAGTGACATTTCAACATTCACATGTCTCCAAGGTTGACAATCAAAGGCACCATTTGAATATGTTTATATAATTTTTTTCTTCTTTCAAACTATATAGATTATCTATACTTAAGTGACATAATGAGAAAACAGATGATAAATAGATGATAGATAATATACTTTTCCTGTAAGAAAACTATAATATTCCAGTATAGGGTTCTGAATATTAGTTAATAAAATTCAAGATCAGTATTTTTGACTTCCAAAACTAAAGATAGGTTTCAGAGTTCAGGTTTTAAAATGCGTTGCCTTCTTCTTTGGCTACCACATCTACATGTATTTGCAATGGTAGCTCAATAATCAATTTAGCTGAATAAATAAATCCTATGATAGATTTTTTGTTTAAAATATGTTGTGATTCTGGTTTTTATATTTCTTACATGTGTTGGCTTACTGCCAACAAGGTCAGAACATCTACTTTCAAGTTTTAAGAAAATATTTTAATTCAAAGATGTCACAGAAATTATTGATGATCAATAGAGCTGTTAAAAATGGCAAGATCCTATCTGAACTTTTATACTGAAATTAAATGTAAAACCAATCAGGTCAAAAGTATAAACCTCATTTCTGTTGTGAATTTTCATGATTGCTGGTGTCACATTCAGATCATTCTTTACTAGAATAATAGTCATAAACTTACTGGTGAAACCACACACATTTTTAGAGTTTCAAGCTGCTATCTTCTTTTGTTACTGATTTACTGCAAGAGGAATTCCCTAATGGATCATGCAAAAGTGTCAAATCTGATGTTTCTCTTCTTGGGGAGCTGCTCTTGACTGATTAGCTTTCACTTTGGACAGTGATGTTTCTCAACACTGACAAAAACGATCACATTTCCATTCATGCTTTTCTATTTTGGGTGTAGATGTTGAACTTTCAATGTGAATATCAGATTCAACTAGTCAAGTAATTTTCCACATCCATCTAATTTATGTTTCTTTTTTAAATTTTTTTATTTATTACAATTTATTTACTTTGTATCCCAGCTGTAAGCCCCTCCTTCTACTCCTCCCAATCCTGACCTCCCTCCCTCTTCTCTTCCCATTCCCCCATCTAGTCCGCTGATGGGGGGTGGGGGATCCTCCTACTCTTCCATCTGACCCTAGCCTATCAGGTCTCATCAGGATTACCTGCATTGTCTTCCTCTGTGGCCTGGTAGAGCTGCACTCCCCCCAAAGGGGAGGTGATCAAAGAGCCAGCCACTGAGTTCATGTCAGAGACAGCTCCTGCTCCCATTACTAAGGAACCCACTTGGACACTGAGCTGACATGAGCTACATCTGTGCTGGAGTTCTAAGTTATCTCCATGAATGGTTCTTGGTTGGAATATTAGTCTCAGAAAAGACTCCTGGGCCCAGATTTTTTGGTTCTGTTGGTCTCCTTGTGGAGCTCCTGTTCCCTTCCAATCTTTCTATCTCCCCCTTCTTTCATCAGATTCCTTATTCTAGACCCAAAGTTTAGCTATGAGTCTCAGCATCTGCTTTAATACCCTGCTGGGTAGAATCTTTCAGAGTCCCTCTGTAGCATGCTCCTGTCCTGTTGTCTGTTTTTTCCATCCTTGAAGATCTATCTGGTTTGCCTTTTTAAATGAGGATTGATCATCTTACCCAGGGTCCTCCTTCCTGCTTAACTTCTTTAGGTGTACAGATTTTAGGATGATTATCCTATATTATATGTCTAATATCCATTTATATTCATTTATAAGTGAGTATGTACCCTGTATGTCTTTCTGCTTCTGGGATACCTCACTCAGGATGATCTTTTCTTATGTTTCTTTCTTTGCAGTTTGTTTCTGAGGACACAGGAATAAAATGGGTGGAGGGAATCAGTCCACGGTATCAGAATTTGTGCTTTTGGGACTCGCACACTCACAAAGTATTCAAGTCTTACTCTTCATGATGTTCTTGATACTTTATCTCTTCATTGTGTCTGGAAATATTGTCATTGTGGTCTTAATAACCACTGACCCCCATCTCCATTCTCCTATGTACTTTTTGTTAGCAAATCTGTCTTTTATTGACATGTGGCTTTCCTCAGTCACCACTCCTAAAATGATCACAGACTTTCTCAGAGAAAACAAGACCATTTCCTTTGCAGGTTGCATATCCCAGGTCTTCTTTGCCCATTGCATCGCTGCAGGAGAGATGGTACTGTTGGTGATTATGGCTTATGACCGCTATGTGGCCATATGCAAGCCACTCCACTACTTCACCATCATGAACCTGAAAAGATGCACTGGGCTGGTGTTGACTTCCTGGACGACTGGATTTGTACATGCCATGAGTCACCTGGTAGTGATTGTGCAGCTGCCCTTTTGTGGGCCCAAGGAAATTGATAGTTTTTTCTGTGATTTACCACTGGTAATCAAGCTAGCCTGTACGGATTCCCATGATTTGGATATTTTAATGAATGCTGACTGCGGGGTTGTGGGTGTAACCTGCTTCATTCTGTTGCTCATATCCTACACATATATCCTTATCACTGTTCGCCAAAGCTCTAAAGCTGGTGCATCTAAGGCCCTGTCCACGTGCACTGCCCACATCACTGTGGTAATGATCTTTTTTGTGCCCTGCATCTTCATCTATGTGTGGCCCCTCAAAATCACCTGGCTGGACAAATTTCTTGCTGTATTTTACTCTGTTTTTACACCTCTCCTAAATCCAGCTATTTATACACTGAGAAATAAAGAAATGAAAAATGCCATGAAAAGGTTCATAAATAGCTACATGGATTCTAAAACACCTTTCTAATAATCAGAAATCTGTACTAAATAATTCAAGTAATTGAGACTGACCTTGTTGAATAATTTAAAATTAGTAACTTTATTTACATTCAATATTTTTACCACTCTACCAATTTATGTATGGGTTTAGTACTCTTTATGAACATAAAACTTAGTAATGACTAGCAGAATATTGTGAATTATTCACTGGAATACAAATATAATAAACCTTCACACAAGAATATTATTCAACCCATTCTCTTATGTCTTTCATAAAGCATAACAATTTTTACCAAAATTATGTTTTTCTCTGTGAATAATAATGTAGTAAACTTTATAATATATATAATATATATATTATATATATATATATATATATCACATTCCCCAAACTTTTAACTTACCCTTTGCCAAACTGTAGCATCATCATTTTGCTTAGTGAAGATATCTACCAAGATGATAATCAGGCTAGGAAGAAAAAAATTTTTTAAATGATAAGTTATACATTTAATAGCAGTGAACTTTACTCCATACCCTTTTTTCATTCATGAGTATAATACCATAATAAAAGCTTATTAATTTCACCTGATGATATTTTCTGTGTTGTATCAATCAACAGAACTAAAACTTTGTTATGCAGTTATTAACATTTATGTAAAATTTTAAATTATAATCTCTTGAAAGACCATGTACAAAAATTCACTGTGTAGTCCAAGAATTTGTACTTAATTCATGCACTAGTACATAACATACATCTAACATATACATTTGTAACCATTTGTACTGTGCTATCTCCTTATAGTTTATAAGCCATGAAAGACCAAGAGACCTTCAAAACAGCACTAGCCATTTCCATTGTTCCTAGTTTTCCATCATGACTAGATGGTATGACCCTATTGCTAAAGCCAAAACATACTTTGGCTCCAAGATGTAGAAACATCAATTTCAGAGTGACAAATATGCTTCTGAACTGGTTCACATTTGTAGTATTGGAAGGTGCTCTGTAGAGTACTGGGAAAGATAAGACATCAGTAGTGTTATCTATCTCTGGAATCTTCATGAAGTGAATGACCTACCAATAATGACCTCGGTCATTGGGAGTAACCCAGCACTTTTTGTTTGTATTTAAGGCCTTTTCCATGGGAAGGAATTTATGACCAGACTAATATTCTTGATAAAATGAAAATAACTGGGAGAGTCAGATACAAATTCCCTTAAATGAATATACTATTAACAGTTTGCAAAATAGTCATGTTGTCTAACTCCATTAAATATTTATGATTTTAACCATATTATCTGTGCTATTCTCAACCTTAGTGAAAGAAGATTTTAGAAGTGGGTAGTGATTAATGTGGAGACAGAATAATATTCAAAGTGCTGAGTGACACCCAATAAAATTGTTTATGTTCTTGTACCTTTTGGTGATTATAAGTGTGACTCTCCAATAAGAAATGCATTCAAGGAAATAAAAAAGTATACAGATGATCTAGGAGAGCAAACAAGGTGTTGTACTAATTATACTATTTGACATAAAATCTTCAATTGTTTTCCTTTTTCCAGGTAGCCTTAGTGTAATTCAAGTCGGCAAAAAAAAAAAGTTCCTTTATTCTGTTTACAAGTATTCTACTGAAAATTTTTGCAGTTGTGTTCATAATGTATATTTGTCTATTGCTCATCCCATTTTTATTGTTGTTGTATCTTTATATGGTTTGGGTATAAGGATAACACTATCTCCTTGAAATGTTTATAAATATTCCTTTTATTTCTTTAGAATAATTTTAGAGAATTGGTAGTATTTTATTTTAATTTTTATTTATTCATTTACATCCCAGTCATAGCCTCCTTCCTCTTCTCCTCCTGATCAACCCTCTCTCCCTGTTTTGCCTCTCCCCTTCCCCTATTCCTCAGAGAAGGGCAGCCTCCCTACCCACCCATACCAGCATGTCATGTTGCACCAGGATTGAGTGCATCTTCTTCCCCTGTGGCCTAGTGAAGTAGCTCCACCAGGGAAAATTGATCAAAAAGCAAGCAACATAGGCCATGTCAGAGTAAGTCCCTATTCCTCTTACTAGGGAACCCATATGAGGACCAAGGTGCCCATTGGCTACATTTGTGTAGGGTACCAAGGTCTAGTCAATGCATGGTCATTGGTTGGTGCGTCAGTCTCCACAGGACCCTCTGGGCCCTGGTTAGTTGGCTTTGCTGATCTTCTTGTGACGCTTTTGTCCCCTCTGGATCCCCCCCCCCGCCACCGCCACTCTTCCACAAGACTCCCTGCACTCCATGCAATGTTTGCATCAAATGTTTGATGGAACCACTCAGAAGACAGCTATGCTAGGTTCCCGTCTACAAGCACAGCGCTGTATTGTTAATCGTGTCAGGGGTTTGCTGTCTGCCATCGGGTGAGTCTCTGTTTGGGACAGTCATTGGTTGGACATTACTCAATCTCTGTTATACTTTTGTCCCTGCACATGTTGTAGGCAGGGTAAATTTGGGGTCGAAGTTTTTGTAGGTGGGTTGGTGTTCACCTCCCTCCACTAGGAGTCGTGTCTACTTAGATGGTGGCCTCTTCAGTCTCTGTGACCCCTGTTACTAGGAGTCTCAGTTAAAATCACCCTCGTGTCCTCCCAGGAGCCTAGTCTGTCCTAGGTCTCCAGCTTGTCACAAAGCAGTCTTTTCCCAGGGTTTCCCTTCTCTCTGCAAGCCACCTGTATTCCTGCTCCTGCTCTCCCAATGTCTGAAGTTGAGCCTCATTTCTCTCCGTGCTCCCTCTCTGTTCACTCTCTTCAACCACTTCCGCTGTCTATCTCTACTTCTGAGTGGAAACTAAACATTCTCCCTTGTATACTCCTTGTTAATTACATTTTTTTGGATCTGTGAGTTTGTAGTATGCTAATCTTGTATTATATGACTAAAATCCACTTATAAGTGAATACATACCATGTGTGTCTTTCTGGATCTAGCTTACATCACTCAGGATCTTTTCTTGTTCCATACATTTGTGTGAAAATTCATGATTTCTTTGTTTTTAATAGATGAGTAGTGTTGCAATGTGTAAATTTTCCAAAATTTCTTTATCCATTCTTTGGTTGATGGAACATCTAGGTTGCTTTGAGAGTCTGGTTATTACAAATAAAGCTGCTATGAACATAGTTGAGCAAGTGTCCTTCCTGTATGGTAAATCATATTTTGGATATATACCCAGGAGTGGTATAGATGGGTCTTAAGGTGAGCTATTCCCAATTTTATGAGATAGCACCAGGCTGATTTCCAGAGGGGTTTGTACAAGTATTTTATCTTTAAATGTCTGCTAGAATTCTGTGGTCAATCTTTCTAGAATGTTTTGTTATTAGCAGTAGATTTTTTTTAGACTTCATTTTTTTCTTTGCTGTATGTCTGTTTAAATTATCAATATTTTCTTGGTATAGCTTTGATAGATCAGCTATATATAGAAATTAATTACTTTCTTTAGGTTTACCAGTTTGGTAGGTTATATGTTATAAGGTATGAAATAACGATGTTGGCAAGGGGAGTTACATTACTAAGGAATTAGAATAGCCTAGTAACATCTGCTCTCTTTGTAAGGCTTAGTGGTATCTTCCAGACAATACATAATATGTTTAAATATGTTCAAGGTCATGGGCAGCCCAAGAAGTGATGCCAAGGTGAATGTGGTTGTTGGAGGAGAAAGACTGAGAAGTGATCAGGCAGGCACAAAATAACATTGGGACCAGGTGGTATTATCTTACTCACTTCACCATTTCATTAACTTTTATTGCTGTTTCTACTTCTTCCAGTACTGCTTTTGGGATCTTTTGTTCTTGTTTTTTCCAAACTCTCTAGGTGTACTTTAAAGCTATTTATTTGGGCTTCTTCTGAGTTATTTATTTTTTAATTTTTACCTTATTTTTCCTTTTTATTATTATTATCATTTATTACAACTTATTCAATTTGTATCCCAGCTGTGGCCCCCTCCCTCATCTCCTCCTAATCCCACCCTCCCTCTCTCTTTTCCTCCCATGCCCCTCCCCTAGTCCACTGATAGGGGAAGGTCCTCCTCCCCTTCCAACTGACCCTAGCCTATCAGGTCTCATCAGGACTGGTTGCATTGTCTTCCTCTGTGGCCTGGCAAGGCTGCTTCCCCCTCAGGTTGGGTGGGGGAGAATGGTCAAAGAGCCAGCCACTGAGTTCCTGTCAGAGACAGTCCCTGTTCCCATTACTAGGGTACCTACTTGGAGACTGAGTCTATGGGCTCTATCTGAGCAGGGGTTCTAGGGCATCTCCATATTATTTTTAATTGTGTGTATACATGCATGTGTTGTGGTGTGTGTGTGTGTGTGTGTGTGTGTGTGTTAAGAGCAGATGCTCACAGAGTCTAGAAGAAGGCATGATATCCTCTCCCGAGCTGTGTACTTTTGAAGAATGGTATACTATTAAAAATGAGCCATCCCACATCAGAAGAAGAAGAAAACAGGAAACAAGTTAGGAGCCTATCAGAGGGCCTCTGAAAGGCTCTGCCCTGCAGAATATCAAAGCAGATGCTGAGACTTATGTCCAACTGTTGGGCAGAGTGCATGGAATCTTACGAAAGATGTGGGAAATAGTAAGATAGGAAGAGGACAGGAGCTCCACAAGAAGAGTAACAGAACCAAAAAATCTGAGCACAGGGGTCTTTCCTGAGACTGATACTCCAACCAAATACCATGCCTGGAGATAACCTAGAACCCCTGCTCAGATGTAGCCCATGGCAGTTCAGTGTCCAACTGGGTTCCATAGTAATGGGAACAGGGACTGCCTCTGACATGAACTGATTGGTCTGCTCTTTGATCACCTCACCTGGGTAGGAGAGCAGCCTTACCAGGCCACAGAGGAATACAATGCAGCCACTCCTGATGAGAGTTGATAGACTAGGATCAGAAGGAAAGAGAGGAAGACCTCCCCTATCAGTGTACTTGCGGAGGGGCATTCGTGGAGAAGGGGGAGGGAAGGTGGGATTAGGAAGGGAGGAGGGAAGGATTTATGGGGGGATACAAAGTGAATAAAGTGTAAAAAAATCACTTATAAAATAAAATAAAAAATAAAATGAGCCATTTCTAAATACCTAAAAGATAAATTTTATTCAAGTGCTGAAAAATGAAATGCTATAAAGTTTTCCCAGAATCTGGCAGCACTATCAATGAGAAGAGAGGGTGCGGTGGAAGAGATCATGAAAGAATTATTTTATGTGTGACTTTGAATTTTTGATAAATGCACGTCTTATATATGAAAACCATATTATTAGGCTAAAAAAAGACAAGTTGTCAAAAGACCTATAAACTGAACGCAGATGGACTGTTTTGATATTTGACTTAGAGGCCAAAGCATGTGTCATAAAAAGCCAGGTTCCAGTATCTCTGTTCAATAAGCCAATTAAAACAGCCAAATTAAAAACTCAAAGTAGAAAAAGGAGATTTACTCAATGTGACCACATTGACAAGAGAACAAATATATTCTGTGACTGCGCCAGTCCACCTTTGGGCCCTAAAATATGAGTAAAGTTTAAACAGAAAGCAGCGAAGGCAAGGTGTGGTCGCCTGCCCACTCGTTTTATTCACTTCCAAGTTTCTCCTGAAAGGCCATTTTATAGGTTGCAACTTTTCTCCTGCACCTACAAGTATCCTGATAGGTTAGTTAACATAATAAGAGAATCATGATCTGAAGGTAGCACTCCATGACGCAACTTCCCAATAGTCATCAATCCATGACCGGGTGAGAATTTGTGACACAGCTATTTGGAGACTGCTCATGCTCCAATGAGTAACCTCTCAGCTGTGTTCCGTAATCAACCTCAATAAACCCAATCATGTCATCAAGCTGGACTTTGATGAAATCATACTTTGGCCTGTCATTGATGACCTTCTGGAATTGTTAAACATTTAATAGTGCCTCCTGCATAGCTAATGAAAACAAGCAATCCAAATGCAACAGGGAAAAAATTTGCAACTTAAGCCAAATGTATTTCAAATTTTAAAAAAATGTCATAACCAAAACTAAAAGAGAGAGAGAGAGAAAACCGCTGCTACACTATTTCGCAGGCAATTAATTTTATATTTGATTTTTTTGAATGAAAGATAAATATGGTTTATTTGGAACGACAGAGATAAACTAAAGAAAAAAAGCCACACCTGAGCCTGATACAGAAAGAACGCCAGGGCAATTGAAGTAACTGTCCAGGAATAAGATTTCTTATCTAAAAAGAAAAGCATGCTTCAATTCAATATTCTTTAATGTTTTACTTATTTTTACTGCCAAAGGAACTTTCATTTGTCAATTATTTACTGTTACATCGTTACATTTTCAATCTTAAACTATTATGTTTTAGTTTTTCTTTAAAAAATTAAAGCCATACAAGTATTTTTCAAAGTTTCATGCTATTTATACAGCTAATTCTTTTTTTTAATTTTTTGGATTATTACAATTTATTCACTTTGTATCCCAACTGTAGCCCCTTCCCTCACTCCTCCCAATCCTACCTTCCCTCCTTTATCTCCTCCCATACCCCTCCCCAAATCCACTGATAGGGGTGGTCCTCCTCTCCTTCCATCTGACCCTAGCCTATCAGGTCTCATCAGGACTGCCTGCATTGTCTTTGTCTATGGACTGATAAGGCTGCCGCACCCCCCTCAGGTGGAGGTGATCTAAGAGCCAGCCCCTGAGTTAATGTCAGAGACAGGCCCTGTTCCCCTTACTAGGGTACCCACTCTGACACTGAGCTGCCATGGGCTACATCTGAGAAAGGGGTCTAGGTTATCTCCATACATGGTCCTTTGTTGAAGTATTGATCTTTGCAAAGACCCCTGGGCCCAGAGATTTTGGTTTTGTTGTTCTCCTTGTGGAGCTCCTGTCCCCTCCAGGTCTTTCTGTCTCCCCCTTCTTTCCTAAGATTCCCTGTACTCTTTTCTAGAAAAAAATGTCCAAGTTGACCATTTTCCTTTTTAATTTTTTTATTATTTTATTTATTTATTACAATTTATTCATTTTGTATCCTGACTGTAGCCCCCTCTCTCATCTCTCCCCAGTCCCACCCTCCCTCTTCTCTCCTATATCCCTTCCCTTGTTCTCTGATAGGGGAGGAGAACTCCTCTATCTCCTCTCCTTCTATCTGACTCTAGCCTATCAGGTCTCATCAGGACTGGCTGCATTGTCTTCCTCTGTGGCCTGGCAAAGTTTCACTCCCCCTGAGGGGGGGGGTGATGAAAGAGCCAGATACTGAGTTCATGTCAGAAACATCTCCTGCTCCCCTAACTAGGAAATCCAGTTGGAAACTGAGCAGCCAATGGGCTTCCTTTGAGCAGAGGGTCTAGGTCCTCTCTGTGCATGGTCCTTGGTTGGAATATTGGTCTCTACAGGCTGCCCTGGGCCCAGGTTTTTTGGCTCTGATGTGTGACATTGGTGGTATAGTGGTGAGCGTAACTGACTTCCAAATAGACCACTTTCATTATTTAACAGCTAGGATCTAGAAGGCTATCATTATGAAAAGCACAGAAACAAAAATGCAAAGCATGGGTTGGCCAGAAGTTTAATAGTATAATGTGTTAAATTAGAACTGATATTTCTTATGTTATCATTCTCTCTCCCTCTCTCTCCCCCATCTGTGTGTGTTTCCTTTTTCTTATTTTGCACATATAGATGCATCTATTATAAAGATATATATTCTAAAATATAACAGTATGTGTATACATAAATACATGCACATGTGTGCATCTATTAATATAGAAAGTTAGCAGCTGCTAATAAGAGAAAATGCATAACTATGATTTCTGATTCATAAACACAGCACAACTAGGTTACCAAAAATAGAATCAAATATGTGTCTAAACAAACATCTGCATCCAGCTTCCATTTGAATAAAATGTAAAAGTAATTGGTAATGTTAACATTAACTAAATCTATAACCAGAAAGATTTAAATTGCAAAACAATGGCAAAAATTAACTTTCAACAAATAACAAAGGAGGAATTTCTGAAGAAACTATATATCATATGAGGATCTAAAAACATGTCAAATGAAAAATGAGAGAAGATTAAATTATAATACTTTGGAGTATTATACTTGGGCAGTAAAATTGTAAAGTATAAATAAGTCATTTGTTGTATTTCTTTACCAAAACCAACCTTCCATTTGTTGTTACTGATTATTAGAACATTTCCCTGATGGTTAGTATAACCCAGATCATTACTACTTTTTAAAGGATGTTTCTTTATTCATCGATAATTTCATTGATGAATGCAATGTATTTTGATCAGGCACACTCCCCGCCCTCTCCCTGAAACTCATACTTGCCCCCATATCATGCCCCCTTCATATTTCATGTTGTTTTTTACTCTCTGAGTCAAGTTATGGATGCACATTGATGTGGGGCCATGTACTAGAACATGGGTCCATATCCATGAAGAAAAATTACTCTCCCTCTCCCAGCAGCCATTATTCCTTAGTTGGATATAAGGACGCATGTGCTGCTCTCCTACCAATGCTAGAATGTGGCTAGCTTTGTATCATGGCATATTTGTGCAGGTAACCAGGAGCGGTGTGAGACCATAAGGGGTATGACCCTGTAATACCAGAGAAGACTTTGGTTCATAGCAGTCTTCCCCCAACCTTTAGTTCTTACTATCTTTCTGCCATTGTTTTCACAATGTTCCCTGAGTTGTAGACAGGGGTGGGGTGATACAAATGTCTATTTACAGCTAAGCACTCCACACTGTCTACGTTTTGACTACATTTGACTGCATTTTATATTTGTGAGGCTCCATGTTAACCACTTCATGTTACTAAAAGGATGTTCTTTAACGAAGGCTAGAAGCTGTGCTGGTCTGTGAGTACAAAGATGAGTATTTACAGTATGTAGGATTAGGAAGACCCATCTAAGAATTTTGTAGCTATAAAATTTTATTTCTAGATTCGGGCAATGGTTACAAGAATACTTATTATATATTAAAAATCATTTTCCCACTGTGTTTTCTGTATTCTAGTTTTTTGCAATCTCAATAAAAATAAATAAATGAAATGAAATTCAAAGCTTGGTAGAAAACTGGAGATGTACAAGTCCAACATATAATCTACCTTGTCTGGAAGCCAAGATCCATCTATAATTGCCAAAGACAAATCCCATCAACACATTCTCTGTTGACAATGGACTACAATAAACAAGAGAAACTTTGCTCTTGTCGCTGGAGGCCATAGGCATCTTCAGGGAGTCAAACAACACAAAAAGAAAGTTTCTGCCATTGCATGACCTTCCCCTGTGTAAAAAGTGTTACATAGTTCTGCCACAATGGAGGCAGCTAATTAAGGGTGCTAATTGTGGTTGGAAAGTGGCCAAGAAAAACTTCAGGAACCTGGCATTGGCTGCCAGGAATCAGTCTGCTGTGGGAGCCGTGTTTTGGAATCACATCAGCTCTCCCACAGTAATGAGAAAAAGAGTAGTTAATGGGCCACCAGAGGATGCCATTGATTTCTAGGTATTACCATTTCTATATTCTTCTAAGAATTATTTTGCCTATCTAGCCAAATAACAAGCAAATTAGTACTGAATACAAAAAGAAAAAAGAAAAAACTGAAACAATTTTGAGAATTGTTTCTGAAATACCTATTTCAAGAACAAGGTACCATAGTCTCAGGAACCCTTAAATTGAAGCTGGCAGGAAAATGTATTGCTCTGTGGTTACTTATTAGTTTCTTCATTGAAAATAGAAAAAAGTAATGGGATAAATAAGATGAAAGTCATAAAACTCTAGAGGGAACAAATACTCATTACCTGCTTGACCATAAAACTTTTAATTATAAATTATGTAAAGAATAAGCACCAATGTGTTTACCAGTACAGATTTGTACTATAGTCTGAGCAGAACCATTGAAAAGTTATTTTCCTTTAACAACAGTTTAATAAAAAAATAAATAAATCCTGAAAGGTCTAAAATGTTTTCTGAGATAACAATTGGTGAATAAATTTTAAAAATAAATATAAATCAAAATATGAAAAGTCTAATATCCTAACATAAGAGCAGGAAAATCTGAAAAATAATTTAAATCATGGTTAATGATAAATGCAAATATTTGACTAATAATTGATGGTGCTAGATAGTATATTTTTTATTTATCCTCTACTCTAAACCTCAAATTGCTAGATCTTACATTTGAAAGCAGAAAGCCTGTTCTAGAGCATAAACATCTAACCATCCCTGCTCATGTTGCTCCCTGTTTTTTTTTTATATTTTTACATACATACGTGTGCAGACAGGCACATAACCATCTATAAACATATATGAAACAAAAAGGAGACACATATATACAAACATGGGAGTACAGAGGCAGAATATACAGAAAATATGTTAGAACAGTTTGTTATTATTATAAGTTAATTACATATTGGTATCGACAGGATTTTTAAATCATCAAGTGAAAAATAGAGACTAAGAAATTAGACTTGTGCGTCTGTGATAGATTTCTACCATTGCGGTCTCAAATCAATACTCCCAAAATACAGTTCAATTCACCAAATATTTGCTGAGTGGCTATAGAACATTAGAAACTACAGTTGACAAGCAAAATAAAGCTGACTACAGAGTCTTTATTTTATCTCTGCCCTCTTATTATCTGCTATGGAAGCCAGTAAAGACAGAAATATGTATAAAGTATGGAGAACTGTATAGATAGATGGTAAAAATAATACAAGATAAGGTAAAAGTATTTAAGAAAGTTTCTCAGAGGAAATAAGAAAATGAGAGGAGGAATACTGAAAATAAGTAAACATTAACCAAGAGATTACATGTGTGCATTTTCTAAATAAAAACATGAGCGCACACAGTGGACTGAGAAAGAAAGCATCCTCCAGGAGCATTCCCTGGTCTGTGTTACTACCAGCTAATCAATTAAATAATATTAACAGCACAGGTTATTAGAAATGTGTCTAGGTCATTAAATTTTCTTATTATAGCAAGTTTGAGGTTCAAGGGAGAATGGGGATGTTTAAAATGGTGCTTTCACTTTTTTCAAGAGGCAGGAATATTGTTATCTGTTGATCCGCCCAATTGTGTCACCACTCCATCTTCAGGAGTTTGGTTAGTCACATCATGGAATACAGGAGATTTCAGGGTATTATCATGCAACACAGGGTTCTGAGATCGGGGGCCTACTCTAGAACCATGGGAGCTATTCTGAGAAGGAAGGATACCCCTTTGTTATCTTCTTCCCTACTTCAGGAAAGGTTCAAGATTCTCATTATTAATAAACACTGTTATTGGGAACAAAACACGGAGTAGAGAAACCTCCTTTTCTGTCCTGCATTTCTGGGGCCCCTGGTCCTAAATTTAATGTTTGTTGCTCATGAACAGTGTCTCTGATGACAGCTGAGCTGACTGCTCCATTTACTAATGGAGCTCAGCTACTAGAGCCTGTTGTGACTTAAAAAAAGATTCTTAGACTGGACATGGTACCTGCTGGACTCTACACAGTGTCATGAATATTCCCAAATGCTGTGAGAACGTCTGAGTATGGCTGCTTTAAAAACTCTAAAGGAACTTTTGGTGTAGACTCAGTTACCCACTAGTCATCACACAGGGACTGTATTTTACCTTTATGGAATATTGCAGTTTCTGATCCCTGTTGTGACCATGCTTGCCTTTTTTCAATACTGAACTACCCCATATCATGTTGGTCCACTAGAAAAAGCTCTTGTGTTTCACTAGCATATAAAAGTGGTTTTTGCCAATAAGAAAATAATTGTCAAAACAAATCAAACAAATAAGCTGGGACACTGACTTCCTGGCCTCACTCTGAATATTTAGGGCAGGGGCATCCATGAAATAAGTCTCACAGTCAACACAAAATGTGCCTTCTCTATCCAAGAAACTCCAATTTCAAACTGAAGAGATATACCAATGGCTACACACACTTGCTCTCAGTCAAGGGCATTCTGGCATGCACAACTCTTTGAAGTTTAGCTGTCAAATATATAGTTACAAGCTACCAAAGGCTGTTGGGTTATGTACAGGACAGTACAAGTACAAAAACTGAAAGTTCCATTTGACATTGAAGTCAGCTACATGACATCAAACTAGAGGTGGCATGATCAAGCAAACACAGAGAAGCAGTCCACATGAACTGTAAGCCCCTAATGCAAGCTACTAGAGGAGGAAGCCCCAGAAACACTAAATTTTGTTGTCATTGTTTTGTTGTTGGTTGGCTCATTGTTATGAGCTTTAGGACTATGTGAGGAAAGAGAATCTCAGTGGGGAGTTTATTGCATTTCTGTGATAGCTAAAGATGCTGAATTTTTCCTACATTTATTGGTCATTTATACTTCATTTGAGAAGTGTTTTCTCAAATCCATTGGCTATTTATTAATCATATTAATTGTGCTGTTAAATTATTTAAGTTCTTTATATACTCTGAATATTAATCCTGTCATATGAGTAGTTATCACAAACAACCTATTCTTTTGGGTCTTTCTTAATTTCCTTGGATGTAAGAAGCTTCTTTTTTAAAGAAATTTATTTATTTTTATATTAATCACAGTTTATGTACTTATATCCCAGCCATAGCCTCCTCCCTTATTCCCTCCCACTCTCCCCATCCCTATCTCATCTCCTTCCTTCCCTCCCTCCAAATCCACTAATAGGGGAGGACCTCCTCCCCTTCCATCTGAACCTAGCTTATCATCTCTCTTCAGGGCTGGCTGCAATGTCCTCTTCTGGGATCTAGTTAGGCTGCTCCTCCCTCGGGGGTTGAAGAGCCAGCCATTGAGTTCATGACAGAAATAGTCCCTGTTGCCCTTACTACGGTACCCAGTTGGATACTGAGCTACCATGAGCCACATCTGAGCAGGGGTTGTAGGTTATATCTTTACATGGTCCTTGGTTGTAGAAACAGTCTCATAAAAGATCCCTGTGCCCTGATCTATTTGGTCTTTGTGGAGCTCTTGTCCTTGCCAAATCTTACTAACTCCCCCTTCTTTCATATGATTCCCTTCACTCTGCCTAAGGCTTGGTTGTGAGTCTTAATAACTGCTTTGATACATTGCTAGTTAGAGTCTTTCAGAGGCCCTCTGTGGTAGGCTCCTGTCCTGTTGCTTGTTTTCTCCTACATTCAATGCCAGCCCATTTCTCCATATAAGTGAGGATTGATCATCCGACCCTGGGTCCTGTAAGGAGCTTCTTAATTTGATATAAGTCACATGTTTATTGTCTTATTTCTTAGGCTACTGGAGTCCTATTCAAAAAGTCATTGCCTACTGCCCACTTTTTCAAGTGTTTCTCCTCTAAGATTTCCTTCAAATAGCTACAAGTTTTCAGGTCTTACCCTAAGATCAAAGATCAAATTTGAGTGGAGTCTTTTTTTTAAAGATAGATTCTTCTCTCATACAATACATCCCAACCAGTTTCCCCTCCCTCCACACCTCCTAGCTCTACCTCCACATTCTGTTATCCCAGATTCACCCTCCCTTTGTTTTCTCTTCAAAAATAGAGCAGGACTCAAAGAGACAACAGCCGAATCGGAAAAAAAATACAATTAAGACAAAGCAAAAAGCCCTGCTGTTTTCTTAAAAAAATCCCAAATGTTTGATTTTACCAAGACTCAGGAGCCAGATGTTGGGGTGAAAGCCTGCTAGCTCAGAGAGGCAGAGAAAGCACCTAGATGACCTTCCTACTAACTCAAGTCCCAGAAAGAAAAAGCCCTTTTTCCTTCTCCATGCTGTCCTAAATATCCTCATCTCCATATCCTTCCTTTATGCTTACTCCCTGTCAGGTCAGCTGGTTTCTTGTTCTGCCTCTTAATCTAGGGTTAACCATATTTAATTCTGTTTACAGAAAACTCTTGGATAAAAGATGTGTGTCAGAACTGAGCCACACTACAACTAGAAACAGCTTTTAACATCTTGGGGTCCACAATGTGATCAAATATCCTGGAACATTTATCCCCCTTTGTCTAAAAAAGGACTTGGGGTTGGGCCTGGAATTGGTTGGACATTCCCTCAGTCTCTGCTCTATCTGTTCTATCTTTGTCCCTGCAGGTAGGTATGTAGACAGAAAAAGGTTTTGGATTAAGGTTTTTGTGGGAGAGTTGATGTTCTTCTCTGTCCACTAGGAGTCTTCTCTAGTTAGAAGGTGTCCATGGTCCCTGCTACTAGGAGTCTCAGCTAGTGTGCCTCTCATATTCTCTCAGTGGCCTGTTCTGACAGTTCTGCAGCTATTATAGAGATGCCTCCATCCTTTTCTTTGCAGACTTTCTGCCCTCCAGACCAACCTTATTTCTGAACTCCACCCATATTTTTCTCTTCACTTCTCCTTTGACATGTTCCCACTCTTCAAACACCACCACTGTCTATTCTATTTCCTTTTCTGAGTGAGATCTATGCATCCTCCCTTGGCTCCTCCTTGTTGCTTATCTTCTTGGGGTCTGTGCATTGTAATATGTCTATCCTGTACTATATGACTAAAATCCACTTATAAGTAAGTACATAACATGTGTGTCTTTCTGGGTGTATGCTACCTTACTCGGGATGATCTTTTCTAGCTTTTTCCATTTGTTTGCAAAATTTCATGATTTCCTTGATTTTAATGGCTAAGTAACATTCCATTGTGTAAATATACCACAATTTCTGTATCCATTCTTCAGTTAAGGGACATCTAGGTTGTTTCTAGTTTCTGGCTATTATGAATAAAGCTGCTGTGAACATGGCTGAGCAAATGTCCTTGTTGTATAGTGAATCATCTTTTGAGTATATTCCCACAACTGGTATAGCTGGGTCTTGAGGTAAGTAAATTATTTCTGCTTTCACTTTCATGATATACTGTGAGCCTTGACTCAGAAGCCTTCCTTACATTGCAACTTATAGCCACCACACTTTCCTAAGATCCAGAGAGAGCAACATTAACTGAAATGGAATAGCCATCCAACAAAGACAAGAATAGGTATCAACACCTATCATTACAAACTGAGATTACTGGAAATCAGTTCTAAAAACAGAATCAGTAACACACAAGACAATATATCTTCACTAGAATCCAGCAACCATACTACAATAGGCCCTGAGAAATACAATATAGGTGAAGCATAAGACAAGGACTTCAAAACAGCTTTTAAGGATATGTTCATAGACCTTTAAAAGGATATGAATAAATCCACTGATGAAGTGTGTAAAAACACAGTGAAATTAAATGATGAAAATTGGTCAGTGGAAACAGAATGAATAAAGGAAATGCAAACTGATCTAAAACTGGAAATGAAAAATTTAGGAAGTCAAAAACCTCAGCAATAGAAGACATGAAATAGAAGACAAAATCTCAGGCATTGGGGAATTTATACCTAAAGAAATTTATACCTAAAATAAATGCTAACTATAGAAACCACAAGCACAAAACATTCAGGAAATCTGGTTACTATAGATATTAGTTGGGGAAAGGAGAAGAAAACCAGGTCTGTGGCACAAAAAATATTTTCAACAAAATTGTAAAAGAAAGTTTCCTTAATCTAAAGAAAGATGTGCTTTTCAAGATATAAAAAGCATACAGAAAATCAAATAAACTAGACAAGAAAATAAATTCCCATGATCCATAATGATCAAAACACTAAATATACAAAACAAAAAGTTAAAAGTAGAACGGGAAGAGAACAAGACACGTTAGAGTAACATCTCAATGTTACTCTAAAAGCCTGTCAGCTCAGATAGATACTATCTATACTCAGCAACAATGTCAATCACAATAAATGCAAAAGGCAAAATGTTCCACAATCAAGAAGATGAAGAAGAAGAAGAATCTATCTACAAGTCTAGCTTTATAGAAGGTTCTAAAAGGAAAACTTCAACCTGAAAAGGTTAACCACAGCCAAGAAAAGACAAGAAATAAATAACCCCAGAGCTTTAAATCAAAAAGGTGAGAGGAGCAAATACCACATCAACAAATTATAAGGAATCAATAAACATTGCTCATTGATAATTCTCAGTATTAACATTCTCAATTACCAAATTAAAAAACTAGGAATAAAAATTAGAATTCATTCTTTAGCTGTATTCAAGAAACACACCTCACTATCAAGTATAGACATGACCTCAGGTTAAAGGGCTGAAAAAAAGATTGCGAGCAAATGAACACAAGAAGTAAGCACATGTAACCATTTTAATATGGGGCAATATAGATTTCAAACTAAAACTAATCAGAGATAGGGAGGGACACTACATAGTCATTACAGGAAAAATCCACCAAGAAGAATTCCTTAATGCTAAACATTTATGCACCAAATACAAGAGGTGAACCATTGACAAACAACCTTTGCAAGGGGCCACCCAGGTGGGCTTAGTGAGGACCATGAGACAAGCACTATGGGGCCTGGACAGAGAGAGCTAGCCTGAGACCACTCCTGAGATGACCCAAGATACCACTAAGAGGAGCAAGTAAATGGTGGAGAAATGGGAGAAAAAGAGAAGCAGAAGGATGTAGGCACAATGAAAAAAGGCAGAACTGGAGACTGGAAAGCTGGGTAGTGAGGAACAGTCTGATGTAAGTAGTCAGTGATGCCACCTGGGACCATGGTGGGGGATCTGGTCTGTTCTGCCACAGGGTACAGAGGTCTAAGAAGGAGAATGCCTGACTCCATGGCCCTGCAGCAGCTGGAGTCTGTTACCAAAAAAGGCCAGGTTTGAACTGGGAGCCAGGTTTGACATCAGGGGCATGCTGATGTCTGGGGGATGAGAAAAGAGCCAGTTGCAGTAGTTGTTAGAGCAGGCCTCTGCACATTGCCAGAGTTGGGGTGAACTAGTCCTGAAGATAGTAGCATGGTGGACAAGGGGAAAATACCCTCCTTCTCCTTTGCCCCTAACCACCTGCAGCAGGTGGAAGACCTGGACCTTGGGGTCATGAGAACAGGAAAGCTGTCTCTGCCCCTCACCAACGGCAGCACTCAGGAGAGTGGGCCCTGCACAGTAGAGCTGATGTTAATGGAGAGGGCACATAGGCCAACAGGAGAGCTGACCCATCCACTTGTCTGCTCTGCAGTGACATAGGTGAATGAGAGATGCCCTGCCTCACCTCTTGCCACCTATAACAGTCAGGAGAACAGGCCCTGCCTCTCATCTGCTACAGCACTCATAAGAGTAGGCCTTGCACTTCCCCTCCACGGCAGCACAGTAGAGTTGACCCTACATGTAAGGGTTGCAGGTGAGCCTTCCCTGAGGATGTGAGCTCGGGAAATCTGGCCTTGTCTCTTATCTGCTGGGCCTGTGGTGCCAACAAGGAAAAGACACCCTCCTTCCTTCCCTCACCTCTCACCATCTGAGGCAGGTGAGAGAGCTGACCCCGGGGTTATAAGAGTGGAGAACTGGCTATGTCCCTCACTATTGTGGGCAATGGGAGCATTGCTTTTGAGCCTGCCCTAAGAGCCTGAGAGCAGGGAGAGTGGGTGGGCTGAGCATCTCAGATACATCTCAAGCCCAGATCCAGAGCCTTGAATTGGACCACCACACCAACATTTACCCCATCAATGAACTGCTGGAGTGCCGTTCAGGAAGGGATCAGTCCTACAGATCCAAAATTACATGCCCTCCATGACATAGGACAACAACAGAATATCTGAGAGAAATCCCTATGAGGTTCCAGTACTGATAAAGTAGTGCAAACCAGAGAACTTGGACTAGACCAATGAATCATAGCAATGAGCATTTGCAAACAAATAAGGGGAGGACAAAAAGATATACTGTGGAACACACTGTGACACAGTACAGACTCCTCAATGGAATTTTTATTTTTTGTCTGTTGGTAGAGAATGGGCACTAGGGGAGGGGAAGATGAGAGGGATTGGAGTGCGTGATAAGAAATTTACAAAGAACCAATAAATTTTTTTACTTGGAGAGAATCAGGTGGTAGGGGAGTAGGAATACAGGGAAAGACAATTAGAATTCAGAGGTGTCTTAGGGGTAGTATGGAAATCTAGTGCTGTGTAAGCTTCTTAAATATATAGAGGAAATCTTAAGTGAAATCTCTAAATAATGGGGAAAATGGAGGCCAGCTGGCCATCCCTTGCCACCAAAACAGCTTTTCGGACTAGGATAGGTTGCGTGGAATTGAATTATTGCTTAAAGGGTCCCATGGAAATTCCTAAACAACCCAGGCTATTGTCAAAACAATAGGTTGCTCTCCATAAACTGACAGCAAGGTTCTTTGCTGAATAGATCACCCACACAACTCATTGAACATGGAGTAGAGCTAGTGCTACATAGAACCTCTGTGATCCAAAGTCTTTGATGTGTGAAAATACTCTGTAGGCTACCAAAAAGAGAAATATCTATACAACCCAGCCACAAACCATTTGACCTACAAGGCTGTCCTGATACAGAGGAAGATAATGGAGCCAGTCCTGATGAGATCTGATAGGCTAAGGTCAGATGGAAGGGGAAGAGGACTTCCCCTATCAGTGGACTAGGGCGGGGGAGAAGAGAGAGGGAGAGCAGGATTGGGAGGGGATAAGGGGGACTACAGCTGGGATACAAAATGAATAAATAATAATAAGTTAAAAATATGCTAGGGTAAAGGTGGCACAAAGCTTGTGGGAATAACAAACTATGATTTGACTTAAAGCCCACTCCACAAAATGAAACCCATATACAACACTGTTTGGATGACCAAGACCCAGAGACTAGATAGTCCATAAGCCTAGGAAAAACCCAAATATTATTGGTCTTAAGGGGAGGAAAGTAGTGATAAAATGAATCCTAATGATACTCTGCTATACATATTGATTTGTGCCTTACTCAGCCATCATTAGATGAGCATCCTTCAACATATGGTAACAAAGAAACCCATAGCCAGAAATAAAAGAGAGAGCAAGACCATGGAAAACTCAGCTCTAAATTGGATATCTTCATCTAATCCCTGCCCCCATACCTCAGGAAACCCTGTAGAAGATATTGACAAACTCTAAGAGCCAGAAGAGATGGAAGATTATTAGGAGAACAAGGCACTCTAAATCACCTGGAAAAAAGCTCATATGAACTCACATAGAATGAATTAGCAAGCATGAGGCACATACAGGTCTGCATC
>CM053748.1:22846259-22869493 GCA_028658305.1 Pachyuromys duprasi
AAGATATGAGTGCCACTATTGCTAATTTAGGAGTAACTTGCAAGACTGGTAACAGGCATCATAGCTAGTAGCAATTGTGATTGCTTTCCTCTACTGGAAGCTTGAATAGCAATGCCAGTTATAATGGTCAGTACACAGGGAGAAGGTTATTCCTGTGAGATCTGGCTCAAATCTTCCAAGTCCTGTATCTGAGGTAAATGGTGCCTTCAGCAATACTGGTTTATCTTTAACCTTTGGGAGGAAAGCAAAAGCAATAGAAATAGCCTGTAGATTTTGGGAGTCTCTTTGACTTTCCTGACCAACAGCTTGTAAAGAAATATTTCATGCCTGGTTCTGGAGCTTGTTTTTTTCTGGGAGTTTGTCTGTTTTATTTTGTTTTGCTGTTGTTTTTAGGTAGTCTTGTGGGGAGTATTGTCAGCCCAAGTGACAGAGCTTCATTCAGGATATAAACATATTTAAGTTACATAAATATATAGCAATGTTATGTTAAAGCTTTTCAAAAACAGTTAATGTTATTTATTCCTCTTCCTTTCCTCCTTCTCCTCTGTTGGCCTCTCTCCCCTAATCCCAATTAAAGCCCACCTCTGCATGACTCTTTGTGTTTTTTCGTTCTTTGTTCACTCTAGAGTTAATTCTCCATTTGATAGTATGGCTATTGGGAAATTCTTTCCCATTCACTCAGTTATTTTTTTCCCCTTTGGCTATGTAGAAGCTCCTTGACTTTCATAAGATCTTACCTGAAAATTGTGGGTCTTAATGGATGTGAATAACTTGGGATTCAAATCATACCTACTACCATTGTAGAGTCACCTATCAAACTTAAAAGTCACTTACTTTTATTTTATTGTTATTTATTTATTAAATTTAAAATAAAAGCATTTTTATTTATGTCTTTTTTAATTTTAATTTTTTAATTTTTATTTTTTTAATATTAGTTACAGTTTATTAGCTTTGTATCCAAGATGTATCCCTCTCCCTCATTCCCTCACAACCCCACCTTCCCTCCCTCATCTTCTCCCTGCCTCTTTCCAAGTCCACTGATAGGAGAGGACCTCCTCCCCTTTAATCTGCCCCTAGCTTATCAGGTATCTTCAGGCCTGGCTGCAAAGTCCTCCTCTGTGGCCTAGCAGGGCTGCTCCTCCCTTGGGTGTGGGGGCAGGTCAAAGAGCCAGCCATTGAGTTCATGTCAGAAATAGTCCCTGTTCTCCTTACTAGAGTACCCACTTGGATACTGAGCTACCATGGGCTACATCCAAGCAGGAGTTGTAGGTTATATCCATACATGGTCCCTGGTTGGAGATACAGTCTCACAAAAGACCCCTGTGCCCAGATGTATTTTGTCCTTGTGGAGCTCCTGTCTTCTCCAGGTCATACTAACTCCCCTTTCCTTCATGTGATTCCTTGTACTCTTCTGAAGGTTGGGTTATGAGTCTCAGTATCTGCTTTGATACACTGTTAGGTAGAGACTTTCAGTGGCCCTCCGTAGTAGGCTCCTGTCCTGTTACTTGTTTTCTCCTACTTCCAATGTCCATCCCATTTGACTTTCTAAGTGAGGGTTGATCATGTTACCCAGGGTCCTCTTTCTTGTTTATCTTCTTTATGTGTACAGATTTCATTATGTTTATCCTAACTTATAGGTCTAGTACCCACTTATAAGTGAGTATACACCATGGGTGTCTTTCTCCTTCTGGGATACCTCACTCAGAATGATCTGTTCTAGATCTCACCATTTGCCTGCAAATTTCATGATTTCCTTGCTTTTAATTGCTGAGTAGTTGTCCATTGTGTAACAGTACCACAATTTCTGTATACATTCCTCCATTGATGGACATCTCGGTTGTTTTCAGGTTCTGGCTATTACGAATAAAGCTGCTATAAACATGGCTGAGCAAATGTCCTTGTTGTGTACTTGAGCATCTTTTGGATATATGCCTAGGGGTGGTATAGCTGGATCTTGCGGAAGCACTATTTCTAATTTTATGAGAAAGCGCCAGATTGATTTCTAGAGTGGTTTGTTTATGTCTTTTTTACATGAAAATAATGAGAGGGGTATTGGACTCATGGTTTATTAGATCAAAAGGCTTGCTATGCAACTCTGGCCACCTGAGTTCAGTTGCAGAGCACTTGATAAGTTGAAGAAGAGAACCAACACCACAAAGTTGTTCTCTAATTTTCATAAACATATAAGGACATATATACGTATGTGTGTGTACATATATATATATCATTAATATCTACTCTATATATACATTATTAATGTCTACAAAAGAGTAAAAAAGAACTTTAATGGAGTATTAATAATTTGACATCCAATTCATAACTTCTCCCACCATATAGAGTCACATATCATACTAAAATGAATCCAGCATTTGACCAAAATTGCCTACTAATTCAACACAACCCAGTCATGCCGTAGCAAATTACATTTACAGCATGGATTTTGTCTTAGTCATATTTCACACTGTGCAGCATATAGCCGCTTTTAAAAATAAAAGAATTTTATTCACTTATGAAATAGACATAGTAACGTATCATGATATCAGAACATTTCTCCTTGGTTATTTTTGGTCATGTGAATAATTTTGAAAATGAACTAATGTTATCAATTCTGGGATGACTAACGTCTCTGTAATTTCACAAATAAGTAGCACTTGGTATCATTCTTAAAAGAGATATCCCTGAGAGATGTCCATTATAATTATTTTCATGGTCCTCCTATTGCTCAGAGAACAGAACAAGTCAATTCACCTATGGGAACAACTTCAGCCAGTGAATATAGGTCAGGCTTAGACAATGTGCTTCCAAGAGACGGCATCTGCATGAAATGAATGTCTTCAGAAGCACACATCAGATTGAAAAAACATATGATCAAGGAGAAAAGCATGAGTTTTGTAAGTCATTTTATTATTCCAACATTCTAAGACAGTTCTCAAAATATTTATAGGTATATTTTCTACCAATTCCATTATATATGTATGTGAACATATTTTCTATATCATGTGTCATTTTTAGAAACCAATTAAATGGTTTCACAATCTTTAAGCAACCATATTTTTCTATGGATTGACATCAGATCAAAACACACCACCAGTGTGTTAGTGTCTGCATCATTTATTAACCGTGGTGTAAGCAACATCCAGCTAACAATATGCAAGAATTCTGTGTGTTTAATCAGGAACAATGATATTTATTTATAGTGTACATAGTACATAAGATAATTTTTAGTTCAGAAATAGGAAGAAACAGTCAAGTGAATGGAAAGAAGTATAATTCCTGTTTATTTCATATATCAGATCAAGCAGGCTACCAACATGCAAAAGATTAGAAGAAATGAGAGTACATTTCAAAGATATGAGAACCTATCACATAGTGTCTATTTATGTCTATAATTTTGACTCTATCCATAATGCTAACCAAAATATAAATATTGATACTATTACAGACTTTAAAATTTGATACAAAACATGGAAAATCTTTAATCAGCAGAAAGAATAAATACATGGTTTAAATGCTCCTAAAAATATAATTTGGTTTGTTTTCCTTTGTTGACTTTTTAATATTATTGATCAAAAAGTCAAAGTTAGTGCTTTTCGATTTGAATAGTCACCAAGACAGAGGCAAGAATTCCAGATGAAGCAACAGACTATTGAATCTAGGCCCTCTAAAATACTTATAGCACTACTGAGAAACAAAGGAACCATGAAATGGTTGTAAGGTGAATAGAAAACAGTCATCATGACTAATATGCCTTTTACATCTACATATCCCAGAGTTATTGAATAGGTGTATGTCAACTTACAAGGTAGTATTAAGTATTTTAAAGAAAGGAGATTATATATGTTTATGTGCACACAATCTTATATAAACTGTTCAGCTGAACATTAAAATCATTGCCTAGAACAGTAAAAACAATATTCTTTTAAAACATACATGAAAGTATAGGAAAAGGAAACAATTCTTATGGATTATTTTACTACAAATACTTTGAGTAATAGACTAATGTCAGTTTGGTGGTGATTAATAAGAATGTCTTTCTAATTCCTCAAATATGTAGCACTTTGTATTGTTCTTAACAAAACAATTGCTAAGATATGTCTAAGATAATTGCATCCAAGGCTCACATTTTGTTCAGAACACAGAACAAGTGAATTAACCCATGGGTCAACTTCAGGCAGTAAATATAGGTCAGGCTGAAAGGAAATGCTTCCATGAAACTGCCTTTGCATGGCATAGATGTCTTCACAAGCACACATCAGATGGTAGAAAATGTGATCTTGGGAAAAAAAAAAAAGAAACGTAACTGGTAAGTCATCTCATTTCTACATCTTTCCCTAAGATTGTTCTTGAACATTTCTAGGTATCACCTTTATCAGTTTGCATTATATGTGGAATGAGCAGTGTTGCTTTATGTTCTGTCATTTTTAGCAAACTGTTAACGACTTTGTTCTACCTTTTCTAATCCAGCAGAGGTGTCTACGGATTGCCATCAATGCAAATACCACCAAAAGGCACACCCTCACACCCTCAGTATTAGGGCATCAGGTCAGCATTCCTTTCCTAATGATCAGTGTAATCAGCAAACCACTAACACTGAACAATATTTGCTGAATCTTATTCAGATTCAGTATTGTTTACTCATAGAAAACACTGTAGATGAGTTAATCTTCAGCTCAGAAATAGGAGTAAATGTAGAACAAGTCATGAGAAGATGCAAAACACTTGTTCATTTCAGAAATCAGGTTAAAGCAATCTGCCAGCAAAGGAGACATTGTGAACAACTACAGGACTAGTTGGTCATGAGAATGTACAACCTGGGATCTACTATTGTGAATAATTATGACTATATAATCAAATGTATAAAAAATACAAATATTGACTCTATTACAGAATTTAGAACTTTGATACAAAACAATCTCTGTGTAAAAACTTATTACCAAAGGAAAGAATAAATATTTGGTGTAAATGTTCATAAAACAATCAATACATGAATTTCTGCTCATTGATTTTTTTTTTAGATTTTTTTAAGCGGAAGTCAACATTTTCTATGAGAATTGGGACCAAGTTCAAAGAAGAATTGCAAATAAAATATTAGAAGATTTTATTTAATGTGGGCCTTCTAAAATACTTACAACAGTCACTAGGAGATGTCTCAGTGGTTAAGAGCACTGGCTGCTCTTCCAGAGGTCTTGAGTTCAATTCCAGCAACCACATAGCACCTCATAACCATCTATAATGGGATCTGATGCTCTTTTCTTTCGGACAAGAATTCATGCAGACAGAGCCCTCAAACACATTAAACATAAATAAATAAATTAATTAATTAATTAAAAAATTCTTTTAACACTACAGATCAAAGAAAGAGGGAGCATGAAAGGGGTGTTAGGTTTTTGGAAAACCAGAAGTGTGGCTACTATGCATCTACATGTTCCTTAGTTCAAATAGGTGTATGTCAACTGGAAAAAACTATATCAAGTATTTTAAAGGAAGCTGATTAGATATATTCACACACAAACACACACATACACTCACATACATATTCACAAATAAACGTATCTTAAACACAGTGTTCAGTTTTACAATAAGATATTTGCCTAAAATTGTGCAGACAATATTGTTTTAAAACATACATGAAAGTATGCTGAAAAAATCATTCTGTATATATTTTGACCGAAAATACAAAAAAACATTGTTAATTTTACTGTGCATATTTTCTTTTACAACTTCACAGCACAATATTAAATTAAGTGTTTTAATTTTATAGGTAAAGAAATGGAAACAAATACTTTTAGACGAAGCAACACTTTTTAAGGCCTTTGAATTGCTGTCTTGCATCCTCACTGCACTCCCGTAAGAGGTATTTTTAACTAGAGTATGTGCATAACAGTCGCACCTGATGCTTCTCCTCTTGGACAGTTACACTTGGCTCATGAGCTTTCACTTTCAGCAGCAATGTTTCTCAAAACTGACACAGACTTGTCCTTATGTTTAGCTTTTCTATTTCAGGTGTAGATGTTAACTTTATAACAAGAAAATTCAATTCCACATTCTTCTAATTGGCCTTTTTTTCTCTTCAGGTTGTTTTTAAAGACACACTGAATAAAATGTATAGAGGTAATCAGTCCACAATGTCAGAATTTGTGTTTTTAGGACTTGCTCATTCACAAAGTGTTCAGCTTTCACTATTTGTGATGTTTGCGATGCTTTATCTACTCATTGTATCTGGAAATATTGCTGTCATGTTCTTAGTAACCGCTGACCCCCATCTTCATTCACCTATGTACTTCTTGTTGGCAAATCTGTCCTTTATTGATATGTGGCTTTCCTCAGTCACCACTCCTAAAATGATCACAGATTTTCTCAGAGAAAACAAGACCATTTCCTTTTCAGGGTGCATGTCTCAAGTCTTCTTTATCCATTGCATTGGTGCAGGAGAGGCTGTGCTGTTGGTGGTTATGGCCTATGACCGCTATGTGGCCATCTGTAAGCCACTCCACTACTTCACCATCATGAACCTGAAAAGATGCACTGGGCTGGTGTTGACTTCCTGGATCATTGGCTCATTCCATGCCATGAGTCATCTGGTAGTGATTGTGCAGCTGCCCTTTTGTGGGCCCAAGGAAATTGATAGTTTTTTCTGTGATATGCCACTGGTAATCAAGTTAGCTTGTATGGATTCCCATGACTTGGATATTTTCACAAATGTTGACTGTGGAGTTGTGGGTATACCCTGCTTCATTCTGTTGCTCATATCCTACACATATATCCTTAGAACTGTACGACAGAGCTCCAAAGCTGGTGCATCTAAGGCCCTGTCCACGTGCAGTGCCCACATCACAGTGGTGGTGATCTTTTTTGTGCCCTGCATCTTCATCTATGTGTCGCCCCTCACTATCACCTGGTTGGACAAATTTTTTGCTGTGTTTTACTCTGTTTTTACACCTCTCCTAAATCCAGCCATTTACACTATAAGAAATAAAGAGATGAAAAGTGCCATGAAAAGGTCAATAAAGAATTACATGGATTCCAAAAGAAATTTCTAATATCCAGAAATCTGTACTAAATAATTCAAGTAACTGATACTGACCTCACAGAGTAAGTTTAAGGTCATGAAATTTACTTATATTCAATATTTTTACCATTCTACCAATTCAGGTATAGGTCTAATAATACTTAGAAGAAACTAATGCTTAGTAATCAGCCAGAGAAATATTGTGAATTATTCACAGAAATACAAATATGAAATAACTTTTATTCAGGAATGTTATTCAGCCTATTCTCTTATGTCTTCCTTAAGGAAACCAATGTTTACCAAATTTAAATGTTTTTCTCTTTGAATAATAACTAAGTAAACTCCATTTGAATATAATTCTACATACCACAGTCCCCAAACTGTTAATTTAACTGTTGCCAAATTACAGCATCACTTTTGTTTAACACAGATATCTACCAAAATGCTAACTGGATTAAGAAGAAAAAATTAAGAAAAAAAATGAGAGAAGTTCCATCCATTTGCCTGCTAATTTCATGATTTCCTTGTTTTTAATAGCTGAGAAATATTACATTGTGTAAATGTGTCACGATATCTGTATCCATTCTTTGTTTGAGGAACGTCTAGGTTGTTTTCAGATTCTGGTAATTATGAATAAAGGTACCGTGTACACAGTTGAGCAAAAGTTGTTTAATGGTTGAGCATCTTTCAGATAGATGCTGAGTGGGATAGCTGAGTCTTGAGGTAGCACTACTCCTAGTTTTCTGAGAAAATACCAGATTGATTTCCAAAGTAGTTGTACAAGTTTACATTCCCTCCAGCAGTGGAGGAACGTTTCCGTTTCCCTTTCTCCACTTCCCCTACAGCAAGTGCTGTCACTTGAGTTTTTGATCTTAGCCATTCTGATGTGTGTGAGAGGGAAAAGATCATCCTCAGTGAGGTATCCCCAAAGCAGAAAGTCATATATGGCATATACTCATTAATAAGTGGTCACTAACCATATAATATAGCATAAACATTATAAAATCTACAGACATAAAGAAGGTAAACAACAAGGAAGATCTTTGCAAAAATTCCTAATTCTCATTCAGAAGGCAAAGACATGATAGACACCAGAAGGGGTAGAAGAGAGGGAACAGGACAGGAGCCTACCACAGATGTCCTCTAAAAGACTCCACCCAGCAGGGGATCAAAGCAGATGTAGAGACTCACAGACAAACTTTGGACAGAGTTCAGGGAGTCTTTTGGAAGAAAGGGGATATAGAAAGACCTGGAGGGGACAGGAGAGCAACAGAACCAAAAAAATTAGGGCCTGGGGGGAAGGCAGAGTCAACCAAGGACGTGGATCCCCTACTCAGATGTATCCAACAGACTCTCAGTCTCCGTGTAGGTGCCCTAATAAGGCTCCTAGGCAGTCTCTGACATGAACTTGGATACTTGTTATTTGATCACTTCTCCCTGGTGGGGTGACCTAGACAGCCCACAGAGGAAAAGGATCTAGGCAGTTCTGATGGGACCTGATAGACTAAGGTCAAACAGTAGTGGAGGACTTCTCTTATAATGGAGGAAGATTGAGGGAAGGTGGGACAAGGAGGAAATGAGGGGACCGCAACTGTTATATAAAACAAATAAATTGTAAATGATAATAATAACTAATTAAAAAGAAAAATGAGATAAGAGTAATAAGTCATCCGTGGAATAGCAATGGAATTTACTCCACATTCTTTTTAAATTCAATAAGCAAAATATTGTAATACAAGTTTACTAATGAAGCCTGATGATATTTTGTAAGTTTTCTCAGTCATGAGGTTCATGAGGACTAAATTGTGTCATGTAGTTATCATTTATGTAAAATTTTTAAATATCTCCCAAGGACCATGTGCAGAAAATAGCTGTTTAATTCAAAATTTATATTTAATTTATTCATAAATACATAACATACCTCTAGCCTATAAATTTATATGAATTTGTACTATGTTATGTCCCTATAGTTTATAGGCCAGGAAAGCTGGGAATCCTTCAAAACAGCACTGGCCATTTCCATTGTTCTTCGGTTCCCATCATGACTAGATGATATGACCCTATTGCGGAAGCCACAATATACTTTGGCTCCAAGATATAGGAAAATCAATTTCAAAGTGACAGAGATACTTCTGAGCTCGCTCACATTCATGGTATTGGAAGGTGCTCTGTAGGCCACTAGGAAAAACAAGACATCAGTGGTGTTATCTGTCTTTGGAATCTTCATGCATTGAATGAAGATGGGTTCAATGGTGCAACAATGGCATTGTTCCTATGGAGTAACCCACCACTTTCCAACTGCATTTGAGACCTTTTCCATAGGAAGTCTTTTATGAAAAGATCCATATTCCTGAACAAATGTAAATGCTGGGATGGTTAGAAAAGAATGAGTCTACTACTGTTAGTTTGTAAAATACTTTAAATACTTATGATTGTGACCATGTAACTGTGGTATTCTCAACCTTAGTGGAAACAGATTTTAAAAGTGGGCATTGGATATTAGCCCTCTGTCAGATAGAGGGTTAGTGAAGATTCTTTCCCAATCTGTAAGCATTCGTCTTGTTTTGATGACAGTGGCCTTTGCTTTACAGAAGATTTTCAGTTTCATGAAGTTCAATTTGTTGATTGTTGCTCTGAGAGCCTGTGCTGTTGGTATTCTCTTCAGGAAGTTGTCTCCTGTACCAATGAGTTCAAGGCTCTTCCCCACTTTTTCTTCTAACCGATTTAATATGTCTGGTGTTATATTGAGGTCTTTGATCCACTTGGTCTTTAGTTTTGTGCAGGGTGATAAGTATGGATCTATTTGCATTTTTCTACATGTAGACATACAGTTAGACCAGTACCACTTGTTGAAAAGCAACAAATCAAATAATCTAATTAAAAAATGGGGAACAGAGCTAAACAGAGGAATATCGAATGGCAGAGAAAGACTTAAAGAAATGCTCAGCGTCATTAGCCATTAGGGAAATGCAAATCAAAACGACCCTGAGATTTTCTATACTCTTTTTGATGTTCCTATACTCTTTTTCCAAGGGCGGACATTTAGGACTCAAATCTGAGTTCATTTGCATGTTCCAAATGCAAAGGCATTCATTTGTAAAAGAAACATTACAAAAGCTAAATCACACATCAAATCCCACACAATAATAATGGGAGAGTTCATTATGATAATTTCACAAGTTGATATATCATCCAGACAGAAACTAAACAGAAAAATAACAGAAATAAACAAATTATGACTCAAATGAACCTAACAGATAACTGCAAAACATTTCACCCAAACACAAAAATTGTATCTTTTTCTCAGCATCTCAAACAACCTTCTCCAAAACTGATCATGTACTAGTGTAAAGAAAATCTCAACAGATACAAGAAAATTGAAATAACCTCCTTTATCTTATCAGACTACCATGAATGAAAGCTTGGCTTCCACAAAAAAAGAAACGAAACGAAACGAAAAAACACTACAAACTCATGAAATCTGAGCAACTCTTTACTCAATGTCTGCTGGTTCAAGGAAAAAATGATGAAATTAAAGAATTCAATGAGAAAAGACTAATGAGAATAAATGCACAGCATACCCAAATGTATGAGACACTATGAATGCAGTGCTAAGAAAAAAGTTCATAGCATTAAGCGCCTTTATAAAAAAAAGTAGTGAGATCTATTACTAGCTACTTAACAGAACACCTGAAAATTTTAGAAGGAAAGAAAATAACCCCTAGAGGAACAAACAGCAGGACATAGGGCTGAAATTAATGAAATAGAAACAAAGAGAATAATACAAAGAAACAACAAAACAAAGAGTTTGTTCCATGAGAAAATCAATAATATAGACAACCCTTACCCAAACTAATTAAAATGCAGATAGAATTTCCAAATTAGCAAAATCAGAAATGAAACATAACAACAGACACCAACAAAAGTCTAAAGAATTATTAGGTCTTACTTCAAAAGTCTGTGCTCCAAAAAATAGAAAAACTCTAAAAGAAACAGGTGTCTTTCTCAATAGATACCACTTGCCAAAGTTAAATGAAGACAGGATCATCTAAACAGATCTATGACTACTAAGGAAATAGAAGCAGTCATTGAAAGTCACCTAACAACAGCAGCAACAACAAAGGATAGAAAGGTTTTAATGCAGAATTCTTCCAGACTTTCAAGGATAAGCTAATAAATAGCAATACTCCTCAAACTATCCGACAAAGTGGAAACGGAAGGGATATTGCTAAACTTGTTCTATGAGGCCACAGTCACCCTGATACCTAAACCACAAAGAAAGATAATGTCAGACCAGCTTTTTTCATAAGCGTTGATGCAAAAAATACTCAATAAAATATTCACAAACCAACTCCAAAAACGCATCAAAAACATTATCCACCATGATCAAATAGACTTTTTCCCAGAGATTCGGGGATGGTTCAACATTAAAATATATATTAATGCAATAAACCATATATGCAAACTGAAAGAAAAACATCACATAATCATTTCATTAGATGCTGAAAAAGCCTTTAATAAAACTGAAAATCCATTCATGATATAATGTTTGGAGAAATCAGGGATACAAGGCACATACCTAAACATAATAAAGACAATATACAACAGGCTGATAGCCAACATCAAATTAATTGGAGAGAAACTCAAAGTAATTCTACAAAAAACAGGGACAAAGCAAGGGTGTCCTCTCTCTCCATATCTATTCAATATAGTATTTGATGTTTTACCCAGAGCAATAAGAAAAAAATGAGATCAAGGAGATATAGATTGGAAAGAAAGAAGTAAAGGCATCAGTATTTGCACATGATATAATAGCATACATAAAGGATGTCACAAATTTTACTGGGGAACTCCTACAGTTGGTAAGCGCTTTTAGTAAAGTAGCTGGATACAAATTAACTCAGAAAAATAGTACCCCCTCTTTTACACAAACAATCAGTGGGACCTCATGAAACTGGAGAGTTTCTGTAAGACAATGAAATCCATCAAAAGGACAAATTGGCAGCCTAATGAAAGGAAAAAGAACTTGACCAAACTCACATTCAACAAAGGACTGATATCCTGTGTGTGTGTGTGTGTGTGTGTGTGTGTGTGTGTGTGTATTTATATGTATTCAAGAAATTAAAACTAAATAGCAAGAAACCAAATAACAAATGGGGTACAGATATATACAGGGAGTCAACAGAGGAATTGCTAATGGCTGAGAAACACTTAGATGTTCAACATCCTTAGCAATCAGGGAAATGCAAATCAAAACAACCCTGAGATCAAAATACCAACACAATTGTTTACAAACCATGAAAGAACAATTCTCAATTTCATATGGAAAAAAAAACCAGAATTGCTAAAACAAACCTGTACAACAACAGATCATATGGAATTATCTCCATCCCTGATCTCAAGTTGTACTACAGAGCAATAGTAAAAACTGCATGGTACAGGCATAGAAACAGAAGGGTGGGTCAATTGAATCTAATAGAAGACCCAGAAATAAACCCACACATCTACGAATACTAGATTTTTGACAAAGAAGGAAAAACTATACCATGGAAAAAGAGAGCATCTTCAGCAAATGGTACTGGTCTAACTGTAGAAAAATACAAATAGATCCAAATTTATCACTGTGCACAAAACTAAAGTCCAAGTGGATTGAAGACCTCAACATAAACCCAGAGACACTAAATCTGTTAGAAGAAAAAAGTGGGGAAGAGCCTTGACTTCATTGGCACAGGAGACAACTTCCTGAACAGAACACCAACAGCACAGGCTCTAAGATCAACAATCACTCAGTGGAACCTCATGAAACTGAAAAGCTTCTGTAAAGCAAAGGACACTGTCGTCAGAACAAAACAGCAGTCTACAGATTGGGAAAGTATGTTCACCAACCCTATATCTGACAGACTGCTGATATCCAGAATACATAAAGATCTTAAGAGTTTAAACAGCAACAAATCAAGTAATCCAATTAAAAAATGGGGTCCAGCATGGTATTAAAGCAGATGTTGAGACTCGAGACAAACTTTAGGCAGAGTGCAGGGAATCTTATGAAAGAAGGGGGCGGGGGAGAGAATGATGTGGAAGGGTCTGGAGCTCCACAAAAATTCTGGGCCCAGGGGTCTTTTGTGAGACTGATACTCCCACCACGAACTATTCATCACGATAACCTAAAACCCCTGGAAAGAAGTAGCACATGGCTGCTCAGTCTCCCAATGAACTCCCTAGTAAGGGGAACAGGGGATATCTCTGACATGAACTCTGTGGCTGGCTCTTTGATCATCCCCCCCCCCCCCGAGGAGGGCCAGCCTTACCAGGCCACAGAGGGAGACTATGAAAGACAATCCTGATGAGGCCTGATAGGCTTGGGTCAGATGGAATGGGAAGAGGTCCTCCCCGATCAGTGGCCTGTGGAAGGGGCATAGGAGGAGATGAAGGAGGGAGGGAGGCTGGGGTGGGAGAGAATGAGCGTGGGGGCTACAGTTGAGGTACAAAGTGAAAAAACTGTAATAAATAAAAACATATTTAAAAAGACAAAAATCTAAACTAATAGAAAAGAAAGAAGGAAAATCTAAAATCTAACAGGTGTCTGTGTTTTATTGTGATAGCAGTTTAGATAATACTGCCATAATAATAGAGCTAATAATAAATGTTATTTACTCCTACAACAAGTTATTTTCAACAACACAAAGGCTAGGGTGGGTTTCCAGTTTCCTTAAAAGAAATATTCATGTCTCTTGGGGAGAGATCTGGAAGCCTACTGGAGAAGATGGAGACATGTTTTTATATGGAAACTTTGTTTTTGGTGTTGATTGTTTTTGTTTTGGTTGGGAAGCAGGGAAATACAGGGTGAGAGAAAGGACTGAAAACAGGTGACCTAATGTTTCTTCTTAAGCAGAAAATATTGCCATTTTGAGAGCAGGTTCTGTCATTTGACCTAAAGGGCACATTCTGAGTTTGTAACAGCATGGTGTGAAATTCTGAAGAAGAAAATGTTTGATTCTTTTGACACATATGCCCACCAAGCATTAAGTGAGGTAGGTGGCCCCATTTCCAAGGAGGACAGGTAGTAGTGACTGTGAGTGGCTTTTTCTGACTGAGAATTATCAGGGTAGCCCTTGGCAGTGGGGCAGAGGACTCAGTCCCTGGGAGAGTAACTAGACAGGGGGAGTAGAACAGCAGATGAGGGACACAGGGGCTCCTAAGTTTGCAGTGCTTTTGAGTAGGGATGCAAGAGAAGAGATGGGACAAAGACAAATGAATAAAGGCTGGAGGGCAGAAGCTTAAGTAGGGAGAGGAGCAGAGTGTTACAGATGTATTTCAGCTTTTCTCTAAGATTGCCCTGTCTGGGTATCCCTGGGGACGTGTGACATTACCTGCTTGGAGAAGCAGACTTCTGCTTCCTTCTAACAACCAACAAAGCAGCAGGAAGCCCTTTCAGAGCCCCTAGGATGCTTCTTTTCTGCTCTCACACCCTTGGTGATACTGAAGACAGACCCATATGCTTGTCCCAGCCCTGCCACCAACTGTGATTTCCCTGAGCCTCCAACATCCTCAGGTGGGTATTTAAGTGGGGATTCTAAAGAGCAGCTGAGTAGCCTGACATCCCCCTTTACTTTCTTTTGAGTGGTGGAAAATTTTCCTGTCTTAGTGAAAGTAAGAAGCCTAACACGTAGGAGATCACACAAAACATTCAACGAACGGTCCTAAGACCATTCTTTCAGGGAGGCTGCACAGCTTTCTCTGCATGCCACTTATACCTTGACCCTGCTCAGTCCCCTAAACACAAGTAACACAGCTGTTGCTTGGCAACCTTACCCCTAACACCCTGCTCTAATGCTAAGAGTAAAGGACATAAGATGAATATGCCAGAACCATTCTTGCTGCTACTTGACTAATGGGTGTTCCTCTTTGTCCTTGTATTGATTTTGATGATAAGCTGTGAGAGGTGGATGGACAGGAATCCAGAGGGACACAGCAGGCTTCAGAAAAAAGAGGAAAGGAAACGAATGGAAAACATAGCCACCCAGAGGGCTAAGGCATGGGGCCTCAGATGCACAGTTCCCAAGTGGGGCCTGCAGCTTGGCCACCTCAGCCAATTTGGAAAACATTGGTGGCTAACCCCACAATTCCTCCCTGGTGTCCAATACTCATTGTGTCCAGAACAGATAGTTCTTATGGTGAAATATTAACTCCAGGTCAAGGGCAGTAACTGAACTCAAACACCAATCTCATGGATACCATGAGGTACCCAAAGATGTAAGGGGCCAACCAGAGGGTCCATTCACATCAATAACCCTAAAGATTAGCCAACTGTGTGTGTATGACTCTTAAGAACCACCTCTTAGGGAATGGGCATAGGGGGTGAAGAGGGACAGGGTGGGTGAGAGAGAGGAGAAGAGGGAGGGGGCTGCAGCAGGGATACAAAGTGAATAAATAAATAAGTAAATTAATAAATTTATTTTTTTAAAAAAACCTTAAAAAAGAAGAATCACCTCATAAGGTAGTGCTGGCAGCTTAGTTACCAGTAAGAGGAATAGGGACTGTCTCTGACCTGAACTCAGTGGCTAGCTCTTTGACCACTTCCCTTAGATGGAGGAGCAGCCTTGCCAAGCCACAGAGGAGGACAATGCATCCAGTTTGGATGAGACCAGATAAGCTAGGGTCAGATGGAAGGGGAGGAGGACCTCCCTTATCTGTGGACTTAGAGAGGAGCATAGGAGGAGATGAGGGAGGGAAAGTGGGATTGGGAGGCAAGGAAGGTGGGGCCTACAGCTGGGATACAAAGTGAACAAACTGTAATTAATATAAAAAATAAAAATTTAATTTAAAAAGAGGAGACAACTGTCTGTGTCATGGCAGTTCAGTATCCAAATGGGTTCCATAATATTGGGAACAGGGACTGCCTCTGACATGAACTGATTGGCTTGCTCTTTGATCACCTCACCCTGATGGGGGAGCAGCCTTCCCAGGCCACAGAGGAAGGCAATGCAACCACTCCTGATGAGAGCTGATAGACTAGGGTCAGAAGGAAGGAAAGGAAGACCTCCCCTATCAGTGGACTTGGGGAGGGGCATGTGTAGAGAAGGGAGAAGGAAGGTGGTATTGGGAGGGTAGGAGGAAGGGGTTTATGGGAGGGGATACAAAGTGAATAAAGTGTAATTAATAAAAATTTTAGAAAAAGCATGTGAGCAAAAGAGTGAGAAAATTCAGGAGGAAAATTAAAACTGACTTCTGAAAAAAAAAAAAGAGACAACTGAGTATAGCAGACAGCAAGGAAAGTATAAAAGTTCCGCTATAAAGACATCCTCCTTTTGTTCTCTTTTCCCCTTTGCAAAAACCCTAGCTGCTTTTTAAAACAAAAGGTCTCAAGCTAAAATGACCCTGCTGCCAAACCACTGGGCTGGCAGGTGTGCACTACACAGGAGACTCGTGCTATAGTCGCTGGGCAGAGGGACAGGCGGGAGCAAGGAGCCTACTCCTTTGTTCCAAAGCATGCAGGTCAATGTCATCTATCCATGATGGAACTTTCAGGAGTATAAGACAGCTCTGTCCGAGTCAGGTGGTAGGTTAGTGGAATGGTGGCTCTGGCAAGGTCCCAGGTGGTGGTTGCTAATCCTGTTAGGGTGAGGCAAGAAATGCCAGGCATCGTCAGGGTTTACCGTTTTCCCCTCAGGCTTTACTGTCCACCTTGACTGCCCGAGGCTTTATTGCTTCAGTTTGCTTCACCTGGGAGGTGGCTAAAGAAGCCTTTTGCAGCTTCATGGTTCACGGGCCCTATTTTCCATCCTCTTGCTTTCCCTATAGGCCTGCGGGATGGTCTGGACCCTCTAGTAGGAACATTCTGTTTAAGGTCAACAAAGTGGAAGCCTTTCAGCTCCATCAGAGTGGACTCTCCGCTGGTGTTCAGGACCGGCTGTTGGGAGCCAGGTGGAGGAATCCTGCAGGCATGGGAGGTGGCTTCAACAGACAGACTCTGTCCTGGAGGCAGCTGAATGGACTGTGGCAGGATCAGAGGCTGCTGCCCAGAGCCATACCAAGGCAGCAGCACAGAGAGCTGTGGGAGCTGGGAATCCAGTATCTGGGAGGTGCCTAACTCATCAGCCTGGTGGAACTCGCCCTCATATACCAGGGCCTTGTTTCAACTCATGGGCTGATAGGGTGAGCCAGACTGTGGCTTCACCATCTCCAAGGGCTGTAATGCAACGAAACACAGTGTGGGAGTTTTGAGGCCATCCCTCCAGAGAGAATCAAAGTACAAGGTGGTGACAGGCCTGTACTCCTGAGACCTGAAAGGCTGAAGGGAGCCAAAGATCTCATGGGACTGGGACAAGGATAGTCTGCCTCTCAGCCCAAGCTGCAACTGGACCTGCAGAAATGTGTGTGGGGATACCCAGATCTACTAGGCAGTGGCAGCCCGCTGGTAACTGTGCTGTTGAGATAACCTTTGAGGACCCAGTCAGGTCTGACTTGCAAATATGTGACCATCCAGGTACAGAGGTGGAAGCTGGGTGCTTGGTGTGGAAGCAGAAGGCACTATGAAAGAAGCCACACGCATGGACAATTATTTGAAAACTTTCATGATTCAGGGAATCTTTTATTCAAATAATTTTGTGTTTTTCCTGTTCTTGGGATTCTACAGCCTTGACCTTTGCTATTAGGTTATCACAATGGAATGTACATGGACATTTATAAGCATATTCTTCTCTCTCAGGAAATCATTGTTGTATGCCATGCTATTAAGTATGATATGCTATTAGGCAATTTATTTTTATTAATTTTTATTTTTTATATTAATTACAGGTTATTTACTTTGTATCCCAGCTGTAGCCCCCTCCCTCATTCCCTCCCAGACCCACCCTTCCTCTCTCATCTTTTCCCTGCCTGTTTCCAAGTCCACTGCTAGGGGAGGTCCTCCTCCACTTCCATCTGAGCCTAGCTTATCAGGTATCTACAGGACTGGCTGCCTTGTCCTCCTCTGTGACCTAGCAAGGCTGTTCCTCCCTCTGTGAGGGAGAGAGGCGGGAAGTAAAGGAGCCAGTCATTGAGTTCATGTCAGAAATAGTCCCTGTTCCCCTTACTAGGAAAACCCACTTGGATACTGATCTACCATGGGCTACATCTGAGCAGGGGTTCTAGGTTATATCCATACATGGTCCTTGGTTGGAGAAACAGTCTTATAGAGGGCCCCGTACACTGATATGTTTTGTCCTTGTAGAGCTCTTGTCCTCTCCCTGTCATAATACCTCGCACTTTTATTGTATGATCCCCTGCACTCTGCCAAAGGTTTGGTTATGAGTCTCAGCATCTGCTTTGATACACTGCTAGGTAGAGTCTTTCAGATGCCCTCTGCAGTTGACTCCTGTACTGTTATTTGTTTTCTCCTTCTTCCATTGTCCATCCCATTTCTTTTTCTAAGTGAGGATTGATCATCTTAGCCTGGTTCCTCTCTCTTGTTTATCTTCTTTAGGTGCACATATTTTAGTATGTTTATCCTATCTTATAGGAGTATATAAGTGAGAATATACCATGTCTGTCTTTCTGCTCCTGGGGTACTTCACTCAGGATGATCTTTTCTAGATCCCACTATTTGCCTGCAAATTTCTTGATTTCCTTGTTTTTAATTGCTGAGTAGTTGTCCATTGTGTAAAAGTACCACAGTTTCTGTACCCCATTCCTCCATTGATGGACATCTGGGTTGTTTCTAGTTTCTGGCTATTACAAATAAAGCTGTTACAAACATGAATGAGCAAATATCCTTGTTGTGTACTTGAAGTCCCATTTATTGATTGTTGCTCTTAGAGCCTGTGCTGTTGGTGTTCTGTTCAGGAAGTTGTATCCTGTGCCAATGAGTTCAAGGCTCTTCCCCACTTTTTCTTCTAACCGATTTAGTGTATCTGGTTTTATGTTGAGGTCTTTGATCCACTTGGACTTTAGTTTTGTGAAGGGTGGTAAATATGGATCTATTTGCATTTTTCTGCATGTAGACATCCAGTTGGACCAGCACTATTTGTTGAAGATGTTATCTTTTTTCCATTGAATGGTTTTGGCTTCTTTGTCGAAAATCAAGTATTCATAGGTGTTTGGGTATATTTCTGGCTCTTCTATTCAGTTCCATTGATCCACCTTTCTGCTTCTATGTCAATTCCATGCAGTTTTTACTGCTATTGCTCTATAATACAGTTTGAGATCAGGGAAGGAGATACCTCCAGATGATCTGTTGTTGTACAGGATTGTTTTAGAAATTCTGTTTTTTGTTTTTGTTTGTTTCTCCATATGAAGTTGAGAATTTTTCTCTCAAGGGTGATTAGGCAATTTAAACTTTAAAAATGTCTGGAGGGTGAGCCTTCAAAAGCATTTGCTTCCATAGTAGCCTTTCTTTGCTTCTACACGGTCACTCTGAAAAGAGATGGTGTTGTTTTGTTGTCTTCTCAGAACTCATTCTTTTTGTTTGTTTGTTTGAAGACTATCAGCCTGATTTCCTTTTATTTTTTAAATGTATTGCAATTTATTCACTTTGTATCCCACCCTCCCTCATTCCCTACCAATCCCACCCTTCTTCCTTCTTATCCTTCTATTCCCCTGCCCCAGGACACTGATATGGGAGGTCCTGCTCCAGTTCCATCTGACTCTAGCCTATTAGGTCTCATCAGGACTGGTTGCATTGTCTTCCTCTGTGAGGCTGCTCTCCCCTCCCAACCCCAGAGGAAAGTGATCAAAGAGCCAACCACTGATTTCATGTCAGAGACAGTCCCTGTTTCCCTTACTAGGGTAACTTGGAGACTGAGCTGCCATGGGCTACATCTGTGCAGGGGTTCTAGGTTATCTCTATGTATGGTCCTTGGTTGGAGTATCAGTTTCAGAAAAGACCCCAAGACCCAGATTTTTTTATTCTGTTGCTCTCCTTGTGGAGCTCCTATCTCCTCCAGGTCTTTCTATCTCCCCTTGTGGATATTTGACATATAATATAGGATAAACATACTAAAATATGTACACCTAATGAAGCTAAGCAAGAAGGCCTTGGGTAAGATGATCAATCCTCACTCAGAAAGACAAATGAGATGGACATAGGAAGAAGAAAACAGGGAACAGAAGAGGAACTTACAAGAGAAGGCTCTGAAAGACTCCACCCAGCAGGGTATCGAAGCAGATTCTGGGACTCATAGCTAAACTTTGGGCAGAGTACAGAGACTTTTATGAAAGAAGGGTGAGACAGAACTCACTCTTAAGACATAGAATAATGTATTAATATATGCTATCTGAGAAGATCTTCAGTTTCACAGGAAGGAAAAATACTGTAGGCACAACATTCCATTACTGAACTGTCTTGTTGATTGATCCTCTAGGGAGAAACAAGCATTTGCTACTATGCCAGTTTTCCAGAAAGTAAATTCTTTTCATATCGATTCAAAATTACAGTTATAAGGTTCACAAATTATATATATATAATGGGAAAAGATGGTCACCAACTCTACATCTGACACAAGGCTAATATCGAAAATACCTAAAGAGTGCAAGAAACTAGACATAAACAAACCAAACAATCTATTAAAAATGGATTAAAGAAGAGGGCCTCTGAAAGACTCCAGCAGGGTATCAAAGCAGATGCTGAGACTCATAGCCAAACTTTGGACAGAGTTCAGAGAATCTTATGAAAGAAGAGGGAGATAAAAAGATGTGGACGTGTCAGGAGCACCACAAGGAGACCTGAGCCAAAAAGGGCCCCAGTGGTCCCTGAAGAGACAGATACCCCAGTCAAAGTCTATGCATGGAGAGGACCTAAAACCCCTACTCAGTTGTAAAACCCCTACTCAGTCTCCAAATGGGTTCCCTAATAAGGGTAGCAGGGGCTGTCTCTGGCATGAACTCAGTGACAAGCAATTTAATCACCTCCCCTTGGGTGGTGAAGCCATGCCAGGCCATAGGGGAAGACAATGCAGCCAGTACTGATGAGATCTGATAGGCTAGGATCAGACAGAAGCCATATCAGTGGACTAGGGGAGGGGCATAGGGGGAGAAGAGGGAGAGAAGGTGGGACTAGGAGGGGCCTATAGCTGGGATAAAAAGTGAATAAAACTGTACTGAATATAAATAAATGGAAATTTATAAAAACCAAACTAAAACAAAACAATAAACAAAAGAACAAAAAGAATTAAAACAGAAAAATGGGTTAAGCAGCTAAACAGAATTCTCAATAGAGGATTCCAAAATGGCTGGGAAACAAAGAAATGGTCAGCAGTCTTAGCCATCAGGGATATTAAAATCAGACTACTTGGAGATTTCATCTTACACCTGTCAGAACGGCAAAGACTAAAAGTGTAAGTGACAGCTCATGGTCTTGAGGACATGGATCAAGAGGAACACTCCTTCATTGCTGATGGTAGTGCAAATAGCCACTATGAAGGTCAATGTAGCGATGTATCAGAGCAGATATTTAGACTCGCGATCAAGACTTTGGCAGAGGGCAAGAAGTAATGATAGATCTGGGGGAGGTTGGTGAGACTTGGGGAGAACAAGAGCTCCACTAAGACCAAACTGAGCAGGGCACAGGGGTCTCGTATGAGAGGGTTTCTACAATGAAGGACCATGTGTGGATGTGGCCTGGAACCCCCGCTCAGATGGGGCCCATGATAGCTTGTTGTCGGACTGAAGACCCTAGTGAGGGAAACAGGGACTGTTTCAGTCTTGAACTTGATGGCTGACTCTTTGACCCTCCCCCATACAAGCCTGGGAGTGACAGACTGGCTAGACCCCAGGGGAGGACATTGAAGCCAGCCCTGAGGAGACAGGATGAGCTGGGGTTGGATGGAAGGGGAGGAGGTCCTCCCCTGTTGGTGGACTCAGAGGGGGCGGGGAGGAGGGAGATGAGGGAGGGAGTGGGAGGATGGGAGGGAATGAGGGAGGAGGCTACGCCTGGGATGCAAAGTACCTAACCTGTGATTGATATAAAAATAAATAAATTTAAAAAACGAAAAAAATCAATATGGGGTTCCTAAGAAAACTGGGAATTAGTCTACATCAGGACCCAGCTGTTCCACACTTGAACATATACCCCAAAGACACTCCATCTTACCACTATAACACCTGCTCAACTGTGTTCATTGCAGATTTATTCAAAATAGCCAGAAACTGGACACATCTTAGATGTTTCTCAACTCAATAATGAATGAAGAAAATGTGGTATATTTATACAATCCTCCATTAGGAAAAAATGACATAATTTTATTTGTTTATTTATTTTTATTTTTTTTAATTTTTATATCAATCAGGGTTAGGTACTTTGTATTCCCAGCAGCCGCCTTCCTCTTTCCCTCCCACTATCCCCATCCCTCCCTCATCTCTTTCGCGCCCACTTCAAGTCCACCTACATGGGAGGATCTCCTCCTATTCCATTCGAACCCAGTTCATCTTGTTTCCTCAGGGCTGGCTACAGTGTCCTCCACTGGGATCTAGCCAGGCTATTACTCCCTGGTGAGTATGGGGGAGAGTCAAAGAGCCAGCCATCGAGTTCATGATTGAAACAGTCCCTGTTCCCCTTACTAGGGTCTTCAGTTGGACACCGAGCTACCATGGGCCACTTCTGAGCAGGGGTTCTAGGACATATCCATACATGGTCCTTGGTTGGAGAAGCTGTCTCGTATAAGACCCCTATGCCCTGCTCAGTTTGGTCTTTGTGGAGCTCTTGTTCTCCACAAGTCTAAGTTCCCCTATTTTTATTATTTCCCAACCTCAGACAAAGGCTTGGTTGTGAGTCTTATTATCTGCTTTGCTATATTGCTATATTGATTCTTTCAGAGGCCCTCTTTGGTATGCTCCTGTCCTGTTGCTTGTTTTTTCCTCCATTCAATGTCCATCACATTTGTTCATCTAAACAAGCATTGATCCTACCAACCTGGGTCCTCCTTCTTGTCTATATTCCCTAGGTGTATAGATTTCAGCATGACCTTCTTATCCTATAGGACAATATAAGTGAGTATATACCATATGTTTCTTTCTGCTTTTGGGATACCTCACTTAGGATGATCGTTTCCAGGTCCCACCATTTGCCTGAGAATTTCATGATTTCCTCCTTTTTAATTGCTGAGTAGTATTCCATTGTGTAAAAGTACCACAGTTTCTGTATCCATTCCTCAACTGAGGGACATCTGGGTTGTTTCCAGGTTCTGGCTATAACAAATAAAGAAGCTACGAACATAGTTGAGCAAATGTCCTTGTTCTGTACTTGAGAATC
>CM053748.1:22869993-22894068 GCA_028658305.1 Pachyuromys duprasi
CTTTTGCACAATGGAATACTACTCAGCAATTAAAAAGGAGGAAATCATGAAATTTGCAGGCAGGGGACCTGGAAGTGTTCATTCTGAGTGAGGTATCCCAAAAGCAGAAAGAAACACATGGTATATACTCACTTATGTAGACCTATAAGATAGGATAAATATACTGAAATCTATACACCTAAAGAAGATAAACAAGAAAGAGGACCTGGGGTAAGAGGATTAATTCTTACTTAGAAAGACAAATGGGATAGACACTGGATGTAGGAGAAAACAAGGAGCAGGACAAGAGCCTACCACAGAGGACCTCAGAAAGACTCTACTCAGCAGTGTGCCAAAGCAAATATTAAGAAACGTAACCAACCCTTTGGCAGAGAACAGGGAATCATATGAAAGAAGGGAGAGTTAGTATGACCTGGAGAGGACAAGAGCTCTGCAAGGACGAAATATATTAGGGTCTTTTATGAGAATGTTTCTCCAACCAAGGACCATGTATGGCTATAAACTAGAACGCCTGCTTGCATGTAGCAAATTGTAGCTTAATATCCAAGTGGGTATCCTAGTAAGGGGAACAGGGACTATTTCTGACATGAACTCGATGGCTGGCTTTTCGCCCCCCTTCCCCCATGAGGGAGGTGCAGCCTTGCTAGGCCACAGAAGAGGACATTGCAGCCAATCCTGAAGAGACCTGATAAGCTAGAGTTAGATGGAAGGGGAGGAGTTCCTCCCCTGTCAGTGGACTTGGAAAGGGGCAAGGAGGAGAAGAGGGAGGGATGGGGGGAATAGGGAGGGAATGAGGGAGGGGGCTATGGATGGGATGCAAAGTACATAACCTGTGATTAATATAAAATTAAAATGTTAAAATAAAAAATAATAAAGAATTGAAAATGTGAAAAGAAATAAAGAAATCTGAGACATCTCATAAAAGCAATTTAAAGGAATACATGAAATCCCTAGGAAAAAAAGAAGCAGACACACTCAAGAGAAGTATATGGCTGGAAATAATCAAACTCAGGGCTGAAATCAATAAATTAGAAACAAAGAGAACAATTCAAAGAATCAATGAAACCAAGAGCAGGTTCTTTGACAAAACCAACAAAATAGACAAACCCTTAGCTAAAGTAAGGAAAAGACAGAGAGACAGTGTCTAAATGAAAAAAAAAAATCAGAAATGAAAAGGGAGACATGATGACAAAGAGGAAGTCCAAATAATTAATAGCCTATACTCCACAAAATTTGAAAATCTAAATGAAATTGACAACTTTTTAATAGATTCCACTTACCAAATAAATTGTATATCATCTAAGGAAATAGATGCAGTCATCAAAAGTCTTTCATCCAAAAACAATCCAGGGCCAGATGGTTTCAGCACAAAACTCTACCAGACCTTCAAATAATAGCTAATAACAATATTCTTCAAATGATTCTACAAAATAGAAGTAGAAGAAACCTTACCAAACTCGTCCTTTGACACCACAGTCACCTTGATACCTAACTCTCACAAAGACTCAAAAAAGAAAGATAATTTCAGAGCAATTTTCCTTATAAACATTGGTGCAACAATACTCAATAAAATATTCACAAACCAAAATGAAGAACATATCAAATAAATCATCCACCAAGACCAACTAGGCTTTATCTCATGCATGTAGGTGTAGTACAACATACAGAAATCCATCAATGTAATTCACCATATGAACAAACTCAAAGATACAAAAACAAATATGATCAACTCCTTACATGCCAAAAAAATCATTTGACAAAACATAATGCCCAGTCATGTTAAAAGTTTTGGAGATATCAGGGATACAAGGTACATACCTAAGCATAGTAAAGGCAATATACAGCAAGCCTGTAGCCAACATTAAGCTAAACAAAGAGAAACTTAAATCAATACCACTGAAATCAAGAACAAGTCAAGGCTGACCACTATCTCTGTATCTCTTTGACATAGTACATGAAGTCCTAGCTAGAGCAATAAGACAACTCTTAAGAATATCAAGGGGATTAAAATTGGAAAGGAAGAAATCAAAGTATCACAATTCACAGATGATATGATAGTATATATGAGTGACCCCAAAACTTCTACCAAGGAACTCTGACAGCTGATAAACACCTTCAGCAAAGTGTCTGGATACAAAATTAACTAAAAAAACATTAGTAGCCCTCCTGTATACAAAAGACAAAGGGGCTGAGACATAAATTAGAGAAACAACACCCTTCATAATAGCTACAAAAGCAAGAAAACAAACAAACATAAAGTATGTTGGTGTGACTCTAACCAAGCCAATAAAAGACTTGTATAAAAAAAATACTTTAAGTCTCCGAAGAAAGAAATTGAAGAAGATTATCAGAAGATGGAAAGATTTCCCATGCTCATGGATAGGTAGGATTGACATAGTAAAAATGGACATCCTACCAAAAGCCATTTACAGATACAATGCAATTTCATCAAAATGCCTACACAGTTCTATACAGACCTTGAAAGGACAATTCTCAACTTCATATCCAAAAAGAAAAAAATCTGGAATAGCAAAAACAATCCTGTACAATACAATATCTTCTGGAGGTATCTCCATCCCTTATCTCAAGCTGTGCTATTGAACAACAGTAATAAAAACTTCCTGGTGCTGGCATAGAAGTTGACTAGCTGATCAACAGAATTGAGTCAGAGACACATAAATAAACCCACACACATATGAACACTTCAATTTTGACAAAGGAGTTGAAACCATACAATGGAAAAAAGAAAACATCTTTAAAAAAATGGCCCTGGTCTAACTCAATGTCTACTTCTGGAAAATAGATCCATATCTATTACACTAAAAAAAAAAACTAAAGTCAAAGTGGATAAAAGATGTCAACATAAAGTCAGACTGACTAAATCTCCTAGTACAAAAAGTGGGGAAAAGCCTTAAACTCATTGGCACAGGAGATAACTTCATGAACAGAATACCAACAGCTCAGGCTCTAAGAACAACAATCAATAAGCAGGACCTCATTAAACTACAAAGCTTCTGTAAGGTAAAGGGCACTATCAACAGAACAAAACTATAGTCTACAGACTGAGAATAGATCTTTACCAACTCTAAGTAAGACAGAGGGCTAACATCCAAAATACATAAGGAATTCAAGATATTAAAAACCAACAAACCAAAAAATCTAATTTAATAATGGGGTATGGAGATAAACAGAGAATTCTCAACAGAGGAATCTCAAATGAACAAGAAACACTTAAAGAAATGCTCACAGAGGGCGTCTGAAAGGCTCTGCCCTGCAGGCTATCAAAGAAGAAGCTGAGACTTATGGCCTACCTTTGGGCAGAGTGCAAGGAATCTTATGAAAGAAGTGGGAAATAGTAAGATCTGGAGAGGACAGGAGTTCCCCAAGAGAGCAACAGAACCAGAAAACCCTTAGCACAGGGGTCTTTCCTGAGACTGATACTCCAACCAAGAACCAGGCATGGAGATAACCTAGAACCCCTGCACAGATGTAACCCATGGCAGTTCAGTGTCCAAGTGGGTTCCATAGTAATGGGAACAGGGATGCCTCTGACATGAGCCTATTGGCCTGATCTTTGATCACCTCACCCTGATGGGGGTGGGGCAGCCTTGCTAGGCCATAGAGGAAGACAATACAGCCACTCCTAATGAGACCTAATAGACTAGGATCAGAAGGAAGGGAAGGAAGACCTCCCCTATCAGTGGGCTTGGGGAGGGGCATGCACGGAGAAGGAGGAGGAATGGAGGGACCTGGAAGGGGGGGGAGGAGGGAGCTACAGGGGGGATACACAGTGAATAAAGTGTAATTAATAAAAAATAAATAAAAATAAATAATAATAAAGGAAGAAATGATCAACATCCTTAGTCATCAGAGAAATGAAAATCAGAAGAACTCTGAAATTTCATCTTTCACTAGTCAGACATGCTGGAGAGGATGTGGAACAAAGAGAACCTTCCACCATTGGTAGTGGGAGTATACACTTGTATAACCAGTTTGGAAATAAATCTGGAGCTTTCTCAGAAAAATGGAAATAACTCAACCTCAGGATCCAGCTATATATCTCCTGGGCATATACCTGAAAGATACTCCACCATACAAGGACATTTGCTCAGCTATGTTCACAGCATCCTAATGTAATCATGAAGCATCCTAGATGTCTCTCCACTAAGAATGTATACAGAATTTGTGCTACATTTACACAATGGAATACTACTCAGTTATTAAAAACAAGAAAATCATGAAATTTGCAGGCAAATGGATAGAATTATAACAGATCATCCTGAGTGATGTAACCTGGAACCAGAAAGACACACATTGTATATACTTACTTACAAGCAGAAATTAGCCATGTAATACAGGATAACCGTACCAAAATCCTAAAGAAGCTCAATAAAGACCTAAAGAAGCTAAATAACAAAGAATAAATAAATAACAAAGAATAAATAAAGACCTAAAGAAGCTAAATTACAAGAAGACCCACATACAATCTTTTAAAAATTTTTATTAATTACACTTTATTCACTTTGTATCCCCCCTGTAGTTCCCTCCTGCCTCCCTTTTTGCACATGCCCCTCCCCAAGTCTACTGATAAGGGAGGTCATCCTTTCCTTCCTTCTGATCCTAGTCTATCAGCTCTCATCAGGAGTGGTTGCATTGTCTTCCTCTGTGGCCTGGTAAGGCTGCTCCCCCATCAGGGTATCTTTAAACAATGTGGTTCTTAAAGATTTAGATAATGATTTTGTTGTTCAAATAACCTCTTTGAGTAAAATACATTTATATAAGCATAAGCACACACATAAAAGATATATATGCATGACAATGTATGTCATATATAAGGTAAGAAATCCCTTATATAAAATGCATGTTTACGTGTGTAACTTTTAAAAAAAATACTTTTTTCTAAGTTCATAATTTTCTCAGAAAATTATACTTTTCTCTAAATTCACACCTATCTGTTCAGTAAATATGAGATATACAGATATGAAAGACATATTTGACATACAAGTTGTTTTTCAGGATTATGATAGCTACCTCACACTTCTCTTGTCCAAGAGTTATCAGTAGTATAAAAGATCGAGTTAAATAACGTTTCTCTGTAATTTTTACCTTTAACTTAGTGGTAATTCTAATATTGGCTTTTATTTCAACAAACATTAATGAAGGGAGGCAAACATCATTTTTAGACTCTAGAAGCAAACTATTTTCTTCTACTTGTAATATTTTTCTATGTTGTTTGCTCTTTTATCAAAGTGCTTAACTTTATATTTATATAAGTATTTACGGATGTGGTAGTTTTTATAAAATTTAATAGAAATGAAGTAATAGATACTGTGATTTAACGAGTGATACTGTAGTAGTTTCTAAGAGCATACTTTCCTAGCAAATTGGTTGTTGTTGGGTTTTTGTCTGTTGTTTTTAGGAGCTGAAGGTTGATTTTACTTACTAAATGTGCTTTTAATTGAAGTAGAATTACATTACTTTGCCCTCTCCCTTTTCTTCCTCAAATCCTTCTCACCTACCCTCCCTAAACTTTTCCAGTACCGCCTCAAGATGATGATCTCTTTTCTGTGATTATGATTATTACATATATATATGTATATGTATGTATTTGCATTCACAAACATACAAACATGCACACACAGGCACAGACACACAGAAAGACAGAAAGATATACTCTTGAGTCCAATTTTGCAATTGTATAGGAATTTACATCTGACCAATTCCACATTTAACAAAGATTGGGGACCTCATCCCAGAGAAATGTTTAATTTTCCTTCTCCCTGGAGAAAAGTTTTCAGATTTTTAAAATCTGAGTTCTTACATTTCTTCTCCCTTGACTTGCTATAAATTTTACTATCTATTCTGAATGTTGTCTTACATACTCTTCATTCTGAATTAAAATGTTTTAATCTGGTTAAGTTGAAGAGAATATTTTTACAATGTTAGCTGTATACTGTTCTTATAGATTGATAAAGAATGATAATCTTCTGATGAAGACATGAACACTCATGGAGTAGAAGAGGCTGAGAAAACACATTAACTGGATTCTAAAGACAAAACAGACAAAAACAAAACAACAAAACAAAAACCAATTCTCAAACAAACACATAGTAGGTATTGGTAAAAGAAGAACATCAGAGAGATGACTTACCAAATTCACAACTTTTTCTTGGGTCAGATTTTCTTCCCAACTGATGTGTGCTTCTGAAGACATTCATGTGGTATAGAAACAGTTTTCTCCTTAGCCCAAACCTCCTTTACTTCTTGAAATTGTCCCCTGTGTGTTCCATGTCACCGGTCCTGTGTACTGAACAAAATAAGACTCTTGGAAATAATTATCTTGGACATCTCTTAGGGATTTCTCTGTTAACAGTGATATTGAGTGCTATATATTCATTTAAAGAAAGTGACAAGTAAAACTTTCTGTTAGTCATTCAACTTTTCAAAATTACTCATTTCATCAACAAAGACTAAATAGAACCTTGCTGCTGCCTAGTCTCTTACAGTATGTGTATAAGCAAAGTAACTTAAAATTTTTTATGCTTATGAGACCAATGGCTAAAGTGTGAAATATGACCATAGCAAAACCTATGCTATGAGCATAATTCGATAAAGCATGGCCAATCTGTGTCAAGCCTTGGTCACAAGACTGATGTATTTCACTGTGTTTTGTAATCATATGTGATATTAACAGGTTTGGATTGACTGTCACATTATTTAGATTCATCAAGTTTTTTAAAATTATTTATCTATGTTTATTGTGCATGTATATATGTAAATTTGTGCCATAGTATATATAGAAAGAGGGCAGAAGTTCACTTTGTAAATTCTCTTCTGCCTTTACCAGTTTTCTAGAGGTTAAACATAAATTTTCAGATTTGGATAGAACACATCATTATTCTCAAAGACATCTTGCCCCTGACCTTTTAACTATGTCTTAAAAAAGAAGACATAGATGTACATTTGAAACATACTTATTTTGGTTTTAGACTTAAAACATCTAACAAATACAGCTAAAAAAATTAGCCCGTGAACGCTGCGGGCTTGGAGGTTTAGGATGGAGTAATTATTGCCCATCATTGTGCTCTAGGTTAGTTAATTTAAAAAAAATAATCCTATGTAGAGAGCAAGGGAAGTAACAGGTCTTTAATGGAACGATTTCCAACTTCATCCATTGTAATTTTGTGCATGAGAATATCCTCCACAGACTCAGGAATTTGAAAACTTCCTTCTCAGGTGGTAGCTCTGTTTGCAAAGGTTATAGGGAACTATGGACTTGCTGAAGGAAGTGGGCTTTAAGAGTTAAAAATCATCAGCTACTTCAGATTCATTCACGTGACTTCATGCTTGTGTTGAAGCATGAGTTCTCAGCTTCTTGCTTTTGCCACCAAGCCTGCTGGGTAGAGTCTTTCCGAGGCCCTCTGTGGTGGGCTCTTGTCCTGCTACTTGTTTTCTCCTACATCCCATGCCCATCCCATTTATCTTTCTTTTCTTTTTCTTTTTTATGTTTTATTATTAATTACATTTTATTAACTATGTATCCCAGTTGAATCCCACTCCCTCATTCCCTCCCAATCCCACCCTCCCTCCATCATCTCCTCCCTGCCCCTTTCCAAGTCCACTGATATGGGATGACCTCCTCCCCTTTCACCTGGCTCTGATTTATCAGGTCTGTTCAGGACTGACTGCAAAGTACCCATTTGTCTTTCTAAATGAGGATTGATCATCTTACCCTGGGTCCTTTTTATAGCGCTTTCTCAAGATCCAGCTATACCACACCTAGTCATACATCCAAAAGATGCTCAAGTATACAACAAGGACATTTGCTCAACCATGTTTGTAGCAGCTTTATTTGTAATAGCCAGAAGCTGGAAACAATCCAGATGCCCCTCAACTGAGGAATGGATACAGATATTGTGGTACATTTACACAATGGAATATTACTCAGCAATTAAAAACAAAAACGAGGAAATCATGAAATTTGCAGGCAAATAGTGGGATATAGAAAACATCATTCTGAATGAGGTATCCCAGAAGGAGAAAGACACACATAGTATATACTCACTTATTTAGACCTATAAGATATGATAAACATACTGAAATCTATACACCTAAAGAAGATAACCAAATGCAAAATTTAAGAAGTGTTCACACATGCATTCAACCACAAAGAAACCATCACAGTATAAACAATGAGCAGACTTCTTAATACATGGTATTCCATATTTTCTATTTTTGTGAGGCATATATGTGTGTGTACATGTTACAAGCATGTGCATCTGTAAGCTAGGTGGAGGTCAGTGCTGTGTATCACCCTCTATTATTCTGTGTTTAGTATTACAGTGATTGTAAGTTGATGGCATTTAGAAAAACTTAATTTATTTTTCAACTTTTAAGAGATTTTCCTCCCCTCAACTGCTCTCCCTCCCATCTCTTCCCACCCAACTTCAATGTTGATTTTGTTTCTTATTTCACCGTTGAGTCCACTGTACACTGCATAGTTATTCTTGGTAATAAGGACTGCACAGCCTCTTGTTTTAGTCAGCCTGCCAGGGATCATATCACTAAAGGAAAGTGACTTCCCTGTCCCAGCTGCTACCAAATGTCAGCAGCTCTTCAGTGAGTGGTGGGATTTTTGTACCTAGCTTCCCACTTCTGGCTGGGGCTTGTACATGTTTCATGCAAGTTATAACAGTTGCTCTTAGTGCCTGTGTGCATCTGCCCTGCTGTACTTGGAGAACAGTTTCTTCAGTGTTATCAACTGCCCTGAGCTTTGTTCACTTATCTATGCACAGTTAGATTCACAACTTATCTTGACTGTGATAAATAGCATTATAATAATATGACCATGAAGATATTTTTTCAACACCTCAATTAAAGAAAACTGAGATATATACTCTTAAGCAGTATGGCTGGTTTACCTATTAGCTGCATTTTCAGTTTTTGTGAAACCTACACATTGTTTTCACAATGTTCCTACTACTTTCCTTTCCTATCAGTCATGTAAATGTCTGATTCTGAGATAGGAAAGCACAAATTGACCTGAAAACTTAGAGTTGACTGTTCAAATATAAAATTAACAATATCTTCATTGCAAAAAGTGAAGGAACTCAAGTATATGCAACCTAAAGGGAGGTAGAACATTATCACACATTATCATTGTCATAATAATAATTGGCAGATTTTTATATATAACTACATGTCAATGGAGTGAATAATCTACAGGAAATAAAAAAGTTCCTAGAAGCATAGATGGTATCATGAGGAATTTTGGGATGATATTTCTGTTATGTGAAAAAAAAATTATTGTAACTTTGACAGAGAAAGATTCTACATATACCTCTTAGCAATGCCTGCACTAAAATTTAAAACAAACAAAAAGATGTGGACAGCACCTGAGAAAAACATTCAAGGTTGCCTTCTGTCCTACGTGTACAAAAGAGGGAACGTGAATTCTTGTGTGTGCACAACCATGAGCGCGCGTGCGCGCACGTGCACACACACATACACACACACCAATTAAAGTATAGAATTTCAAGGTTACAATCCTTATGATTTTAAGGGAAACCAGTAAAGTCTTCATTTTAGAAGAGTAACAAGGCAAGCACCCATAGAGGGAGGCAGGGAGGCCTTCCTGTTAATGTGGATATTGGGTGGTCGTGGCCAGTAAGCCCTCTGGAATTTGGGTCTGTGGGGCACAGATTCATAGTCACATTGTGTGACTAGCTTCTTTCCTATCCACACTGTCTCTTGCTTGGAGACATTTCTTCAATGGGAAAGATTTTTCTGGTAGTCGATAGTTACTATGTATAGTGGGCTGAATGAGAGTGCCCCACTAGGTTTGAACATTTGGTCCCCTGTGTGTGGAACTGTTTGGGAAGGATTAGTAGACATAGCCTTGTTGGTGTAGGTGTGGATTTTTTGGAGGAATTATGTCAGTGGGAATGGACACTGAGGTTTTAAAGCCCTGAATAAACATAGTCTTACCCCCCACCCTGACTCCTTCCCTCCCTCTCTCTCTCTTTCTCTATGCCTGCTGCCAGATAGAAAGCCCTCAGATAACTGCTCCAACACCATGCCTATCTGTTCCCCATCATTATCATCATGGACTAATCCTCTGAAACTGTAAGGAAGTCCCCAATTAAATGCCTTTTTCTTTTTAAGGGTGAAAAGATAAATAAAGAAGATAAAATAAAAACAAACAAGCCAGAATGGAACAAAGCAAATACACACAAAATGAGAAAGGAAAAAGAAAGAATAATCAAAGAAAAAGCACAAAAATACATAGTGGCACCAAGGCATACATATCTGCACATGCAGAAATCCCATAAAAACACTAAATCTAAAGGCATAATGTATAACAAAATACCTGTAAGGTTTTTTTAAGTGCACAGTCAAAACATTATGAGACAAATGAATACTTCAAAAGTATTATTGAGTTTGAATTTTGGCCATGTACTGCTGGGTATGGAGCCCGTCCTTAAGTGTGTTTTTATGCTCAGTGATACTCCAGTATAGATAACTAATTTTTCCTGTGTGAGTGACTTTATCAGTTAGGATACCTTCTGCATTAGGGGTGGTGGCTTGTGTATACTACCACCTTAGCATTAGGACCTTATATGCCTTAGACTTACACAGGCCTTTTGCATGCTGCCACCGTCTCAGTGAGTCCATAAGTGCATCAGTTCTATGTGTCTATAAGTCCTGTTTTTCCTTGATGTCTTCTGTCCCCATCAACTCTTATAATCTTTATTCCTCCTCTTTTCCATTGTTCCCTCGGCCATGAGGGTGAAAATTAGATGAAGACATACCATTTAGGACTTCGTGTTTCAAGATTTCTCGTTCTCTGTGAATTGTCCAGTTGTAGATTTCTGTGTTGGTTCTTACTTGCTGCAGGGAGGAACTTCTCTGATAATGACTGAGAAAGACACAGATCTTTGAGTAGAGTGTGTTGTTATGAGTCATTTTTTAAATTTTTTTTCACTTTTTAATAAATTATTTATTTATTACACTTAATTCACCTTATATACCACTGTAGTTCCCTCCCTCCTCCTGTCCCAATCCCTCCCTTCCTCCCCCCTCTGCATCCATGTCCCTCCCCAAGACCACCGATAGGGGAGGTCCTCCTTTCCTTCTCTCCAATCCCAGTCCATCAGGTCTCATTAGGAGTGGCTGCATTGTCTTCTTCTGTGGCTCAGCAAGGCTACTCACCTCTCGGGGGGGGGGTGATCAAAAAGCAGGCCCATCAGTTCATGTCAGACACACTCCCTTTTCCCGTTACTATGGAACCCACTTGGACACTGAGCTGCCATAGGCCACACCTGTGCAGGGGTCCTATGCTACCTCCATGCGTGGTACCTGGTTGGACCACCAGTCTCTGGAAAGACCCTTGTCCTCAGAGGACGTGGTTCTGTTGCTCTCCTTGTGGAGTTCCTGTCCTCTCCAGATCCCACTATTTCCTGCTCCCCTCATAAGACTCCCTGTACTCTGCCCAAGTGTTGGCCATAAGTCTCAGCATCTGCTTTGATAGTCTGCAGGGCAGAACCCTTCCAAGGCCCTCCGTGGCAGGCTCCTGACCCGTTCCCTGCCATCTCCTTCTTCCAATGTCCATTCCCTTTGCCCTTATGAATAGGGATTGGGCATTTTAGCAAGAGTCCTCCCTCTTGATTAGTTTCTTTGGGTGTACAGATTTTAGTAGGTTCATCAGATAGTATATGTCTATATGAGTGAATATATACTGTGTGTGTCTTTCTGCTTCTGGGATAGCTCACTCAGGATGATCCTTTCCAGTTCCCATCATTTACCTGCAAATTTCATGATATCCTTGTTTTTTATTGCTGAGTAAAATTCCATTGTGTAGATGTATTACAATTTCTGTATCCATTCAACAGTTGAGGGGCATCTGGGTTGTTTCCAGGTTCTGGCTATTACAAATAAAGCTGCTATAAACACAGTTGAGCAAATATCCTTATTGTGTGCTTGAGCCTCTTTTGCATATATGCCTAGGAGTGGTATAGCTAGATCTTGAGGAAGCTCTATTCCTAGTTGTCTGAGGAAGGGCCAGATTGATTTCCATAGTGGTTGTACGAGTTTACATTACCACCAGCAATGAAGGAGGATTCCTCTTTCTCCACATCCTCTCCAGCATGTGTTGTCACTTGAGTTTTTGATCTTGGCCATTCTGACCAGTGAAATGTGAAATCTCAGGGTTGTTTTGATTTGAACTTCCATGATGAGTAAAGATGTTGAGCATTTCTTTAAGTGTTTCTCTACCATTCGATATTCTTGTATTTAGTATTCTCTGTTTAGCTCTGTACCACATTTTTAATTGGATTATTTGATTTGCTGCTGTTTAATTTTTTGAGTTTGTTATATATACTGGATATTAGTCCTCTGTCAGATATAGGGTTGGTGAAGATCCTTTCCCAATCTGTAGGCAATCATTTTGTTCTGCTTTACAGAATCTTTTCAGTTTCATGAGGTCCCATTTAGTGACTGTTGCTCTTAGAGCCTGTACGATTGGTGTTCTGTTAAGCAAGTTGTCTCCTGTGCCAATGAGTTCAAGACTTTTCCCCACTTTTTCTTCTGAGCAGTTTAGTGTGTCTGGTTTTATGTTGAGGTCTTTGATCCACTTGGACTTTAGTTTTCTGCAGGGTGATAAGTATGGATCTGTTTGCATTTTTCTACATATAGACATCCAGTTAGACCACTACCATTTGTTGAAAATGCTGTCTTTTTTTCATTGAATGCTTTTGGCATCTTTGTCAAAAATCAGGTGTCCATAAGTGTGTGGATTTATTTCAGGGCCTTCTATTCGATTCCATTGATCCACTAGTCTATTTCTATGCCAGTACCATGCAGTTTTTAGTATTGTTGTTCTATAGTACAGCTTGAGATCAGGGATGGAGATACCTCCAGAAGATCTTTTACTGTAGAGGATGGTTTTAGCAATTCTGGGTTTCTTGTTGTTCCATATGAAGTTGAGAATTTTTCTTTCAAGGTCTGTAAAGAATCGTGTTGGTAATTTGACGGAATTGCATTGAATCTGCAGATTGCTTTTGGCAAAATCGCCTATTTTACTATATTAATCCTGCCAAGACATGAACAGGGGAGATCTTTCCATCTTCTGACATCTTCTTCTAATTCTTTCTTCAGAGACTGGAAATTTTTTTCATACAAGTCTTTGACGTACTTGGTTAGGGTCACCCCAAGGTACTTAATGACCTTTGTGGCTATTGTGAAGGGTGTTGTTTCTTCAAGTTCTCTCTCAGTCCTTTTGTCTTTCATATGCAGGAAGGCTACTAATTTTTTTGAGTTATTTTTTTCCAGCCACTTTGCTGAAAGTGTTAATCAGCTGTAGGAGTTCCCTGGTGGAATTTTTGGGGTCACTCATGTATACTATCATATCATCTGCAACTAGGGATACTTTGACTTCTTCCTTTCCAATTTGTACCCCATTGATCTCCTTTAATTGTCTTATTACTCTAGCGAGGACTTCCAGAACTATGTTGAAGAGATATAGAGAGAGCTGGCAGCCTTGCCTTGTCCCTGATTTCAGTGGGATTGATTTAAGTTTCTTTCCATTTAATTTGATGGTGCCTATAGGTTTGCTGTATATTGCCTTTACTATGTTCAGATATGTGCCCTGTATCCCTGATCTCTCCAAGACTTTAAACATGAATGGATGTTGGATTTTGTCAAATGCTTTTTCAGCATCTAAGGAGATGATCATGTGGTTTTTTTCTCCTTCAGTTTGTTTGTGTGGTGGATCACATTGATGGATTTCCATATATTGAACTACCCCTGCATACCTGGGATGAAGCCTATTTAGTCATAGTGGATGATATCTTTGATGTGTTGTATTGATTTGCAAGTATTTTGAGTATTTTTGCATCGATGTTCACTAGGGAGATAGTTGGGTCTTTGTGAGGTTTAGGTACCAAGGTGATTGTGGCTTCATAGAATAAGTTTGGTAATGTTCCTACTGTTTCTATTTTGTGGAATAGTTTGAAGAGTGTTGGAGTTAGCTCTTATTTGAAAGTCTGGTAGAATTCTGCACTGAAACCATCTGGACCTGGGCTTTTTTGCATGGGAGACTTTTGATGGCAACTTCTATTTCCTTAGGGGATATAGGACTATTTAATTGTTTTACCTGGTCTTGATTCAGCTTTGGTAAGTGGAATCAATCAAGAAAATTCTCCATTTCATTTAGATTTTCCAATTTTGTAGCATATAGCCTTTTGAAGTAAGACCTAAAGATTGTTTGGACTTCTTCAGTGTCTGTTGTTATGTCCCCCTTTTCATTTCTGATTCTGTTGATTTGGATAGTGTCTCTCTGGAGGGTGTAAGGTGAAACTTCAGAGTCGTTTTGATTTGCATCTCCCTGATGGCTAAGGACGTTGAACATTTCTTTAAGTGTTTTACTGCCATTCTATAACCCTCTACAGTCAGTTCTCTTTTTAGCTCCATACCCCATTTTTTAATTGGATTATTTGGTTTTTTGCTTTTTAACTTCTTGAGTTCTTTATATATACTGGATATTAGCCCTCTGTCAGAAGTAGGATTGATAATGATCCTTTCCCAATCTGTTGGCTGTCGTTTCATTCGGATTCTTCGATGATTTATGTCAGGAATTTCTGAGATATATTGTTTTGTTTGACAGTTACATCAATTTCTTCCGTTGTATCTTCCTTACCTGAGATTCTTTCTTCCATCTCTTGTAGTCTGTTTGTTATGCTTACCTCGGTAGTTCCTGTTTTCTTTCCTAGTTTTTCCCTCTCCATGATTTCCTCTGTTTGTGTTTTCTTTAATTTTTCCAATTCTATCTTCAGATCATGAACCATTTTGTTTATTTCCTTCACCTGTGCAATTGTATTTTCCTGTTTTTCCTTCAATTCCTTCCCCTGTTTGTTTGAACATTCTGTTCAAACTGTTTCTTTTATTTCTTTCAGTGATCTAATCATTTCCTCCCCGAAAACCACAAACTTCCTGCATCTTCCTCTATTTCTTTACGGATGGCCATAATCTGTTTTACTATATCTCCCTCTAACTCTTTATGCATTTTAATTGCTTCCTCCATTAACCTCTTCATAAGCATAGATGTAAGGTCATCTTCTTGAATTTCACTTATGTTAGGGTGTCTAGAGCTACTTGTCCCTGGGGAACTGGGTTCTGGTGATGCCATACTGCTTTCCCTTTTGTTGGCTGTATTTTTACGCTGGCCTCTACTCATCTGGCTCTCTCAGGTGCTGTCTGTTAATTTTTGGCACCTGCTGCATCCTGGGGTGGGAAGAATCCCCTTGGCAGTGTTCTGAAGTAGATCTCCTCAGATTTTTTGGATATACTCAACTGAATGGTGGTACTTCTCAGGAATTGTTCACCTCAGGCATATGGACCTGTGTGGTCACTGTGGTGTTCAGGAAGGCTCTCCTCTCATCAGGAAAAGTCCTAGGGATGGCTGCCCTGCTGCTGGGTTTTTCTCTCTGAGTTTAGTGACCTGCAGCTGCTGTTCTTTTTTATGCATTTTATTTGCACTGTTTCAATTTTTTTACATTTTTATTTTATAATAATCACAGGTTATGTACTTTGTATCCCAGCCGTAGCCTCCTCCCGCATTCTCTCCCTATCCCTCCTTTCCCTCCCTCATCTCTTCCCTGCCCCTTTCCAAGTCCACTGATAGGGGAGGTCGTCTTCAGGTGTATTTGTTGGGGGTGCAGCCCTTTTGAAGAACCAGGGAGTCCCTCTGTTTTGTCATTTTAGCTAGGGATAACCAGTCGCATCTTGGACCAGTATCTGAGGGATGCTGTGATGGTTCTCAGGCTTTTGTAGGTCTGAGGTTGCAGTTGTGTGCCCCTGTGCCCTAGCAGTAATCAATGGCAGGTGAGCAAGGCACTCATGCCTGCAGTAGAAGGCTACAGCCTAGAGCCTGTGTGAACCCAGAAATACTTCTGGAGCTGGGTGCCCTGAGTGATGGACCTTATGATCCCTCAGCTATGGGGTTTCCTCCTGGCAGGGACACCCAGACTGTGTTTTGGTGACCACAATTCTTTCTGGGATGGTGAGTAGAAAACACTGGTACAGGCGTGTGCGTGCCTCCATCTTGCCGGCAATTGGGCGCCTGGATGTCTGCCGAAACTGTAGCTTTTCCTGAGAACTTTTCGGGGGTCTGAACTGTGGGCCCCACAACAGGGGAGCCTGGGATTTCCAGTTGAGAAAAAACCCCATGGTGCAGGAAACGATCGGGACCGATTTTAGGTCACCCAGATAATCCCTGGAAAAAGACCAGAGTACCAGTGTTGTGGGACCCACAGTTCAGTCTGGAACAGTGATCAGAACACGCTGGCCTATGGCTCTGGGCTGGCGACCAAGTGCCTCGTGGAACTGGGACCTCTTTTGCGATTTAGCTGGGAGAGTTGCAGTTGATTAAATCCCATTCTGTGGGGTGTCCTCTCACCTGGGAAACACAGGTGTTTTAGGACCATGAGTTCTGTCTGCTGGTCACAGTGCAGATCCTACTGTGCTGCTGGTCAGAAAGAGTGTCCTCTGAGCGCTGCCATCTTGGAACCCCCCAATTTATTTTTTTATATTAATCACAGGTTATGTACTTTGTATCCCAGCCGTAGCCCCCTCCCTCATCTCCTTCCAATCCCGCCCACTCTCCCTCATCTTCTTCCTGCCCCTTTCCAAGTCCACTGATAGGGGAGGACCTCCTCCCCTTTCATCTGACCCTAGCTTATCAGGTCTCTTCAGGGCTGGCTGCAATGTCCTCTTCTGTGGTCTAGCAAGGCTGCTCCTCCCTCAGGAGCGGGGGTGTTGAAGAGCCAGCCATTGAGTTCATGACAGAAATAGTCCCTGTTCCCCTTACTAGAATACCCCACTTGGATATTGAGCTAATATGGGCTATATCATTACAGGTCATTTTATGGCTATATTCTTTTTGTAGAACAGTAGTATTTGGTTTTCCCCTAGGTCCTTGATCTATCTCATCTTAGGTTCCTTGCTATATGGGCAGTGCTCAGCATAGGTTCCACCAAAAAGAAATGAGAAATGCATGTGATAGCTACATATATCAAAAGAAACTGTAGCAGCTATTTAATATTAGTCAAAATATTTTTTCAGATGGAAGAATATTACTAGAAATAAAAAAGAGCCTAGATGCAGACTCCCATTAAATTACATCTATTAAATAGACTTACATAATTTATTACAATAAAGTTGTTATATATGCATGTACATATGTAAACACACATATATGTGAGTATGTGTATATATGCATAAATATATATTCATTTGAAACACATCAGTATTCCGGGGTCTTAATAATTTGAAAACCAAGTTCATACATTCCAACATACCAAATTATCAGATAACATAATGAAATACAACTTCTGTGTGATCAGCATTGCCTGCCTGCTTGAGACAACTTCATCCTGTATTAGAGAAGAGAACCGCTTTGTTATGGTCATACAGCACACATAACGCATGGTTTCTTCTAGAAATGGAAACAAAGTTTTAATGAACTCTGGCTATCTAGAGTAGCAGATCAAATATGAATAAAGCATCACTATGACATTTAGTGGTCAGAGGGAAAATTTATATTCCTTCACTGATTTTAAATTTTGGACTTATTTATAGCTTGGCTTATATATCTATTATAATTCATAACAAGGCAGCATTTGGGATCATGCTTTACAAAGAAACCCTCAAGAGATGTCCGAAGTAATTATTTACAAGGTTCTCTTTGGTTCAGGATGTAGGTTAGGTGAGTTTTACCCATGGGACAAATTCAGATGGTAAATAAAAGCCAGGCCAAAGGGTAGCGATTTCAAGATATTGTCCTGACACAACATGGATATCTGCACAGCAGCACATTACAAAAGAGGAAATCTATGAGGAAATATTGAATCTGGTAAGCTATCTCATCCCCCTGATTCTCTTCTGTAAGAAACCTCTGAAAATATATCTGTGTATCAGTTTTGCAAACATCCACTGTGATTGGGGTTGAGAATTATGTCTTTGCATTGTTACCTATTAGAAAATAATATATGGGCATCTCAGCCTCTCTTATTTCATCTAAAATTCTGTGGTTTGTCATCAGTTTACACACCACAAAGAAGCATCCCCTCAGAAACGTGCTTATGACTGCATCAGATCATTGTTATTTGGCAGCTGAACCACACTAACAGCATCCAGCCCTTCTTCTTCACAGTAGCTAGCATTTAAGAGAGTAGAGCCCTTTCACATCACATATGCTTAGTATGTTGGGTAACTTTTAGAGAAAGACATAAAAAGGATCACCAATGTAGTGAGAAGTAATGTGACACTTGCATATTGCAGAAATATAATGAAAAGAAACATGAGCAGTAATAAAGGCATTAGTGAGCTACTGGAATATGCTTTTTTTTCCACACCAGTGTACAGCACACAGAAACTGCTACATTGTTTAAGTTGTAATATATGCCTACTTGCTTGCAAAAGTACATATACTGTTGAGTATTACAAAATTTATTGCATATAAACTACCAGATTGAACACTATGGCTATAAGACAATGAACACGGTTTTTTATTCATTATTTCATGTATATAGGCGTTTGCTTGCATGTCTGTTCCCTGTGTCTATGCCTGAAAAATACATTAGATACCCTCTGGAAATTGAGTTATAAACAGTTGTGAGCCGCCGTGTGGGTGGTGTGGACTTAATACATGGCTTATGTGAGAACAGCCAGTGCTTTGACCATTGAACCGTCTCTAGAGACTCAAAATGAACACATTCCAATATTCCCAAAAGAATAACACTGAAAGTCTTTCTTTGACAGTTATTCACTGTTGTTAAACCCAAAACAAAAATTAGCATTTTCTAGAAGAATTCCAACCATAACAAAAGCAAGAATTCCAAAGATGTTTTAATTAATTTTTTACATTAATTACATTTTATTCTCTTTGTATCCCAGCCGTAGCTCCCTCCCTCATTCCCTCCCAATCCCACCCTTCCTCCCTCATCTTCTCCCATGACCCCCTCTAAGTCCACAGATAGGGGAGGTCCTCCTCCCCTTCCATCTGATCTTAGCCCATCAGGTCTCATCAGGACTGGCTCCAAAGATGTTTTAGTTTAAGTTTCCATTGAGGTTCTTCTCTGAAAAAGACAAGAGTCCTGAAACAGTTGTTACATTCCTGAAAAGAAGTCAGTACTTTAATATGTAAATACACGACTGTTGTTACTTCAGTAGGTGCTTTTCGACTTAGAGAAAATGTAAGCAGCATGCATTTTAAAGAAAAGTGATTAAACACACACAAGGAGAAAGAGAGAGAATATCTATATCTTATACAGAGTTCACCTGAAGGATAAATTTACTACCCATAATTTTGAACACAGTATTGTTTAAAATGCAGTTTTAAACAATATTTAAATGTGTAAACTGGAGAAAGGAGATTTAAAAAACCTTAACATACTTTGAGCTTTATAAAATGTTTAAGGGCTTTCTGTGTAAATTTCCTTTACATCTTCATCACACAGTTTTGAAACATAAAAATATTTGGGAGAGGGTTAAAATGATAACAGATGACAAAGAATTGACCAGAACTTACTAATTTCTTTAAAAATTGATGCTGTCTATTAAATGTACACATTAGTGTTAATAAAGTGATATAACGATTTCACAATAGTTTTAATGAATCATATTTTTAAATGTTGTGGTTTTATTGCTTAACTGTTTCATGAGAATGTACATACTCATCTTTTAAGAAATTCCTTTCTCAAGCACACAACATTCCACTCTTGACTATTATTGTTATAAATTATCCTAGAATGTACAAATTGTATTTTGATATATTATATTGTGCTTTTTCACACTAATAATAAACTAAGTTTGAAGGAGGATTCAGATTATTCAGCCTTTGCAATGACCATGAAGAGGTTTGGTATAATATCAAAATATTTTCCGTAGAAAACTGGCAAATCTTTGTTAGAGAAAATAGGTTTATTTTCAAATTAAAAGATTACTATCTAATATACACCTTTCCAGTAGCTTCTTTCCAGTGGCTTCTTTCTTTTGCTACTTAGTTCATGCTTCTCAGTCTTTGGAAAATGGAAAGGTAAACTACACATGATGGTAGAATGGCTTTCCATGGTCAATGTCTCCACTTCACCTTCAGGATTTCAAAGGACACCATAGGTAAGATACACAATTTGAAAAGAATACCCAGGGAATTGCTGAAGAAATTTTTCAAATATTGTCCTCCACATGTAATTTGAGTATTGTCAATATTACCTGCCAATATGGACACTGTTATATTTTGATATAAGTAATGAGTTCTCACTGGCTGTTTAACTTCAATTAATGGAAGACTAGCAAAGACCCAGTTTGTATATGTGTGTATGAGGCATGTTATCAGATTTCATGTGAAATTACTGATCAATAAATAAATGATACAAATTGAAGAGAGATAAATAGATACATGATGATAGATAGAAGATAGATAGATAGATAGATAAAGTAGATAAATGATAGATAGACATTTAGTAAATGAATACATAGTTTATAATAAAAGACACTTATATCATATTAGTGTCATAGTGATTTATTACTATTTATTGATATGATTTAAAATAAATACTTGTTTAAATTATATGTAATGTTCAAGTTTGAATCTGAATTGTCCTGTTTGACTAACCCATTTCCATATTCATCTGCATTAACATTTTTAATGAGCTTAGTTGTCTGAATAAGTTTCCTGATATGTTTTAATTTATGGTGAGTATGAACATGATTTTCACATCCTAATTATTATGTGCCCAAGTACCTGATACAATATCCTGTAGGCTCTCTCATAGTGATTATCACAACATTTTCAACAGGGGTCCTTTATGAGACTGTTTCTCTAACCAAGGACCATGTATGGATATAACCTAGCACCCCTGCTCAGATGTGGTCCATGGTAGCTCAGTATCCAACTGGGTACCCTAGTAAGAGGAACAGGGACTATTTCTGTCATGAACTCAATGGCTGGCTCTTTGACCCTCCCCCTACCTCCCCCAAGGGAGTAGCAGCCTAGCTAGATCCCAGAAGAGGACATTGCAGCCAGCCCTGAAGAGAAATGATAAGCTAGGGTCAGATGGAAGGGGAGGAGGTCCTCCCCTATCAGTGGACTTGGAAGGGGGCAGGGAGGAGACGAGGGAGGGATGGAGAGTGGGAGGGAATGAGGGAGGGGGCTACAGCTGGGATACAAAGTACATAACCTGTGGTTAATATAAAAATAAATAAAATACTTAAAAAGAATTTAATGTTAGCAAGTATTAAAAAGAAACTGCATTGTAGATTAAAGGATTATTAATTCTATCTGTGGTAATAAAAACTGTAAGACTATAACACATCCAGTACATTGAAATGCAGTGTAATTCATTATAATGTTCCTCAAAGTTATGAATTAATATTTGTAATGTAGTGGAATGACCATTGGCTCTACATTCAGATTTGGTTTAAACTGAACTACTGGGAAAATTTTTCCTCACAGAGGAAAACAATCATTTGTAACCTCTCTGCTTGCCCTCATACAGAGCAAAAAACTTCTGAAATACTGTTCATATGAATTTTATCTCATGCTCTACTTCCACAAAAGTTAATCATGGCTCATGAACTTTTACATTAGAGAGCAATGCCATTAATAATTGGTGAAGACTTCTCTTTATATTGTGTGATGTGCAGAAGTTAAGCCTCCGTGCAAATATAAAATTCTACAAGCTATTTTGTCTTCCATGTCCCTCTGACCATCTTTCTTTTTCTGCAGTTTGTTTCTGAGGACAAAATGTATGGAGAGAATCAGTCAGTGGATTCAGAATTTGTGCTTTTGGGACTTTCCCATTCACAGAATCTCCAAGTCTTGCTCTTTGTGATATTTTTGATACTTTATCTGCTCATTGTGTTGGGAAATATCGTCATTATGATATTAATAACCATCGACCACCATCTCCATTCCCCCATGTACTTCTTATTAGCCAACCTGTCCTTTGTGGATGTATGGCTTTCCTCCGTCACCACTCCTAAGATGATCACAGACTTTCTCAGGGAACATAAAACCATTTCCTTTGCAGGCTGCATGTCCCAGGTCTTCTTTGCCCATTGCATCGCTGCAGGAGAGATGGTGCTTTTGCTGGTAATGGCCTATGACCGTTATGTGGCCATCTGCAAGCCACTCCACTACTTCACCATCATGAATCTGAAGAAATGTACTGTGTTGGTGTTGACTTCCTGGACCGTTGGTTTTGTGCATGCCTTGAGTCAACTTGTGGCTGTTCTGCAGCTACCTCTCTGTGGCCAATTAGAAATAGACAGTTTCTTCTGTGACCTGCCTCTGGTAATTAAGCTAGCCTGCATGGATTCACATTACCTAGATACATTAATGAATGCTGATTGCGGGGTTGTGGTTGTAACCTGCTTTATTCTGTTGCTCATGTCCTACACATATATCCTAATCACTGTTCGTCAGAGTGCTAAAGCTGGTGCCTCTAAGGCCCTGTCCACGTGCACTGCCCACATCACAGTGGTGATGCTCCTTTTCTTGCCCTGCATCTTTATCTATGTGTGGCCCCTCAATATCACCTGGTTTGACAAATTCCTTGCTGTGTTTTATTCTGTTGTTACACCGCTCCTAAATCCAGCAATTTATACACTAAGAAATAAAGAAATAAAAAATGCTCTAAAGAGATTAAAAAGCTATTTTATGAATCAAAAGGTCAGTACTTAATACCCAGAAAATCTACTATAAATATTTAAATTGGTATTTCAATGAAATGAAGAGAGATTAAATATTTGTGTATTTAATTTATATGTACAATTAGTTATAATATATTTATATGTATAGGCTTAATATAATTCTAGAGCTTGGCCATTTTAATCTTATAGAACACTAAATTATTTCTGAAATTTTACAGAAGTCCCTCATAAGAAAGTTATTAAATTGGCTCTTAAATATCATCTGAATCTAAATATATTTGTCAAGCTCATACTTTTTCTTTGTAAAATTCACTTTGCTATTGCTCTAAAAACATGAAATTTTTATTCTCTGCCTTACAGCATCCCACAAACATTTTACTCACTCTTTATAGAAAGGCAACATTATTTTCTTTACCTTATTTCAGCTGTCTCCAAAAACACTAAAGAGAGACTAAGAAAATTGTAGAAGAACAAAACAAAAGTTATGTATTACATAAGAAATAGTAGTGGACATTATTTGGTATTGATTTTATTATAAAATTACCTTAATAAAAATGAAATGGTTGTGTAAACAAACATAATGTTTTTATCAATGATATGAATTTCAGTAACTAAAACTGTCCTTTAAATTATTATTTATTATTTCAATATATTTATGTACTATAGTTTCTCTGTTAGTGCATTAGTTCTATTGTGTTCATAAGGCCTTATTTACTTGGAGTCTTCTGTCCCCATTGGCTCTTATACTCTCTATACCTCCTTTTCCCTGAGCCATGAGGGGAGAGATTAGATAAAAACATCCCAGTTAGGGCTGAGTGTTATAAGGTTTCTAACTCTATGCACTGTCCATTTGTAGGTCTCAGTTTTGTTCTCATCTGGTGCAGAAAGAAGCTTTGTATCTCCCTGAGGGCTAAGGACATTAAGCACTTCTTTAAGCATTTTTCTGCCATTCTACAGTCGTCTACAGACAGTTCTCTGTTTAGCTCCATACCCCATTTTTTAATTGGATTACTTGATTTGTTGCTTTTTAACTTCTTCAGTTCTTTATATATACTGGATATTAGCCCTCTGTCAGATGGAAGATTGGTAAAGAATCTTTCCCATTCTGTAGGCTGTCGGGGATTTTTTTTAATTTATTTTTTTAATTAATTTATTTTTATCTCAATCACAGGTTAGGTACTTTGCATCCCAGGCGTAGCCCCCTCTCCCATTCCCTCCCACCCTCCCACTCCCTCCCTCATCTCCTTCTTCCCCGCCCCCTCCAAGTCCACCAACAGAGGAGGACCTCCTTCCCTTCCATCCAACCCCAACTTATCATGTCTCCTCAGGGCTGGCTGCAAAGTCCTCCCCTGGGATCTAGCCAGT
>CM053748.1:22894568-22915277 GCA_028658305.1 Pachyuromys duprasi
TAGGGTCTTTCCCACTTTTTCTTCTAGACGGTTTAGTGTGTCTGGTTTTATGTTGAGGTCTTTGATCCACTTGGACTTTAGCTTTGTGCAAGGTGATAAATATGGATCTATTTTCATTTTTCTGCATACAGATATCCAGTTGGACCAGCACCATTTGTTGAAGATGCTGTCTTTTTTCCGTTGAATGGTTTTGGCTTCTTTGTCAAAAATCAAGTTTCCATAGGTGGGTGGGTTCATTTCTGGGTCTTCTATTCGGTTCCATTGATCCACTATTCTGTGTTTATGTCAATACCAAGCAGTTTTTATTACTATTGCTCTGTAGTACAGCTTGAGGTCGGGGATGGTGATACCTCCAGATGATCTGTTGTCATACAGAGATGGTTTTGGAAATTCTGGGTTTATTGTTTCTCCATATGAAGTTGAGCATTTTTCTTTCAAGATCTGTGAAGAATTGTGTAGGTATTTTGATGGGGATTGCATTGAATCTGTAGATTGCTTTTGGCAGAATGGCCATTTTCACTATGTTAATCCTACCAATCCATGAGCACAGGAGGTCTTTCCATCTTCTGATATATTCTTCAATTTCTTTCTTCAGAGATTTGAATTTTTTTTCAAACAGGTCTTTCACTTGCTTGGTTACAGTCACCCCAAGGTATTTTATGTTTTTAGTGGCTATTGTGAAGGATGTTGTTTCCCTAATTTCCTTCTAGGCCCTTTTGTCTTTGGTGTACAGGAGGGCTTCTGATTTTTTTTAGTTGATTTTGTATCCAGCCACTTTGCTGAAGGTGTTTATCACTTGAAGGAGTTCTCTGGTTGAATTTTTTGGGTCACTCATGTATATTATCATATTGTCTGCAAATAGTGATACTTTGACTTCTTCCTATCTCCCTTCTTGTCTAAGGTCAGATGGAAGGGGAGGGAGACCTCCCTTATCAGAGGCATGGAAGGAGAAGAGGAAGGGATGGTGGGATTGAGAGAGCCTGAGGGAGGGGACTAGAGCTGGGATACAAACTTAATAAATTGTAATAAATAAAAATAAACAAATAAAAGGGAAAAAGAAAAAAGAATGTAGCAAAGAACCTGAAATTAAGATGCAACTGAAAAATTCAACACCCTAATTAGAAAACCCAGGAGAAGAACTCTACAAGTGTATTGGATCTAATAAAAGATAGAATATCAAAACTGACAATAAAGTAGATAAGTTTGACCACTCAACAAATATAAAAATAAATACCCTCACATCCAAACACAATAAAAATGCAGAAATGTTAGGATTTCATGAACAGCCCAAATTTGCAAAAACAGACATACAGAAAGAAGAATTCCTGTTCAATGACATGGAATAAATCTTCAATGGATAACAGATAAAAAATCCCTAAATTAAGGAAAGACATATCCATACAGATATAAGAAGTACATAGACCACAAAGTAAGAACAGGAAGTCCCCATGCCATGTAATAATTAAAATACTAGACATGCATAACAAAGAAAAATATTAAAAAGCTACAAGAGAAAATGCACATTTCACAAATACAGACAGACTCATCAAAATAATATGTCTTCTCAACAGAAAATTTAAAATCTGGAAGGACATGAAGCAATGTACTTCAAACCAAGACACAGATGCTAACCTAGAATTCTTTGTCTACCAAAACTATCTATCATAAACGAAGGTGCAGAGAACACTGTCATATAGAAAGACTAAAAGAATTTGTATTGGCCAAGCTAGTCTGACAGAGAATATAAGAAGCAATACCTTAGACTGAAATGAGGAATGAACATGTCCACAAAGCTACAAAAAGAAGACAAATGAAGATATATAACTCCTGAAGTACAAAATAGGACTAATAGCAGAAACAGAAAAAAATGTTAGTAATCCACTTATATATTTCAATAATAACTTTAAATAGTAACACCCTTAACTCAAAATTAAAAGACATGGGTTAATAGATTTAAGAAGGAGATAGGGAAGATGGATCTTTGTTTTGTTGTTTATAAGAAACTCATCTTACCTTCAAGGACAGGCATTAACTTAGAGAGAAAGGATGGGAAGAACATTTTTAAATGGGACCTATAATCAGGCAAGTGTCCCAATACTATCTGACAAAATAAGTCCCAGCCCAAAATTAATCAGAAAAGATAAAGAAGAAAATTTCATTCTGATCAAGGAAACATTGACCAAGGAAACATTGCAATAATAAGCATGTATACACCAAACTTTCATGTACCCAACATTATAAACACTAAGACTTTGTCTTCTAAAAATGTCATAAGCTAAAGCCATAAAGTCTCATCAACCTGTCTTCTTAAACATGAACTAAACAAGGATGACACAAATAGAGATATCAAAGTGGAAAAACAAAATCCCCAGAGGCCTCAACCCTACTATAAAGATAATAGGCAACTAAGAAATGTTGAGAGTAGGAAAAATAGTCTTTTGTAACAAAGAGCACACCATTATGTACCCAATACCAAATGGTCAGCCCTGAAAGCATATACATAGAAGTAACATTATTCAGACTTGGCCGGTTATACTTAGGAATATATGTATATACATATATATATATATATTCAATAACAATTAGTGAAAAAAGAGGGCATGAATTGGAAATAGAGTGATAAGGAATAGATGACAGATTTTAGAGGAAAGAAAGAAAATAAGAAAGTATATCATAATATCAAAAATTTAAGTAGCACACATAAAACAGGACTTCAGGACCCTATCTCACCCAGCTGTATAGTAATTTCACCATCCTTTTTTTTTTCTTAATACATGTCATAAAACAAAAATAAATGGAGAAATAACAGAATTAAATGACAATACATGAAATGAACCTAACATACCTACAGAATATTCCACCCAAGTGCTGAAGAATTATATGCTATTTAGTGCCTCTCTTGGCATGATGCATAGGTCCATTCAGAGGTAGGAATCCTACAGCATTGTGGGCTTTGTTCCATTCAAGTGTTATGCTCTTATTTATGAATGCAAGGAATCATTAAAAGACATAATTGCAACATTGGTAGTCACAGTCATGATATACAAACACAAAGATAATCCCTCCAGAGATCTGCCCATTGCTAAGCCATCATCAGAGCAGCTTTCTCCCGTAGCAAATGGGGACACTGTCAATGACTGCAGTTTAAGCCCTGCTAAGACCCAAGAAAAACTTTCTGAAATAGATTACTCATTTGGTTACACACTGACTCCATGCAAACAACAACAACAACAACAACAACAACAAAAACAAATAACAAAAAAAATGTCAGTTGTGAATTTGGTCGAAATTAGTTTAAATTATTCTATATCGAAGAAATATTGACCAAATGTGAATTCATAACAAACTTAGACTTGGGTCACCATCTAGTGCTGAAGAGTGGTAATACAGGCTCAAATCAAGCTGGATTACAAAAACTATAATAAATACAAACTTCTCCGCTGAGTAATTAACCTTTCCAAGCAAAAAAAAAAAAAAAAATGAGGGACAGTCACTGGCATGAACTTGGTTGTCTGCTCTTTGATCACCTCTCCCTGGCGAGGTGGCCTTGCTAGGAAACAGAGAAAGAGGACCCAGACAGTCCTGATGAGACCTGATAGGCTAGGATCAGAGAGTAGGGGAGGAGGACAGAGAGTAGGGGAGGAGGACCTCCCTTATCAGTGGACTAGGGGAGGGACTTAGAGGGGAGAAGAGGGATGGAGGCTGGGACTTGGAGGAGATGAGGGAGGGGGCTACAGCAGGGATACACAGTGAATAAATTATAATTAATAATTATTATAAAAATTAAAACAAAATAAATAAATAAGATCTAATTTGCTTTTAAAATGTTAAGACAGATTTCTGCAAATATGTATCCCTGATAAGTCTACCAGCCTCCAGTGGAAGAATACACATCTAAGAATATTTGGGCATCAAAAATTGATTTTGATATTTTTGTTTGTTTTTAATGGAAGGACACAAAGTTGAGTGGGGTGGGTACTGGGGTGGATTTGAAAAGAGTGGGAGGAGAGGAGGTGAATACAATCATAACACTGTATAAAATTCAAAGCTCTCAAAGAAATATTTATTTAAAAATAAGAACTTTCAGACAGCCATGAAACAGTAAAAATAAGACTCAAAAAATAAGACTCAAAAAGAAAAAAAAGACTCAAAAAAAAAATCTCAAAGATCCAAGATGGCGGCCCCGGGAGGACACTGTGTCTGAGGAGCAGGACAGCAGTGTTGGCACAGCCACCAGGAGACTGACCTCTGGGACCTAAAACACCACCGATTGTGACTCCCAGGTGAAGGGAAATCCCATGGTGTGGGAATTGGAACCAACATCAGGTCACCCAGTCAATCCCTAGAAAAGGTCCCGGGGATTGAGAGGCATACAGCTACCAGCCCAGAGCCTGGCTCTCAGCAGCCAGCCCAGAGTGGGGCACTCTGTTCCATGCCTGACTCATCATCCCAGACAGAACTGTGGACACCAGGGGACCAGAGACTGAGCTTCCCTATTGGGAGGAAAACCACACAGCTAGGGAACAGCAGGTATGAGCTTAGAGCTTTCAGCTGACCTGCCTCCTCCCCCACCCCACCCCCCACACACATATACAAAAGTTCTTGGGAAAAGTTCCCGGGTTCCTGCAGGCACCCAGTCATCAGCTTGGAGCCATCACTCGCCTGAGTGCTCTATGCTCCACTTCAAACAGAACTGTGGACCCAAAACACCACAGGAGGGGTCTCCCTTTTAGGAAGAAACCCCATAGTGGGGGGTAAACATCTGGTCCAACCTCAAGACACCCAGCTCTGGAAAAGTTTCTGGGTTCCCATAGGCTCCAGACTCTAGCCTCCTGCTCCATGCATGAGAGTGGTGCTCACCTGCCACTGATTACCACCTGAGTACTGGGACACAGAGCTCTAACCTCAGACCTACAGAAGCCTGGGATCCCCAAGATCATCACCCAGATATTGCTGCAAGGGGCAACCAGTTATCCATAACTAAACTGGCCAAACCATGGAGCTCCCAGGTTCTTCAAGAGGGCTGTGCCTGGAAAACAGTGTAAGAACAATAGCAGCAGCTCACTAAATTCAGAGCAACAAACCCAGCAGCAGGGCAGCTGTCTCTAGGACTTCTACAGATGAGAGCAGAGGACCACTGACTAACAAAGACCACAGTTACCATTCAGGTCTATATGCCTGAGGTGAGCTGTGGCAATTCCTGAGAAACACCCGCCATTCAGTGACCATACCCAAAAAGCTGAGGAGGCCTCCTTCAAGACAAATCATCTTCCTGCCAAGGGGATTCTCCCCACACCAGAATTCCAGGAAGCACCAGAACCTAACAGTCAACACTGAAGATAGCCCAATGGGTAGAGGCCAGCATAAAAACTCAATCAAGAAAGGCAGACCAATATGGGATCTCCAGAACCCAGTTATCCAGGGAGAAGCAGCTCTGGACACCCCAGTATAACTGAAATTCAAAAAGATGACCTTACATCTATGCTTTTGAAGAGGATAATAGAGGAAACAAATAAAATGGATAAAGAATTAGAGAAAGATGAAGTCAAAAAGATTATGGCCATCCATCTGTAAAGAAATGGAGGAAGATAAAGACAAACAAATTATGGCCATCCATAAAGAAATAAAGGAAGATGCAGCCAAAACGATTGTCGCCTTTAGAGAGGAAATAATTAAATCACTGAAAGAATTATAAGAAGCAGAGGAATGTTCAAACAGCTGAAAAAATTGAAGGACAATACAGTCACACTGGTGAAGGAAGTTAACAAAATGGCTCAAGATCTGAAGATAGAATTGGAAAAATTAAAAAAGAAACCACAAAAGGAAGAAATCATGGAGAGGAAGAAAACAGAGACCACCGAGAAAAGAATACAAGATATGGAAGAAAGAATATCAGGTGTGGAAGATACAATGGAAGAAATCGATGTATCTGTCAAAGAAAATGTTAAATCCAAAAAATTCCTGACACAGACCATTCAAGAAATCGAAGACAACATGAAAAAACAAAACCTACGAATAATAGGAAAAGAGGATAAAGAAGATCCCCTTCTCCAAGGCCCAGAAAATATTTTCAACAAAATCATAGAAGAAAATTTTCCCAACATAAAGGAGAGGCCTATAAGAATACAAGAGGCCTACAGAACACCTATAAATTAGACCAGAAAAGAAAATCCTCCCACCACATAATAATCAAAACAGTAAGTATACAGAACAAAGAAAAAAATACAAAAATCTGCAAGGGAAAAAGGCCAAGTAACATATAATGGAAAACCCATCAGAATCAAACCTGACTTCTCAACAGAGACTATGAAAGCCAGCAGGGCCTGGACAGATATCATGCAGACCATAAGAAAACACAGAAGTCAGTTCAGGCTACTTTATACAGCAAAACTCACAGTCATCATAGACACGGAAAACAAGATAAACAATGACAAAACCAAGTTTAAACATATACTTACCTACAGATCCAGCATTACAGAAGATACTGGAAAGAAAAATACAACCCAGGAAAACTAATTACATTCAGGAAAACACAGAAAATAAATAACCACACTGCAGCAAAACTAAGAGGAGCCAAGCACACAAACACACTACCACAACCAACAGTAAAATCAAAGCATCTAACAGCCACTGGTCATGAATTTCTTTCAACATCAATGGACTCAACTCTCCAATACAAAGACACAGACTAACAGAATACATAAACAAGATCCAACAATAAGTTGCATACAAGAAACACACCTAAATCACACAGATAGACATGAACTGAGAGTCAAGGGGTGGAAGACAGTTTTCCAAGCAAATAGACCCAGGAACCAAGCAGGATGTAGCCATTATAATATCTAATAAAATAGATTTTTCAACCAAAATTAATCAAAAGAGATAGGGAACATCATTTTGTACGCATCAAAGGAAAATTCCACCAAGAAGACATCAAAATTCTGAACACCTATCCTCCAAATACAAGAGCATTTGAAAAAGAAACATTAATAAAACTGAACCCACACATAGATCCCCACACATTAGTAGTGGGAGACTTCAACACCCCACTCTTAACAAAGGACAGGTCAACAAAACAGAAACTAAGCAAAGAAACAATGACTCTGACAGAGATCATGAATCAAATGGACTTAACAGACATCTAAAGTACTTTTCACCAAAATACAAAAGAATTTACTTTCTTCTCAGCACCTCATGGAACCTTCTCCAAAATAAACCATAGAGCTGATCACAGAGCAAGCCTCACCAAATATAAGAAGACTGAAATAATCCCTTGTAACCTATCTGACCACCATGGACTAAAGCTGGACCTCAACAAAAACAGAAATAGCAAAAAGCCTACACACACAGAGAGAAACTGAACAACTTGCTACTCAATGACAGCTGGGTCAGGGGAGAAATAAAGAAGTCAAAGGCTTCCTATAATTCAATGAAAATAAAGGCACAACATACCCAAAATTGTGGGATACAATGAAAGCAGTGCGAAGAGAAAAATTCATAGCACGAAGTGCCTTCAAGAAGAATTTTGAAACATCTCATACAAGCAACTTAAAGACTCACCTGAAAGCCTTAGGAAAAAAAAGAAGCAGATATACCCAAGAAGAGTAGATAGCTGGAAATAATCAAACTCAGGGCTGAAATCAATAAAATAGAAACAAATAAAACAATTCCATGAATCAAAGAAATCAAGATCTGGTTCTTTGAGAAAATCAACAAGATAGACAAAACCTTAGCCACACTAACTAAAAGGCAGAGAGACACCATCCAAATCAACAAAATCAGAAATGAGAAGGGGGACATAACAACATACACTGAGGAAATCCAAGCAATCATTAGGTCTTATTTCAAAAGCATATACACCACAAAATTTAAAAATCTAAATGTAATGGACAATTTTCTTGATCTATTCCACTCGCCAAAGCTGAATCAAGACCAGGTAAATCAATTACATAGTTTGAAGGAAATAGAAGCTGTCATCAAAAGTTTTCCATCCAAAGAAAAAAAAAAAAAGCCCAGGGCCAGATAGTTTCAGCACAGAATTCTACCAGACTTTCAAAGAAGAGTTAACACCAATACTCTTCAAATTATTCCACAAACTAGAAACTAGAAACTGAAGAAACATTACCAAACTCATTCTATAAAGCTACAGTCACATTGATACCTAATATCACAAAGGCCCAACAAAGAAAGAGAATTTCAGGTCAATCTCTCTTATGAACATTGATAAAAAAAAATACTCAACAAAATACTTGCAAACTGAATACAAGAGCACATCAAAGATATCATCCACTATGACCAAGTAGGCTTCATCACAGGTATGCAGGGGTGATTCAATATACAGAAATCCATCGATGTAATCCAGCATATAAACAAAATGAAAGAAAAAGACCACATGATAATCTCCTTAGATGCTGAAAAAGCATTTGAAAAAAATCCAACATCTGTTCATGTTTAAAGTATTGGAGAGATCCGGAATAAAAGGCACTTACCTAAACATAGAAAAGGCAATATACAGCAAGCCTATAGCCAAAATCAAATTCAATGGAGAGAAACTGGAATCAGTCCCACAAAAATCATGGACAAGGCAAGGCTGTCGGCTCTCTCCACACCTCTCTAACATAGTACTTGAATTCCTGGCTAGAGCCACAAGAAAACTAAAGGAGATCAAAGGCATTCAGTTCAGAAAGAAAGATTTCAAAGTACCACTATTGGCAGATGATATGATAATATACATGAATGACCCCAAAAATTCAACCAGGGAACACCTAAAGCTGATAAACACCTTCAGCCAAGTGGCTGGAAAAAAATCAACTCAAAAACATCAGTAACCCTCCTGTATAGAAAAGACAAAAGGGCTGAGAAAGAAATTAGGAAAACAACACCCTTCACAATAGCCACAAAAGACATAAAGTACCATGGTGTGACCCTAACAAAGCAAGTCAAAGTCTTGTATGAAAAAAATTCCAGTCTTTGAAGAAAGACTTAGAAGAAGATATCAGATGATGGAAAGATCTCCCATGCTCATGGCTTGGCTGGATTAACATAGCAATATTGGCCATCTTACCAAAAGCAATATGTAGATTCGAAGCAATTCCCATCAAATTACCAACACAATTCTTACAGACCTTGAGAGAAAAATTCTCAACTTCATATGGAATAACAAGAAACCTGGAATTGCTAAAACAATCCTCTACAATAAAAGATCTTCTGGAGGTATCTCCATCCCTGATCTCAAGCAGTACTATAGACCAACAGTAATAAAAACTGCATGGTACTGGCATAGAAAGAGCATGGTGGATCAATGGAATTGAATAAAAGACTTAGAAATAAATCCACACATTTATGGACACCTGACTTTTGACAAAGATGCCAAAACCATACAATGGAAAAAAGATAGCATCTTCAACAAATAGTGCTGATCTACCTGTATGTCTACATGTAGAAAACTGTAAATAGGTGCATATTTATCACGCTGCACAAAACTAAGGTCCAGGTGGATCAAAGATCTCGGCATAACACCAGACACACTAAAACTGTTAAAAGAAAAAGTGAGGAAGAGCCTTGAACTCATTGGCAAAAGAGACAACTTCCTGAACAGAACACCAACAGCACAAGCTCTAAGATGAACAATCAATAAATGGGACCTCATGAAACTGAAAAGCTTCTGTAAAGCAAAGGACACTGTCATCAGAACAAAATGACAGCCTACAGATTGGGAAAGGATCTTCATCAACTCTATATCTACAGCGGGCTAATATCCATAACATATAAAGAACTTAAGAATTTAAACAGCAACAAATTAAGTAACCCAATAAAAAATGGGGTACAAAGCTAAACAGAGAATTCTCAATAAAGGAACATAGAATGGCAGAGAAATACTTAAAGAAATACTCAACATTTTTAGTCAGAAGGGAAAAGCAAATCAAAGCAACCTGAGATTTCACCTTATACCCACCAGAATGGCTAAGATCAAAAACTCAAGTGACAATACATGCTGGAGAGGATGTGGAGAAAGATGAACCCTTCTTCATTGCTTGTGGTAATGTAAACTTGTACAACCACTTTGGAAATCAATCTGGTTCTTTCTCATATAATTAGGAATAGTTCTACCTCATGGTCCAGCTATACCACTCCTAGGTATGTATCCAAAAGAGGCTCAAGTATACAAGAAGGACATTTTCTCAACCATGTTCGTAGCAGCTTTATTTCCAGCAGAAGCTAGAAACAACCCAGATGTCCCTTAGTTGAGGAATGGATACAGAAATTGTGGTGCATTTACACAATGGAATATGACTCAGCAATTAAAAATAAAGAAATCATGAAATTTACAGGCAAATGGTGGAATCTAGAAATGATCATCCTGAGTGAGGTATCCCAGAAGCAGAAAGAAACACATGGTATATACTCACTTATAAGTGGATATTAGACATATAGTATAGGATAATCATACTAAAATCTGTACACCTAAGGAAGCTAATCATGAAGGAGAACCCTGGCAAAATGTTCAGTCTTCATTCAGAAAGGCAAATGAGATAATCAGCAGAAGAGGGAGAAAAACAGGAAACAGGAGAGGAGCCTATCACTGAGGGCCTCTGAAAGACTCTACTCAGCAGGGTATCAAAACATATGCTAAGATTCATAACCAAACTTTTTGCAGAGTGCAGGGAATCTCACGAAAGAAGGGGGAGATAGAAAGACCTGGAGGGAACAGGAGTCCCATAAGGAGAGCAACAGAACCAAAAAACCTGGGCACAGCGGTCTTTTCTGAGACTGATACTCCAAACAAGGACTATGCATGGAGATAACCTAGAACCCCTGCACAGATGTAGCCTATGGCAACTCAGTCTCCAAGTGGGTTCCCTCGTAAGGGGAACAGGTGTTGTCTCTGACATAAACTCAGTGAGCACCCTTTCCAGGCCATAGAGGAAGACAATGCAGCCAGTCCTGATGACACTTGATAGACTAGGGTCAGATCAAATGGGAGGAGGACCTCCCCTATCATTGGACTGGGGAAGGGGCCTAGGAGAAGATGAGAGACTGTGTGGATTGGGAGGGAGTGTGGGAGGGGGCTACAGCTGGGATACAAAGTGAATAAACTCTAATTAATAAAAATAAAAAAATCTCAGATACTCAGTGAGTACCCAAGATTATAGAAAAAGATAAAGAGTCTATTTTTCCCTTTCATTGAAAATAGATTCTTTTCTCATTCAATATATCCTGATAAGAATTCCCCCTCCCTCTACCGCTTCCATTTCCTCACCACCTCCCTCCTCTCTCGATCTTCTCCCTGTCTGCCTATAATTTTAAAACAACAGGCTTTTAGGAGAAAACAACCAAACATAACAAAATAAAATATAATAAGATGAAGAAAAAAGTATCAAATCAAAGTTAGCCTAAGAGTAGAAAAATGTCCCAAGAAAAGGCACAAAAAAATTAAAATTTAAATTAAATAAAAAGAGTCAGAGACCCACCCATTCTCAGTCAGGAGTCCCATAAAAATACTAAGCCAACTACAAAAATATATAAGCAAAGAACCTGGTGGAAACACATGTGAGCCCTGTGCATTCTTCTTAGGTCTCTGTGAGCTTATAAAAACCTTGATTAGTTAATTCAGAGGGCCTTGTTTTCCTGGTGCCTTCATCCTCTCTGGAATGCCTTCCATCTGCATCTTACTAACTTTCTCCCTCCTTTTCTAATGGATTCCCTAAGCTGTGAGGATCCAAAAGATTTGATAAAGACCCCTGTCCCCATTTAGACCCTTTGTGTGTGTAATGTCTGGTTGTAGGTCTCTGTAATTGACACCATCTGGTGCAGGAGAATAACTCCCTGATGATGACTGAATAAGGCACAAATGTATGAGTATAGAGGAATGTCATTAGAAGGCATTTTATTGAAACCTATTTGTTGTTGTTTAGACCACTACTGTTTGGTTTTACTGTAACTCTCTGGATTATCTAGTCTATGGTTCTTGGTTACCCAAGCAGTGTCAGGGATGGGTAGCACAAATCTTGTGAGGGAAACCAACCATTGTTTAATTTGACTTAAGGCCTAGTCCATGAGAAGAAGCCATATCTGATGACGAATTTAAAGCTGCTGTTTTGCAACACTCCTTGGGCTTCGATGAGATGTAAATAAATATTTTAATGATATAATAGAATATTTAATAAAGATGAAAAGTTTTAAACAACAGAAATATGTAAAGGGAAAATAGTATTTCAAGAAATCAGCACTCCCCTACACAAGACCCTGCCTGGAAATTTACCTGAAAGTATGCCCTACAGTGGTAAAGCACCCCATAACCTGTGCTACATTTCCCACCCTTTCCTGGATGCCTCTCAGGGCCAGGAAAAAAACCCACCTTACCTTCAACTACCTTGAAGCACACCAAAGGGTAGTAAATTGCATCCCATACTCTGTGCTCTATTTCCTGCCCTTCAACTCAACCAATGTTCCTGGAGACCTGCATAACCAGGTTCATCAGGTAAGACAACCTCCTCCCCCAAGCCCTTACTTGTTAAATCCTCTGAAAGCACAGCCAACAGTGGTAAATGTACCCTGTGCTACATTTCTCACCTCAAAACTCTGCCTGCTTTCCCAGAGGCCTGCTGGCACTAGGGACAACCAGGTAAATCCTTGTCCCAAGCCCTTGTATGCACTACTGACTTAAATTACACCCCACAACTTTTAATTGCATCCTACTCCTCGAACTCTACATTTTGGCCCATAACTCCAACTGCTTTCAGAGGCCTGCCAGGACATGCAACCCTAGGTCACACTAGTATTATGGACCCCAGAGTCAAGGTTACCAGACTCAGAGGCTACATAAGCCAAAAACAAAACAAAACAAAGCAAAAAACAGGGAGACAATCTACTGGACCCAAAGCGTAGAAGTCACTAGAATCTCAAGCCAGAAGACAGAGAAAACAGAAACCAGGTAAAATAAATAAATAAATAAATAAATAAATAAATAAATAAATAAATAAATAAGTACCCACCCATCAAACAAAGAAATACTCAGAAATCAGCATCTAAACCTATAATTGCAAAACCCTGAAGGCTAAAGGTCAGTATAAGAACAGAATCAAAAGCAGCTTGGGCAATATGGCACCACCAGAACTCAGCTATGTTAAAATTATTTTTATAAAACTGTTTCTTTATTAGTTTCTCTCTTAACCCAAACTCTCACATAAATAATTGAGATTCTATTATATTATTTAACCAAGCACAATCCTGAACAGTATTAATTCTATTCTTAATTCTCTAAGCTCATTTGGCTTCCTCCCAGCACACAACCCAGAAATATTTGCATTTTGTAGCATGCTTGCTGAACTCTCTCTCCTGCTGTCTCCTGGACATCTATCTTCCTGTGGCTGAATCCTCTACTTCTTCTTCCAACTCCTTCTTGCGTGGCTTGCAGGAAGTCCAGGCCTTTTCTCTCCTCTGTTCACTAATTGTCTGTAAGCTACTTTATTGGCATATCAGGGCATAATTGGGGAGTAGTGTTTACACAACATTGAGACAGGAGAATCTCAGAACAAGGATTGCAACAAGACATGGAAATACAAGAATGAGCATTTGAATTCCACAATAACCTTATGCTTACATAGCTATTCTACTTGAAGAAGCACAAAAATGCCCTTTAATCCAATCTCATGAAGATGATAGAGCTCCATAAGAGGAAATAAATAAATCCGTTAAAGAAATATGAGATAATACAATCAAATAGGTGAAGAAAGTGAATTAAACTGCTCAAGACATGAAATGGAAATAAAGAGCAATAAAGAAAACATAAACTGAGAGAATTGTGGAGATAAAAACCCAGAGAACAGAAACTACAGAAGCAAGCATCACCGACAAAATACAAAAAGAAGAGCACCCACATTCATAAAAGAAACATTACAACATTACTAAAGCTTAAATCACACATTAAACCCCATGCATTAATAACGGGAGACTTCAATACCCTATTCTCACCAATGGACAGGTCATCAACACAGAAACTAAACAGAATAATAATGAAACTAACAGACATTAGGAACCAAATGGAACTAAAAGCTATCTACAGAACATTTTGCCTAAATACAAAAGAATATTCCTTCTCAGAATCTTCTCCAAAACTCTGGAGACAAATACAAATACATATACTCTGTAACAAAGCAATTCTCAAATTTCAAGAAAACTAAAATGATCCCTTGTATCTATTGGATATGTAAAAGTGGAAAATATTTTTTCATTATATGGGCTGCACTTTTGGGTCAGCTTTGGGGTTCCCTACTATCCTATTATCTGTAAATAATAATACTTTAACTTCTTCCTTTCCAGTTTGTAACACTCTGATCTCCTTCTGTTGTGTTACTGCTCTAGTTAGATCTTCAAGTACTATATTGAATTGATATGGAGAAAATGGAAAGCATTGTCTTAGTGGAACTTTTAGTTATTCTTCATTTAAGTTGGTTTTCACTATAGGCTTGTTAAAAATTGTCTTCATGATGTTTAGGTATGTCTCTCCAAGACTTTTATGATGAAGGGGTGTTAGATATTGTCAAGGGCTTTAGGGAGTAGGTTGCTTTGTTTTTGTTTTTGGCATCTGAGATGATCATATGTTTTCTTCCATTCACTCTGTTTATATAGTAGATTATATTGACAGATTTTTATATGTTAAACCACCCTTTCATCTCTGGATGAAGCCTTCTTCATCACGGTGGAAGATCTGTTTGATGTGTTCTTGGATTCGGTGTGTGAGTATTTTAATTTATTGAATATTTTTGCATCTATGTTCATAAGGAGAATTTGGTCTGCAATTTTCTTTGTTGAATCTTATTTTGTCTGGGGGACATCAGGGTGACTTTGACCAAATTAAATTGACCAAAGTACATTTGGCAATGTTCCTTCTGTTTCTATTTTGGGGAATTTTGACATAATTGGATCCTATGTGACCAAACCCCTGATGACTCGATCTTAAGATCGGCAGTAGTAAGGACCAGCCCTTCACTGTTCTGAGCCTGCACACCCTGGAACATGTCACTCCGACCCCCTACCTCCTCAATTCTCAAAGTGATCACCTAGCCTGGCTCCTGGAATTTCTCTCCAAGCAATTAGAGCTTTGACAGCATCCCAGCCACAATCAGTGACATGCACCCACACTGGAATCCTTTTCCACTCCCCCTAGGTTCATAAATGCCCCTTATCCACTCAGAATAGAGGGACACAAACTATTTAAGCAACTATCTTCTGAGAGCTGCTGTGTCTGAGCTAAAGGACTGTAATACTTAGAGAGCTGCTTAGGAGAGGGTTTCTTTCCTCCAGGTGTTCACTGCTGGGCCTCGACCCTTGGACCTGCCCACCCAACTTGGTTGCATTTTTTCCTCTGTTGCCTAGACACTTTGGTGCCTGAACACACTCTGAAGGATGCAGGCAAGACTAATACCACCATAAGAGCTGTAAAACTGGAAACCTCGGGAAAGAACTTCTTCCTCCCCTCTGAACTGGAGAATCTTAGAGAAAAACTTCTCCCTTTGCCATTACTCTCTGGACTGGGATCCTGTGGACCTCAGCCATTCCAGGCTCTGCTTTATCCTTTCCAGCCTGGTATGCATCGCAGCCTGGACGCCACTAAAGGAAGAAGCACAAGGAACCACAGAAAGGCTGGTAGACATCTTCACCAAAACTGTCTGGCAATGGGCTTTGTTTGGAAGCCCAAATATTCCATTATTTGGAAACATATTTTTTTAGATTTTTATTTTTTTTAAATTTATTCCCTTAACATCCCTATTATATAGACCCCGCCTCTCCTCTGGGTTCTAGCCTCCCGCCGCCCCCTGCCATCCCCCTAGCACCCTCTGCTAGTCCTCAGAAATGGAGAGACCTCCTCCCTTACCATCTGACCATAGCCTATCAAGTCTCATTAGGACTGCCTGCATCCTCTTCCCCTGTGACCTGTCTAGGCTGCCCAGACAAGGAGAAGTGATCAAAGAGCAGGCATCAGAGTCCATGTCAGAGACAGCTCCTGCTCCCCTTACTAGGAACTCGAATGGAGACTGAGTTGTCTATCTACTGCATCTGAGCAGGGAACATGGGTCCTTTCCATTCATGGTCCTTAGTTGATACATCAGTCTCTGCAACACCCTCTCTCTCCCAATGGGCCTAGATTTGTTGGCCCTGTTGATCTCCTTGTGAAGCTCCTGTTCCCTCAGGGTCCTTCGATCTCCCATTCTTTTATAAGACTCACTTCACTCTTGCCAAAGTTTGGCTGTGATTCTTAGCATCTGTTTTGATTCCCTGCCAGGTAGAGTCTTTCAGAAAAGCTCTATGGTAAGCTCCTGTACTGTTTCCCCTCTTCAAATGCTTCCAGTGTTTATTCTATGTGACCTTCTGAATGAGAATTAAGCATCCTCCATAGGGTTTTCTCTGTTGTTTAACTTCTATAGGTCTGCAGATTGAAGTATGGTTTTCCTGTACTGTATGGCTAATATCCACTTATAAATGCGTATGTACGATGGACAACATTCTGATTCTAGGTTACCTCCTTTAGGATGATCTTTTCTAGTTCCATTCATTTCCCTGCAAATTTCGTGATTTCCTTGTTTTTAATTGCTGAGTAGTTTTCCATTGTGTAAATATACCACAATATCTGTATTCATTCTTCTGTTGAGAGACATCTAGGTTGTTTCCAGATTCTGACTATTACAAATAAAGCCACTGCAAACATGGCTGAGCAAATGTCCTTGTTGTTGTATGGTTGAGCATCTGTCAGATATATGCTCAGGAGTGGTATAGCTGAGTCTTGAGGTAGAATTTTCTGAGAAAGTGCCATATTGATTTCCAAAGTGATTGTACAAGTTTGCACTCCCACCAGCAGTGGAAGAGTGCTTCCCTTTCTCCACACCTTTGCCAGCATGTGCTGTCACTTGAGTTTTTATTCCCTTTTTAATATAATATTTTATTTATTACAATGTATTTACTTTGTATCCCAGCTGGAGCCCCACCCTCATCCCCTCCCAATCCTGCCCTCCCTCATCTACTCCCATGACCCTTCCCCAGTCCACTGATAGTGGAGGACCTCCTCCCTTTCCATCTGACCTTAGCCTATCAGGTCTCATCAGGATTGTCTTTCATAATCTTCCTCTGTGGCCTGGTAAGGCTGCTCCCCCCTCAGGAAGAGAGCATTTCTTTAACTGTTTCCCTGCCAGTTGATATTTCTCTATTTAGAAATTTCTGTTTAGCTCTGTACCCCATTTTAAATTGAATTTTGGGGTTTGTTGGAGTTTAATTTCTTGATAATTCTTTTTTACATTAGTCCTCTTTCAGCTGTACAGTTGGTGAAGATCTTTTCCCAGTTTGTAAGCTGTCATTTTGTTCTGTTGACAATGTCCTTTGCTTTGCAGAACTTTTCAGTTTCATGAGGTTCCATTTATTAATGGTTGATCTTAGATCCTGAGGTGTTTGTGTTCTATTCAGGAAGTTGTCTCTTGTGCCGATGAGTTCAACACACTTCCCTCCTTTTTTTTCTATATTTAGTGTGTCTAATTTTACTTTGAGGTCCTTGAACCACTTGTAGTTTAGTTTAGTACAGGGTGATAAATACAGATATATTTACATTTTTCTAAATGTAGATAACCAGTAAGACCAGCATCATTTGTTGAAGACGCTCTTGTTGTTCCATTGTATGGTTTTGACTCCTTTGTCAAAAAGCAAGTATCTGTAAGTGTGTGGGATTATTTCTGGGTCTTCTGTTAAATTCCATTGATGCATCAGTCTGTTTCTCTGCCAGTAACATGCAGTTTTTATTATGGTTGCTTTATGGTACAACTTAAGGACAGGGATGGAGATACACCCAGAAGATCTTTTATTGTACACTATTGTTTTTACTATTCTGGTTTTTGTTCGTTTGTTTGTTTGTTCATATCAAGTTGATAATTGTTCTTACAAGGTCTGTAAAGAATTGTGTTGGTATTTTACTGGGGATTGCATTGAAATTGTAGATTGCTTTTGGTAAGATAGCCATTTTCATTATGTTAATCCTATTGAGCCATAAGCATGAGAAGTATTTAAATCTTGTGATATTTTCTTCAATTTCTTTCTGTAGAGACTTAAAGTTTCATTCATACAAGTCTTTCATTTGCTTAGTTAGACTTACAGCAAGATATTTTATTTTGTGTGTTTGTGGCTATTGTGAAGAGTGTTGTTTCCCTACTTTTTTTTCAGCCGGTTTGTCTTTTGTATATAGGATTTTTAAAAATAAAATTTATATTCAGCCACTTTGCTAAAGGTGTTTACCAGCTGTAGGAGATTCCTGATAGATTATTTTGCAGGTCACTTATGTGTACAATTTATCGTAAGATCTGTGAATAGTAATACTTTGACTTCTTCCTTTCTAATTTGTATCTCCTTGATCTCGTTTAGTTGTCTTATTGCTCTGGCTAGGACTTTCAGTACTATAATAAAGAGATATGGAGAGAGTGGTCAGCCTTGTTTTGTCCCTGTTTTCAGTGGAATTTAGTTTGATGTTGGTTATAGGCTTGCTGTATAATGCCTTTACTATGTTTAAGTTTGTGCCTTGTATTCCTGATAAGGATGTCTATCTTGTTAATATTTTTTAAAGAACAAACTTTGTTTTATTTATTTTTTGTATTGTTCTTTTTCTTTTTATATTATTGAGTTCAGCCTTCAGTTTCATTATTTCCAACCATCTATTCCTCTTGAGTATGCTTACTTTTTTTTTCTTCCAAACCTTTTATGTGTGTTATTAAGCAGCTAATATGAGGTCTCTCCAATATTTCTGCTTAAGCACTTAGTACTGTGACCTTTCTTCCTCTTACCACCACTTTTGTTATGTCACATAATTTTAGGCATGTTGTCCATTCACTTTTACTGAATAATAGGAAGCCTTTAATTTCTTCTATTGTGTCTTCAATGACTGGAATTCTCTTTTCCATATCTTCTATTCTATTGGTTTTAATTACATCTGTAGTTCCTATTCACTTGCCTAGATTCCCCATTTTCACAGGCCCCTCAGTCTAATTTTTATTTTTTTCTTTATTCCTTCTATTTTTATTTTCAGGTCTTAATTTTTTATTCATTTTTTTCAGCTATCTGTTTCTTTGTTGCCTTTCTTGTTCTTTTTAAAGGGATTTATATATTGCCTCTAAATTGTTGCTTGTTTTCCTCAATTTCATTAAGAAATTTATTCATTTTATCTTTAAGAATATCAATCATCTCCATAAAGTTGGTCTTAAGGTCTTTTTGTGAGTTTGTTTCAGTTGTGTTGGAATATTCAGGGTTTGCTGTAGTAGGATATCCTGGTTCTTATTGTGGCATATTGCTTGGGCTATTGTTAGTTGTGTGCTTATGGGTGTCTCAGTGTCTGGGTTTGGGTGATAATAGGTCTAGATGCTGATTTCAGAATCCGGCTTTATTATATAGATTTCCTGTTCCTTTCTGATCTTCTGTTGGGTATAGTCTGAGGATGAGCAGGGGATCCACACTCTAGTTGGGACCTGCAATTCTTGTGATAACATGGCCTTTGGTCAAGGGGATCTCCACTGAGTTGGGGGCTGGAACATAGTGATAAGGGTGATTGTGTAACAACAACAACAAAAGTTACTAAGAAAGCATTTGGTTTTGATAGGTCACCCTTAGAAACTTTTTTATGATTTTTCTTAAATTTATTAAAATTTATTCACTTTGTATCCCAGCTGTAACCCTCATTCCCTCCCAATCCTGCTCTCCCTCCCTCTTTTCCTCCAATACCCCTCCTCAAGTCCACTGATAGGGGAGTACCTCCTCCCCTTCTATTTGACACTAGCCTATTAGGTCTCATTAGGACTGTCTGCATTGTCATCCTCTGTGGCATGGTAGGGCTACCCACCACTCAGGAGGAGGTGATCAAAGAACCAGACACTCAGTTCGAGTCAGAGACATCTCCTATTCCCCTTACTAAGGTACCCAATTTGAGACTGAGCTGCAATGAGCTACTGTGTTCAGGATTCTAGGTTATCTCCATGAATGGTCCTTGGTTGGAGTCTGTCTCAGAAAAGACCCCTTAGAGCCCTTAGCAGCAAGCCCAGGGCAGAACGCACAGCTCCCAGCTGACATCTCAAACCGGGACACTCAGACTCTAGCACAGAGGGAGGAGTAAAGCCTCCAGACCAGAGGGGTGACCAGCCTGCAGTGCTCACAGCTTCTACCACAGAGCACGAAGCCAGGCACACAGAGCCCACAACAGAGTTCAACTGAGACACAACACACTCTAACAAACCACTGGAAATCCCTGATCTTCTTGAAGAATACTCCTGACACAAGAGATTGACAGTTTCAGAATGAAGTACAGCCTTAAACCACAAACATCTCCCTGATTATATATAAACGAATGCCAATAAATTGGCAAAAGAACTCACCCAACAAAAATCAGGACACCATGGATCCCCAGAAACAACCAAAAGCAGTGGAGATTTTAATTTAGTGGAGACACAGAAAAATTATGTTAAAGCTTTGATTAGGCAGATATTGGAGGAACAAAAGGAGAGACAAAAAGAGGAAATGAACAAGGCCCTCAAAGAAATGGAGAAGAAATTAACTGCCCACATAGAGGAACAATTAAAGATAAACAAAGAGGAAACAACCAAAATAGGAGACACAGTCAATCAGTGGAAGGAAACATTACAAAGCATGAAAACAGAATTAGAATCTATAAAGAAGACACAAAGGGAG
>CM053748.1:22924503-22936052 GCA_028658305.1 Pachyuromys duprasi
CTGAGGAGACAGGATGAGCTGGGGTTGGATGGAAGGGGAGGAGGTCCTCCCCTGTTGGTGGACTTGGAAGGGGCGGGGAGAAGGGAGATGAGGGAGGGAGTGGGAGGGTGGGAGGGAATGAGGGAGGAGGCTATGCCTGGGATGCAAAGTACCTAACCTGTGATTGATATAAAAATAAATAAATTAATAAAAAAAAAGACAAAAAAAAAACATGGGGCTAGCACAAGATGTCTTTCAGAATAAAGATGTTTGTTCGGAAAAACTGAAAATTTAAATTTAACCCTAGAATACCGGTAAAAGTGGAAGGAGAGACTTTACAAAATGACCCTCTAGCATCTTCCTATATGCTATGGCACAAACTCACGTACATTCATACACAATAAACATATAAATGATTTTTGAAAACCTAACGAGTCTAATTACTTGATAATAAATTCAAACCTGCCAACATCACCTACGATTACAGAGCACATTGAAATACATCAGTCATGTGACCAAGACTTGACACAGACTTGCCATACATTAGTGAATTATGGTCACTGCATAGGTTTTGTTATGGTCATATCTCACAATTTAGCAATTGGTCTCATGAGTATAGAAATTTTTTAGTCACTTTAATTATATACATACAGTAAGAGACTAGGCAGCAGAACAATTCTATTTAGTCTTTATTGATAAAATGAATAAATTTGAAAAGTTGAATAACAGAATGACTAACAGGAAATTTTGTCACTTTTTTAAACAAATATATAGCACTCAGTATCACTGTTAACAAAGAAATCCCTAAGAGATGTCCAAGATTAATTATTTTCAAGGTTCTTATTTTGTTTATAACACAGAACAGGTGACATGGAACACACAGGGGACAATTTCAGGAAGTAAAGAAGGGTTGGGCTGAGTAGAAAACTGTTTCTACACAACATGAATCTTTTCATAAGTCCACATCAGATGGGAAAACAGTCTGACCCAAGCGAAAGTTGTGATTTTGGTAAGTCATCTCTCTGATATTCTTCTTTTAGATAATTAATAAAATATTTCTAGTTATCTCTTTCTATCAATACCCACTATGAATTTGGTTGAGAATTGGGGTTTTTTTTGGTCTATTTCATCTTTAGAGTCCAATTAATGTGTTTTTTCAACCTCTTCTATTCCATAAGTGTGCATGCCTACATCAGAAAATAATCATTCTTTATCAGGTAATTTAGAAGAACAGTATAAGCTAACATTGTAAAAATGTCTTCTTCAATTTAACCAGATAACATATTTTAATTCAGAATGAAGAGTGTATTAGATAACATTCAGCATAGAAATAGTAAAAATTACAGCAAGTCAAGTGACATAATACATGGTTATTATAAAACTCAGATTTAAAAAATCTGAAAACTCATCTGCAGGTAGAAGGAGAATTAGCATCTCTCAGAAACGAGCCCCTAAATTATTATCAAATGTCTTGTGATCAGACCTGAATTCAGATACAATAGCAAAATTGGACTCAACAGGGTTTTTGTATCTTTTTCTTTCTCACACACACTGTGTCTGTTTGTGGATACAAATATAGACATATATATGCAATAATAACAATCATAGAATAAAAGGCTATCAACTTGACTGGTTACTGGAAAAGTTTAGGGAGTGTAGATGAGAAGGATTTGAGGAGCAGAAGGGGAGGGCAAAGTAATGTAATTCTACTTCAATTAAAAGCACATTTAATTTTAGAGTAAACCTACAGTCCCTAAATCAAAACAAAACAAAACAAACAGACAGACATAAACCCAACAGTAACCAACCTGCTAGCAAAGTAAGCTATTAGAAGCTACTACAATATCACTGTTTAACATCAGTATCTTATTTGGTATTTATTAAGTTGAATGAATATTACTAAATCCATAACTACTTATATAAAAATAAATACTGCAATGATTATAAAGCTAAGCACTTTGATAAAGAGCAAACAATATAGAAAAACATTACACATAGGAGAAATAGTTTATTTCTAGACTCTAAAAAATAATGATTCAGTTTTCTTTCCTTCATTAGTGTTTGTTAATGTAAAAGCCAACATTAGAATAGCTACTAAGTTAAAGGCAAAAATTACAGAGAAACTTTAATAGATTATTTTATTTCACTCGGTCTTTTGAAATACTGATAACTCCTGGACAAGAGAAGAGAAGTGTGAAGTGGTTTTATGTTCCTGAAAAATAATTTGCATGTCAAATATGTCTTTCATATCTGTATATCTCATAGTTACTGAACAGATAGGTGTAAACTTAGGAAAATTATAAGTAGTACATTTTTTAAATCACACACACAAACATGTATTTTATAGCAAGTATTTGTTACTTTATACATGCGATATCTATTATCATACATATATATCGTTTATGTGTGTGATTATGGTTATATAAATGTATTTTACTCAAAGAGCTTATTTGAGCAACAAAATCATTGCCTATCACTTGTTTAAAGATACCCTAGAGAATATGGTAAATGTTTATTCTGAGTAACATCGTTAAAGAGTTTTGAAAAAATCACCATCACCAAAATGTATCATGAAGCAAGTGTAAGATCTACCAATGTTGAAGATACACTAGAGAACGTGGTGAAAGGAGGCGACTAGAGGAGCCAATTTAAAAGGCCTTACTAGAGACTTCACTCTTTGCAGCACAAAGGACATTCTGACACAGCTCTGTAAAGAAATGTATTGGCTCTCTTAGATGGTAGTCCCTTTCATCTTGGCACCGTTCTATTTAACTTCCTAAACTTGTGCAAACCAAACACAATAACAGAAGATACGTTAAAGAGCACAGGAGAAAATTCAGGAAGATTCATCCCTACACAAAGAACAAAGACAACTAAGAAATGCTGAGAGTTGGAGTACATGTCTTCCTTGGGAGGAGCACATCAGTAGAGTATCCAATACCAAATGGTCAACCCTTACAATATATATTAAAATATATATGTAAAACACACACACATATATATATATATATATATATATATATATATACACATTTACATCATATACATATACATACTTAACAAAAACTGTTTAAAATAGAGGCCATGAATTTAAAAGCAAGCATGGAGTAGGTTTATTAAATAATTTGTAGGAAAGGAAGGGGGAAATGATATAATGATATTATATTCTCAAAAAAGAAAAGAAATAATTTTTTAAGTTATTCTAGAAATTTTCAGGTTGGTCAGAAACTGCTGTGTAGAAAAATGGAAATTATCAATGAATACTACACTTTTCTGTGTAACCAGCATATTTCCCTTAGGTATTTGGTAAATCTCCATAAGGTACATCTATATCATCTACTATAATACACCTATAGCAGATGGATGTGTTAGCTGATGTCTTCAGAACTTTTTTTTGCATTCATTCTCCATCCTTCTGAGTCCTCAGAAAACAGAAATTAAAAAAAAAATGATGATAGCATCAGGGATCTGATTGTTCACCTGCTGTATTCCCCTCACCTAGAGATTTCAAAGGATAAAAAATGATAAGGCCTACAAGTCAAAAATCACAAGAGAATTACTAATTGGAGGAGAAAATGGAGAATGATTACCCACCATCCAGCTTGAGTATTGTCAATTAGATTAGTATAAACATCCTGCCTGTGCTTTGAGGTGAATAATTGGTGCTCAATGAAAGTATAATTTCATAATAATCAGTCATTCAAAGAACAGATAAACTTGGGTGTTTATGTAATTTATTCTATTCTTTTTATTAATTAATTTATTTTTATCAATTATAATTTATTCATTCTGTATCCCAGCTGTAGTCCCTTCCTTATTCCTTCCCAATCTCACCTTTCCTCCCTCTTCTCCTCCCATACCCCTCCCCCAGTCCAATGATAGGTGAGGTCCTTCTTCCCTTCTATCTGACCCTAGCCTATCAGGTCTCATCAGGACTGGCTGCATTGTCTTTCTCTGTGGCCTGGTAAGGCTACTCCCCATCAGGGGGAGGTGATCAAAGAGCCAGCCACCTAGTTCATGTCAGAAAGAGCCCCTGTTCCCTTTACTAGGGTACCCACTTGGAGACCGAGCTGCCACGGAGTACATCTGTGCAGGGGTTCTAGGTTATCATCATGCATGTTCCTTGGTTGGAGTATCAGTCTCAGAAAAGACTCCTGTGCCCAGATTTTTTTTGGTTCTGTTGCTCTTTTTGTGGAGCTGCTGTACCCCCCAGGTCTTTCTATCTCCCCGTTCTTCAAAAAGGTTCCTTGCACTATGCCCAAGGTTTGGCTATGAGTGCCAACATCTGCTTTAATACCCTGCTGGGTAGAGTCTTTCAGAGGCCATCTGTGGTAGGCTTTTGTCCTATTTCGTGTTTTCTCCTTCTTCTAATGTCATTCCCGTTTGGCTTTCTGAATGAGGATTGATTGTCTGACCCAGGGACCTCCTTCTTGCTTAGTTTCTTTAAGGGTACAGATTTTAGAATGTTTATCCTAAATTATGATCAATAGATAAGTAACAATACAACATATACTACTGGTACATTGAAGATAGATAAAATATAATTTATATCAAGAAGTCACGAAATTCTCTCCCAACCCCAGCCTCCCTCCCTCATCTCCTCCCTGCCGCTTTGCAAGTCCACTGATGGGGGAGATCCTCCTCCCCTTCTATCTGACCTTACCTCATCAGGTTTCTTCAGGACTGGCTGCAATGTCCTCTTCTGTGGCCTTGCAAGGTTGCTCCTCCCTCGGGGGGAGGGGAGGAGGTCAAAGAGCCAGCCATTGAGTTCATGTCAGAAATAATACCTCTTCCCCTTTCTAAGGAAACCCACTTGGATACTGAGCTACCATGGCTTACATCCAAGCAGGGGTTCTAGGTTATATCCATGCATTGTCCTTGGCTGGTGATACAGTCTCATAAAAGATCTCTGTGCCAGGAAGCGGGCTCCAGCTGGAATATAGAGTTAATAAACTGTAACTAATATAAAAAAAGTTCAAGCTCAAAAAATAATCTACATAAAAAATTAAAAATATTCCTTATGTATCAGTGCACTAGGGGAGAGGTATAGAGAAGGAAGAGAGAGGAAGAGTGGGACCAGGAGGAGATGAGGGAAGGGACTACAACTGTGATATAAAGTCAATAAATTGTAAAATAATAATATCAATAATAATAATAAATTTTAAAATATATAAAGAAATTAATAACAAAAAAGGAAATGCTACTTATATTTAGAACTGCTTGTTCACCAAAATTTATTGCTCTGGCTATAGGCATTTTAAAAATATATTTGAATAAATAGATTTTAATGTCAAAAAAGAAATCACAATATTCCAAAATCTAAGGATTCTCAAATATAATTGCTGCAAGATATATAAGATATATATATATATTGTTTATGCAATTTAAGATTAATCTTTCTTTTCTAGTGCCAAGGTTGAACTACATATGACTTTTCTTTTTATTTATTTTTATTTTTTATTAATTACAGTTTATTCATTTTATATCCCCCCTGTAGCTCCCACCCTCCTCCCCTCTCAATCCCACCCTCCCTTCCCCTTCTTCACCCATGTCCCTCCCCAAGTCCACTGGTAGAGGAGGTCTTCCTCTCCTTCATTCTGACCCTAGCCTATCAGGTCTCATCAGTAGTGGCTGCATTGTCTTCCTGCAGGGTATCAAAGCAGATGCTGAGACTTATAGCCAAACTTTGGGCAGAGTGCAGGGAATCTTATAAAAGAAGGGGGAGATAGTAAGACCTGGAGGGGACAGGAGCTCCACAAGGACAACAACAGAACCAAAAAATCTCGGCTCAGGGGTCTTTTCTGAGACTGATACTCTAACCAAGGACCATTCATGGAGATAACCTAGAACTCCTTCACAGATGTAGCCCATGGCAGCTCAGTGTCCAAGCGGGGTTCCCTAGTAATGGGAACATGAGCTGATTGGCCTTCTCTTTGATAACCTCCCTCTGAGGGGGAAGCAGCCTTACATATGACGTTTCAAGCTCTAGTTGGAATATGTGTTGTGTTGTTCTTTGGTAAACCCACTCTTACAGGTATAATCAATTGTATTTTTATAATCAGTTTAATTGAATAACTTCTATGATATATAATCATTAACATGTAACTTTGAACCTGGCTTAATGTTTCAATCTGATATCTGTGTATATCTTATATGGCATTCTGTATTCTTTCTCATTGACTATTTCCCTCTGTGTACTTTAGCTTTAAGCCAAAATTTTAAGTTATTGATTTCTTAGATATTATTTTACTAATGTTCAATATCATTACACATGCTTCCAAAAATAGTATCATCCTGTCTATTTGTATAACAGTCACAGATGATACTTCTTTTCTTGAAGCGTTGTTTTTGATGCATTAGCTTTTACTTTGGGCAGCAATCTCACTCATATTTGGCTTAGATTTCTATTTACATTTTGCATATCTAATTCTCAAAGTAACTAGCCTACCTCGTACCTCTAGATGATTTTCTTTTTTTCTTTGCAGGTTGCTTCTGAGGACATATTGAGTAAAATGGATGGAGGCAATCAGTCTGTGGTGTCAGAATTTATACTCTGGGGACTCACCAATTCAAAAAATATTCAGGTCTTACTCTTTGTGATATTTTTGATTCTTTATCTCTTCATCGTGTCTGGAAATACTGTCATCCTGACCTTAATCACCACTGATCCCCATCTCCATTCTCCCATGTACTTCCTGTTGGCCAACCTGTCTTTTGTTGATATGTGTCTTTCCTCAAACAGTACTCCTAAGATGATCACAGACTTTCTCAGAGAAAACAAGACCATTTCCTTTGCAGGCTGCATTTCCCAGGTTTTTCTTTCCCATTGTATTACTGGAGGAGAGATGGTGCTGTTGGTGGTAATGGCTTATGACCGCTATGTGGCCATCTGCAACCCACTCCACTATTTCACCATCATGAGCCTGAAAAGATGCACTGGGTTGGTGCTGATTTCTTGGACCACTGGCTTTATACATGGTATAAGTTACCTGATAGTGAGTGTGCAGCTGCCTTTTTGTGGCCCCAAGGACATAGACAGTTTCTTCTGTGACATGCCACTGGTAATCAAGCTTGCTTGCATGGATTACCGTGATTTAAATACTTTAATGAATGCTGAATGTGGGGTTCTAGCTGTAACCTGCTTTACTCTGTTGCTAGTATCCTACACATATATCCTTATCACTGTTCGTCAAAGCTCCAAAGCTGGGGCATCTAAGGCCCTGTCCACGTGCACTGCCCACATCACAGTGGTGATGATCTTTTTTGTGCCCTGCATCTTTATCTATGTGTGGCCCCTCAGTATCACATGGTTGGACAAATTTCTTGCTGTATTTTATACTGTTTTTACACCTCTCCTAAACCCAGCCATTTATACACTGAGAAATAAAGAGATGAAAAATGCCATGAAAAGGTTCATAGGCAAATTTCTGAGTCCCAAAGAAAATTTCTAATATCTAGAAATGTGTGCTGATTCCTTCATATAAGACTGACTGAATTAAAAAGTTTTAAAAGTAGCAAATATTGTTTCTATTTAGAATTTCTACCAAGCCTTCAATAGAGATATATTTTAATATTTTAAAAAGAATATGGTATTTGCTAATCAATCATCAGAACACTGTGAATTTTTCACCTTAAAATGTCAATATTAATTATCATTCCATACAAGAATGTCATCAAACTATTCTATGTTTTAATAAAGTTGTATTAAACATTTTGACTAAATTCATATATTTAATTTTATGACTAAAATATTAATAAATTTTATCTGAGTATAAATCTGTATGCAAGTATTTATGCTCCAAACTGTTACTTCTTTTGCCAAATGGCCAACATTATCACTTATTTCTTAATCAAGGGTGTCTTCAAAATTAGTAATAAGCAGAAAAAAATTAAGAAATGATGAAACAAAGTGATAAACTTCACTAAAAATAGCAGTGAACTTTACTTTGTGTTTTTAATAATCAAATAAAGTATAATAAAATGAATGAATAAAGAATAATTAGATTTAAAAATTATCTCAATCTTGTAGTAAAACTTATTCTTTAAATTATTATTAGTATTGTATAATATTGTGAAATTTACTCACATATGGAATGCATGCATTAATAGACTAATTATTAAAACTACTTAATTCAGTTAACACACATGAGACATTTAAAAACATATTTTAAGGATATTATATATATTATTGCTGTTGTTCAGTGATGCTGCAGAGATGTCTAAAATAACCCACACTATTGACTTTGCCTTTGTTTGCCCCCTACAGCTATGTGCAAAGACCCTGTTGATGAATAACAACATACTTTGGTTTCAGGACATAGAGAAATCAATCCCAAAATGACTGGAGATTGCCTCCTATTCAGTACCATTAATGGTGCTAACAGTTGCTCGGAGCACTGAGGAAGAAACGACTCCAATAGTCTTTCCCAGCTCTAGACCATGCAAAGGAAAATACAAACCTACCTGGCAAGATGTGTGTACTACTGTAATAATGGCAATAGTCTGGTGGGGGAACCAGCTATATTTTGGATCCCTCTTTTACAGAAGAGAATTTATATATGATACTGTAAAGTTGGCTAAACTCCATAGTTATCAAGCAGTTTAATAGTTTCAGATTTTACATTTATTTTATTTATTTGGAGTTGACTTTTTCAAAGGATAAGAGATAAGGATTTAATTTTTTCTTTATATAGAAATAATATTTTCCTGACAACATTTGTTCAAGATTCTGCCTTTTTCATATATGTTATTTTGTCACCTTTGTTGAAAATCAGGTCACTGTAAGTTTGTGGACTTAAGTCAAAATCTTCTAATATATTTTATTCATTTACACAGTGGTAACAATCATGACATTTCTATGGTGTTTTGATAACTATGGCATTGTGGTAGAACTTGATCTCATGTATAATAGTTTAAAGAGCACTTTTTATTCATGAGCACTTTGACAATTTCTGTGCTTCCAAATTGTTGGGAAAAATTGTTATAAAATTGACAATTGCTTGACAGGTGATATTTTAATATGAATTGTGGCTTTGTGATAGGATGTTGACATCTAGATTTTGATTGTTGATTAATTTTTAAATGAATTTTTAGCCCATTAAACTAATAGCAAAAGGAAGGACAGTGAGCTAGAGGTTTAATCAAAATTCTAGGGCAAAATGAATGAAGAGGAAGGACACTGATCAGTTCTAGTCATTTGTACTCCAGGCTTGGCAGAGAGGGTCCTGGTGCAATGGGGAATGAGTAATAATGGAGTCCTTTACTAGATCCTGCATTTGGCATTGATTTTGGGAAAGAGTATATTGGGTGAATTCTACAGGTCTGTTACCATATCTGGCTATGTGGAGTGGGGCCTGGTAGAGTTTGTTGTGCAAAAATTACCAGTTCAGGATACTCCATTTCCATACACTTAACAATATTGTACATTTTCTATTTGTGTACATGGTGTGGAGGTTCAGAATTGTTCTTACCACGTACATAACTAAAAAATAACTGTTTACATAAATGTTCGCCATTTTCATTAGCATGAGTATTAAGACTATTTAATGGAATATAAATATATCAAAACACTATTCTTTATTTTTTCTAAAAACACTCTTCATTTTTTTTACAATTTATTCATTGTATAACCATATTGTAAACTCTTCCTTCAACTCCTCCAAGTTCCACTATCCCCCGCTCTTCCCTTGTATCCCCTATCCTTAGTCCATTGAAACAAGGAGTTCTCCTCCCCTGCCATCTGACCCTAACCTATCAAGTCTTATCAGAATTGACTGGACTCTCCTCCTCTGTGGCCTCACAAGGCCACATAACCAGAAGCAACTGATCAAAGAAAAGGCAATTGAGTTCATGATTATGGCAGATCTTGCTCTCCTTACTTGGGGACCCACATAAAGACTGACCTGTCTATAGGCTACATCTGAGTAGGGTCTAGATCCTCTCCATGCATGGTCCTTGGTTGGTGCATCAGTCTCTGCAGGAACCCCTGGCCTCAGATGTTTTAGCTTTGTTGGTCTTTTTCTGGGGCTCCTGACACATCCATGCCATTCTATACTCCCTTTTCTTCCATAAAACACTGTGTTTGTAAAACAGAATTTACAAACAAGGACAACCATGCATTGTAAGAGCCAAAACGTACCCCATGCTTGAATATTTGAAATGCTATAATAATGGCAATCAAACCACTGCTAATATGCCTAATACATGGTATTGGCAATGCTCTAAGGAAAAAATAGTTATCATGTCAGCATAGTGATACTGTGGGGTTTTGTGCTGTTTGTGTTGTCTTATTTCTTAAGCAAGATGATAGACACCAGAGTTTTTACTTCATTACCGTCCTCAATGCTGTACTCACCTTCCTCATGTAATAAAGGCTTGTTTGACTGATAAAGGGCTTTGGAAAGAGGATGTGTTTATAATTTGATGGTGTATATTGGGATGACAGAAACTTAGGAGGTAGCATTTTATTCAATAGCATGAAATCTTGGGGAAATGCCTGTGAGAACTATATCTTGTCATTTTCTCTCAGTTTTTCCACTCCTTCCTCGATCCATCCGTCCCTCTTACCCTAACTCTCTCCTGGCTGGCATGATATAAGTAGCTCTGTTCCACCAGACAACAGAAGCTCAAAATGGATCTAATTAATTGCATACCAGAAATCTCTAACCCATGAGCTGAAATCAAACTTTTCGCTTCTAAATGTACTTTCTCAAGACACATTAACTCGAGGTAATAAACAATATAAAAGATATTATATTCTTCGATAAAGGTGCTACAATTCTCAGTAAGAAGTAAGAAAGGAAAAGAGAATTCTTTAGCAACAGGAAGTTTCTCTGATCTTCCAGCATAAAAAGCAATATCCTATATTTCAGTTATTACAGTTATAAACAATGAAGAGGAATGCTGGGTACATACTGTATGACACTGGGTGCCATCTCACAGTGTTATCAGTTTTTAGTCCTATGTCATTTCTAGTTGTTTTGGCAGCTAACCTATGAATGGATTATGAGGCACAATTGAAAGTCCTGGATCTCTGTAGCACAATATAAATTGCTGGGAAATTAGTTCCATTCATTAAGTTACTATGTTTACAAATCACTTAAGTAAGACACTTGCTTTAATTGTTTTTGTTCATAAAGTATTTCTATCAACACTGTCCATAAAAATCAGTATAGTTAATATTATTGTTAATTAGTTAATCATAACAATGTTAAAGGTACAGGAAGATTTTGATATACATTAGCATTGTATAATGACTTAATCGCTAATGCTCCTCTATTTTATCTTGGAAATTTATTTTTAATTAAATTTTTATTTTTTATATTATATTGTATCCCAGCTGTAGCCCCCTCTCTCATTCTCTCTCAATCCCTCCCTCATTTCCTCCCTGACCCTCTCAAAGTCCACTGATAAGGGAGGTCTCCTCCATTTCCATCTAACCCTAGCTTATCAGGTCTCATCAGGACTGGCTGCAATGTCCTCCTCTGTGCCTAGCAAGGCTGCTCCTCTCTTGGGGGGGGAGGGGAGTCAAAGAGCCAGCCACTGAGTTCATGTCAGAGACAGTCCCTGTC
>CM053748.1:22945476-22987796 GCA_028658305.1 Pachyuromys duprasi
GTAAAGATTTGTGTTGGTATTTTGATGGGAATTGCATTGAATCTGTAGATTGCTTTTGGTGAGATGGTCATTTTTACTATGTTAATCCTGCCAAGCCATGAGCATGGGGATCATTCCATCTTCTGATATCTTCTTCTAATTCTTTCTTCAGAGACTCGACATTTTTTCATACAAGTCTTTGACTTGCTTGGTTAGAGCCACACCAAAGTACTTTATGTTCTTTTTGGCTATTTTGAAGGGTGTTGTGACCCTCATTTCTTTCTCAGCCCTTTTGTCTTTTATATACAAGAGGGCTACTGATTTTTCTGAGTTAATTTTGTATCCAGCTACTTTGCTGTAGGTGTTTATCAGTTGTAGGAGCTCTCTGGTAGAATTTTTGGGGTCACTATAATGTCATCTGCAAATAATGATACTTTGACTTCTTTCCAATATTTATCTGCTTGATCTCCTTTAATTGTCTTATTGCTCTAGCTAGGATTTCCAGAACTACGTTGAAGAGATATGGAGAGAATGGCAGAGAAACACTTAAAGAAATGCTTAACGTCACTAGTCATCACAGAAATGCAAATCAAAATGATCCTGAGAGTTTACCTTATACCCATCAGAATAGCAAAGATAAAAAAACTCAAGTGACAACACATGCTGGAGAAGTTGTGGAGAAATGGGAACTCTCATCTACTGCTGATGGGAATGTAAACTTGTACAATCACTCTGGAAATCAATCTGGTGCTTTCTCAGACAATTAAGAATAGTGCTTCCTCAAGATCCAGCTATACCACTCCTAGGCATATATCCAAAAGAGGTCAAGTACACAATAATAACATTTGCTCAACCCTGTTTGTAAAAGTTTTATTTTTAATAGACAATAACTGGAAACAACCCAGATGCCCCTCAACTGAGATATGGATACAGAAATTGTGGTACATCTACAAAATGGAATATTGCTCAGTAATAATAAACAAGGAAATCATGAAATTTACAGTTAAATGGTAGGTACTGGAAAAGATCATCCTGAGTGAGGTGTCCCAGAAACAGAAAGACACACAGGGTATATACTCACTCATAAGTGGATATTAGATATATAATATAGGTTAAACCTACTACAATCTGTACACCTAAAGAAACTAATCAAGAAGGAAGACTCTGGCTAAAATGCTCAATCCCCAGCCAGAAAGGCAAAGCAGATTGACTTCAAAAGAAAAAATTGGAAACAAGCTAGAAGCCTGTCACAGAGGACCCCTGAAAGGCTCTATCCTTCAGGGTATCAAAGCAGATGCTGAGACTTATGGTCAACCTTTGGGCAGAGTGCAGGGAATCTTATGAAAGAAGTGGGAAATAGTAAGACCAGGAGAGGACAGGAGTTCTACAAGGTGAGCAATAGAACCAAAAAATCTTGGCATAGTGGTCTTTTCTGAGACTGATACTCTAACCAAGGACCACTCATGTAGATACCCTATAACCTCTGCACAGATGTAGCCCATGGCAGTTCAGTGTCCAAGTGGGTTCCATAGTAATGGGAACAGGGACTGTCTCTGACATGAACTGATTGGCCTGCTCTTTGATCACCTCACCCTGATGGGGGAGCAGCCTTACCAGGCCACAGAGGAAGACAATGCAGCCAGTCCTGATGAGACCTAATAGACTAGGATCAAAAGGAAGGAAAGGAAGACCTCCCTTATCAGTAGACTTGTGGAGGGGCATGTGTGGAGAAGGGAGAAGGAAGGATTTGGAGGGGAGGCAGGAGGGAGCTACAGAGGGGATACAAATTGAATAAAGTGTAATTAATAACAATTTAAAAAAGATTGTATGTAGTATTCTCTAAAGAACTGAAAGTTAACTACTTTTCATCAATAGGCAATTTTAAAACCAGTCCTATGGACAATTAGAAATCTGTAGATTTTAGTATGTTTATCCTATATAATATAGCTAATATCTACTTATAAGTAAGTACATACCATGTATGTCTCTCTGCTTCTTCTGGGATACCTTCTGGGTTTTTTTTCTAGTTTGATCCATTTGCCTGCAAATTTCATGATTTCCTTGTTTTTATTTGCTGAGTAGTATTCCATTGTGTAAATATACTACAGTTTCTGTATCCATTCCTCCATTGAGGGATATCTAGGTTTTTTTTTTCAGATTCTTGCTATTTTAAAGCTGCTATGAACATAGTTGAGCAAATGTCCTTGCTGTATGGTTGATAATCTTTCAGATATATGCCCAGGAGTGGTGTAGCTGGATCTTGAGGTAGCACTGTTCCCAGTTTTCTGAAAAAGTGACAGATTGTTTTCCAAAGTGGTTGTACAAATTGACACTCCCACCAGCATTTTCAGAAAATTATGAATAGTTCTACGTCAAGATCCAGCTATACCACTCCTAGGAATATACCCAAAAGTTGCCTCACCAATCAATAAAGACATTTGTTCAACTATGTTCATAGCAGCTTTATTTGTAATAGTCAGAATCTGGAAACAACCTTGATGTCCCTCTAAAGAGGAATGGATACAGAAAGTGTGGTATATTTATACAATGAAATACTACTCAGCAATTAAACAAAAGGACCATGCATGGAGAGGACCTAGACCCCCTGCTCAGAGGAAGCCTAACTCAGGCAGTTCAGTTTTCAAGTGAATGGGGTTCCCTAGAAATGGGGGAAGGGCCTGTTTCTGAAGTGAGCTCAGTGGCAGGCTCTTTAATCATCTCCTGCTGGGGTGGTGCAGCCTTGCCAGGCCACAGAGGAAGATGATGCAGGCAGCCTTATTGAGACCTGATAGGCTAGGGTTAGATAGAAAGGGAGGAGGTCCTATCAGAGGATTAGGGAAAGGGCATAGGGTGAGAAGAGGGAGGGTGGAAGGAGATGAGAGAGGAGGCTGCAGCAGGGAGACAAAGTGAATAAATGTAATGAATAAATAAACAAACAGATAGATAGAACTATTCTTATATTCTTATATATTGCAAAGAGAGAGAGAAATTAGATTAGTGAATGAAGGGAACAATATATTTGTGGTTCCTAGAAAAAGAATCTCTCTCTCTGTGTGTCTGTTTCTTTGTCTATCTCTTTCTCTACATCTCTCTCCCTGTCTGTCTGTGCCTTCACCCCAAGTGTGTGTTTGTGTGTGTCTTTACATGTGCATGTATGCTTGTGCACATAGCCTGATGTGTGTGGAACTATGTATGCATATGTGCAGATGTTTGTGGAGGTCACAGCACACCTCTAAAGGTATTCAGCATGGTTTCTAAAACAGTGTCTTTTACTCTTTGTTAGACTAGGCTGTCTGGCTAGTAAGCTCAGAGCTGAGGTTACAAACATATACAATTAAGTTTAGCTTTTCCACATGGGTTGAATTCAGGTATTTGTTCTTACTGGCCAGCATCACCCTAGTGTTAATGATTTTATTTGTAATTATGTAAACCACTTTTGATTCTCAAATAACACCTATAAAATAGGACATATTTAGTAAACTCTAGTTTATATCCTTACTTATTCTTGCTAAAAAAGGAAACAATTTTATCATTTTAAATGCTCTATTAAATATGTATGAATGTAACACATGTATCTCTGTTTTAACATAAAATTTGCATTTTGTACCGACCCTTTGGCCCTTAACATTACCTAATGTGTCTATGGCTTGCAGATGGCTCCACTGTAGTGTCTGGAAAATTAACTAGTTTGTTTTGTAGTTATTTACTAGACTATTATTTAACTTAAGCGAAGAATGGTTACTGATCTTCATTTCAGCATTATTTCCTTATTTATCATTTACTAGTTTATCACTTGATGTGAAGTTTGAATGCTTTTAGTCTCATGGCTAAGTTTTATGCACTTTTGAGAAGAGAGCTCTTGGATTGAAGGCAGATTTCTGCATTAAAGATTAGTTAGATGTTATCTTTCTGCTATTGACATGAAGTTATGCCATTTTGGTTATCACTAACAACATAATTAGAAATTCATCTTTCTCTATATCTTCATCTTTAAGTTGTATTTTTAACATTGAAATAATATATTTTATAGGCCAGTGATGATATTTAAATATAATTTTTGCATGCATGTATTTTATCATGAAATAACTTCAACATTTTTCTTATAAATATGAAATTCATCTTGCATATAAGCTGTAAGATTATATATTTTGCCCAATTTTCTATTAGAATATTACTTATATATAATAATGGCTGTTTTTTAAATATGAAAGTTATTACTTTTATTAATTCTCTCATTTATTTTAGGTATACAATATGCAATAAAATAAACGCACTTGTACATAAATGTACATATTTCCATTGAAACTACAATGTCCGAAATGAACATCTACGAAGAGTGGAAAATGTCAGTCCCTAAACTAAGTTGTTAAATAGCAAGTTTGAAAACTCTTGTTTAGGTTAACCTCGAGGATTAGTATGGATAACATAGTTCAACCTCCTAGTCACTGAGTGGTGAATATAGAACGGATTAATATTGCCTTATGTATCTGCACTATTTCATTACTTCTCATAACAACTATATCTGATGCCTTACAGATTATAAACAAATACTCATAATTGTGTTTAGCAAAGTTTAAGAGGAATTGCACCACAATCTTTTTACTTTAAAACTCTGATAATGGAAAATGGTAGATGTATGTAAATCACATGCTTTGTGTCAGCATGGTAAGAGGCTGGAACAGTTAATTCTTGTTACTGTTTTACAATTTGTTGTATCACAGGTTTTCAAATAACTTGTAGACAAATAATATTGGAAAGATCAGTCTTCCTACCCTACCCGGTAATATACTAATAGACTGGTTTATTATAGTAATAGGAGACAAATTATAGAAAATTACCAGGTAGGAATATCTTTTAAGAATCTCAGTAGTTGGCATATGAACTCTTATTTTTGAGCACATTTTTAGTATCATAGGTAATAATTCTTTCACGATGTTTCCATGTAAATTAGCCAAATGAAATTTTCTTTAATGTAAAATAGTCCAGCTTATATCTTTTATCATCTCAAACCAAACCTCAAAATATTCAGAAAATCTGTTGTGAACAAATAATAACATAATAATACCTTTAACTGTTCTAAAATAAGTGAAATGTTACTTTGATTTGTGGTATTAATTTTGTACCTAAATAAAAATATAAGCTGTGATTACATAGAATAAATTGAGGCACTATTAGAACCTTTTAAACAATTTTTATGAGAGGCAAAATAGAATTTTATAATTGACACAAGGTCTGCTGAATAATTTAATAACTTCTTTTCATTATTTCAATCTTATGGGTACAGAAGATCTAAGACTTTACCCCAAACTTTAAATTCCGTTGTCTCAGACGTCTCATTGCTGTTTTCATCTCTGTGTTCCTCAGTGTGTATATAACAGGGTTCAAGAGAGGAGTGACCACAGAATAAAACACAGCAAGGAATTTATCTAATGACTTGATAGGAAAGGGCCAAGCATAAATGAAGATGCAAGGTCCAAAGAACAAAAGAACTACTGTGATATGAGCAGTCAGTGTGGACAGAGCCTTAGATGACCTATCAGAAGGGCGGCGCTGGATGGTCATCAGAATGACACTGTAGGAGATGATTAGGAGAACAAAAGAAAATACAGTGAGCATACCACTGTTGGCAATGACCATGATGTCTAACCTATATGTGTCTGCACAGGCAAGTGTGAGCACTCTAGGAAGGTCACAATAAAAACTGTCAACCTTATTGGGACCACAGAAAGGTAAGTTCACTGCAAAAGCCAATTGGCTCACTGAGTGTAGAAAGCCAATTCCCCATGCAGTAGCCACAATGCCAACACATACATTACCACACATAATTGTCATGTAGCGTAGAGGCTTACAAATTGCAACATATCTGTCAAAGGCCATGGCGATGAGAATCACCAGCTCACTTCCCCCAAAGAAGTGAAGGAGAAATATTTGTGCAAAGCAGCCCTTGACAGAGATGACTTTGCGTTTGCAGAAAAAATCAGCAATCATCTTTGGGGCTGTGACAGAGGACAGACACAGATCAATGAATGAAAGGTTGGCCAACAGGAAGTACATAGGGGAGTGGAGGTGGGAATCAGAAACCACAGTTATGACAATAAGAAAGTTTCCAAACACAATTCCTACATAGAAAACAAAGAAGAATGCAAACAGAAAGATCTGAAGTTCCCAAGAATCGGAGAGTCCAATAAAAATAAATTCGGTCACCACAGAGTGATTTGTTTCCCTTGTTGATTCATTCCAGAAGAGAGTCTCTGCATTTGCCTTGGAGAAAAGACAATGAAAAGGAAGTCAGAGTTGATACAAGCAGTTTCTATACTCTGCTTACTCATTAAGAAATTTCTATGATCTATTGCATAAAAGCCTCCAAAACTATAAGCAAAAGTCATAATTTATACTACACTGTTTCCTTGCTTTTCTTGTTCTTCAGGTAGCCAAGCCTTCCAGATCTCCATGGTTATAGATTCCATTCTAACTAATGTCATTGTCAATGCTGCTCTTTGCTGTAAAGAAAGACTTACTTCCTTTATCTCTGAATGTCCAGACACTGAGATGTATAGAACATTCCTTACTTTTTTAGTGTTAAAGTGCTTAGGAGAAAAGTGATTTTGCCAAAATGGAAGAAAATGTGGAAAATCGAAAAGACAAAAATAAGTAAAAATATAGTTTTTTAAAATTATGTGACACAGCCCACATTTGTAAGATAATAGTCAGAGATGGATATGATGAATAAGGTATTTTGGGAGCTATGAGGATACAGAGAATTATATTTTAAAACATTTTTGGAAGAATGCTCTTAATTGTTATTTGTTTGGAGATGTATTTACTCACAACCAATTGTGCTTACAAGTTATGTTGATCTTTCCATTATTCCACATCTTTTTTCTTACCCCTGTTTAATTAAATATCACATGCACAAAATCATATGAAAATTTAATGATTATCTCTTTTCCAAATATAAGAACCATATCTGACCATAAAATAATTTATTAAACTTTTTTTTAGTTCACGTTTTCTTAATCTAGTAGAAATAGAATCATCTGAACACTGACAACACCCTATGATAGGATTCCTATTGTGAGATACATTATGGTGTTACTAGATCATTTAAACTTTTATTTAGAGTCATGCTATGCAAAACAAAACACTTACTATGCATACTATATTTTGAGTTTTAATTTTTTTTCAAAATGTTGAAATATTTTGAGACTAGAGAAGATAGAAAAGGAAAAATTCCAGGTCATATATGCATGGGAAATATACCAAGGATGAAGATGGTTCAAGGGTTCTCATCTTCTTGAAAATCAAAAATTACCATAGTAGAAATTAAGAATTTAAGAATGGAATTTTTGTAATAAAGAAACCCTGTGTTTCACCATGGGTCACATCTGCAAAACTATGTTGCTAAGTGGAGAGAGATACAATATATTCTTTATCTAGTGTGCATTTACTAGCCAGTTGCCTCAAAAATTCATTTGGGAATGTTAAAAAAATTCAAAAAGTTTTAGAAGAATTTAAGGATCCTATGATTACATTTTCATTCGGTTAAGGAATTCTCCTGAATTTCTCACATTGCTTATATGATGATAATTAATGACCAAGCCTGTCTAAGGAGAAAATACTGTTATTGCCTACCTTTGAATTCCAAAATTACAATTTTGTGTTTTTTTGTATAAGCACCCTTTACCTTGACTTATTTTTTAAAAATATATTTATTCATACTCATTGGAATGGGAATCATGACTTCGGGTTTAAGTTCCGATCCCCTGCTTGATTCTGTATGTATTAAGAGAAATTCCTTAGTCCTTATTTTTTCTCTTTTCAAAATAGTACAACACAATCAATACTTCTCAAAACTTCCACAGTTGGAACAATATATTTTGCAGCTTCTACGTGGAAGAAATGTTAACAACCAAGTTTCCCTGGAATTCTTTCTATTTAAAAAAAACACAGAAAAAATGATAGATTTGGAGAACAAAGGTATTATATAATATCACCAAATAGAGATGAAGTAATTTGGCGACTTAGTAAAACTTGTGTTAGAGTCAATATTTATTGCTACTAGAACACCATCAGCAAGGATTATCGCTTCAGTATTACTCACATTACAGGATTTTCCATTTATTTTCCTGAAGGAAAACAAGAACAACAACAAAAACCAACAAAAACGAAAACATAATTGAATTCTGCAGAATGAGTTTCTACTGACAGAAACATTTAAATATCAATAAATTTCTAACCCATAGTTGTTTCTACTGATGAATTTCAATTTTGTCATTCCACTTACCTCTTTCATAACTTGAGGAAGACAGTAGTAATTTTAAGAGATAGAACAGTACAGAGTCTGTCTTATACACACTTTCAAAGCAGTGGCATTACAGGGAGATTGGTTTTTATTTGAATTGTCCTCTTGAGCAAACTGATTTCATGAAGCCCGTGGAGGATCCAGAAACAGCCTGAGACTTACTTGGCAAAGTGATGCACAGTGTCACAGGTTTTCCTTTGGCCTTTGCAGGAAACATGTTCTATTCCTGAGTTAAGGGACACTGCCACATTTTTTGGACCAGTGGATAATTTTACCATCTCACTCAATCAAAGTTTGAGAGCCAAAAAATAAAATAAATAAGAAAATATTGAGAAATTAAATTCTAAATATATCAATTAAGCAGTGAATAGTTACATTTAGATTTTATAAGAATGGAATACCTTAAGCCATTAATGAACACTATGTGGAGAACACATTAAAAAACTTCCTGACTAATAATAAAAGTCTCAGTACTTCTAGTTTTCTTTATTTTTCAGCTTTAATTACCAGGAAGACATTAAAATGAGCTGAGATAAACAACTAATGCTTCTAAATTATATCTAACTTCAGAAAATAAGTCTGATGTACTGTAAATTGTACATGTCTGTCTTTTTTTTCTGTAAGTCTTGAAATTCGTTGAGGAGGCCTACCAAGCCAATAAGACTGTGCTATTATAATATACAAAGTTTTGATAGAGTTGAGAGATATACAAAAGTATTGCATGGTTCAAAATACTGCAGTCCATGTCTTAAAGTACAATGTAAAATATTCTTTGCAAACACAGCTGGGAGGAACACACACAAGTTTTAATAGTGTTGCTTTTCCTATTTTTTTCTTAAAATGCACAGGAATATTTTCTCCTCAATTTACGCCTTTGTTGCTTTACATAAATATATATTTTATCCATTGGATTCACATAATTTCTATAAGAGACATCTATTAATATTTACTGTTGTCTGATTTGCAAAAAAAATGCTGATAAAGTTAAATCCACATGTGTGGATTTTTACAAGCAAAATAACAGAACTCTGTGAAGCAATTTCTGATAATTACACATTAGGTATGCTAATTTTAAAAATGCACAAGTCACCCCAGTTTCTTGACCTGCACCATTTTCCTAGACACACACTTAGCTGCGGGCTCCCAAGACCAGCATGGATCAGGGAGCAGTTCCCCAACCTGTGCCATTCCCAGACATCCACCAGTCTGAGATACTGGAGACCAGCAAGGAGCAAGGATCAGAAGGAAAACCAGAGAACTTAAGCCATCTGAGACCATGAGCTCCACCTACAACCCCAAAGACCTATTACTTTCAGAGACCACCAGACCTGCTAATAAGTGTCAACCAAATGGCTCAAAGTCAGCGCAAGAACACCAGCACCAAAACCCAGCTATCTTACCATAACAATCCCTGAGGATCCTTTCACACCAAAAGCACAACAATATTAAGTGTGAGGTTATCTGAAGGTGATAGAGGCCTTAAAAGAAGAAAATAAATACCTTAAAGAACTGCAGGAAAATACAACTAAAAAGGTGAAGGAAATTAATACTTTAAAGAAACACAGGAAAATACAAACAGGTAAAGGAACTGAATAAGTCCTTTGAAGAAATACAAGAAAATACAACTAAACAGGAGACAGAAATGAATAAAACTGTCCAGGATCTAAAAATGAAAATAGAAGCAATAAAGAAAACACAAACCAAAGCAATCCTCGAGATGGAAATTCTAGGGAAGAGAACAGGAGCTACAGAGACAACATCAATAACAGAATATAAGACATGGAAGAGAGAATCTCAGGTGTAGAAGATATGATTGAATTAATGGGTATGTCAGTCAAAGAAAATGTTAAATGTAAAAACATCCTGACATAAAACATCCAAGCAATCTGGGACAATACTAAAAGACTAAAACTAAGATTTGCAGAAGTGGAAGAAGACTTCAAACTACAAGGCCCAGAAAATATTTTCAACAAAATTATAGAAGAAAACTTTCCCAACCTAAAGAAAGAAATGCCTATAAACATACAAGAAATCTACAGTACATGAAGTAGATTGGATCAGAAAAGAAAACCCTCTTGTCACATAATAATAAAAACACTGAATGCACAGAACAAAGAAAGAATATTAAAAGCTGCAAGAGAAGAAAGCCAAGTCACATATAAAGACAAACCTATCAGAATCACAGCTGACTTGTCAACAGACACTATGAAAGCCAGAAGGGCCTGTTCAGATGTCATGCAGACACTAAGATAGCACAGCTGTCAACTCAGACTACTGTACTCAGCAAAACTTTCAATCATTGTAGATGGAAAAAACAAGGTATTTCATGACAAACCTAATTTTAAGCAGTACATAGCCACAATCCCAGCACTACAGAAGATACTAGAAGGAAAACTCCGACCCAAGGGGGCTCAGTACACCCACAAAAGCACAGGGAACAAATAACCCTACAGCCAAAACCAAAAAATGAAAAAATAGCAGTTCTAATATCTAATAAAACAGACTTTCAAACAAAAATAATCAAAAGGGATGGGGAAGGGTAATTCATACTCATAAAAGGAAAAATTGACCAGGATGCCTACACACACGATGATCTCATTAGATGCTGAAAAAGCCTTTGACAAAATCCAAAACCAGTTCATGTTTAAAGATTTGGAGATATCAGGGATTCAAGCACACACCTAAGCATAATAACAACAGTATACAGCAAGCCAATAGCCAACATCCAAGTTAAACAGAGAAACTTAGTGTTTCTGCTTAAATCAGGGGCTAGACAAGGCTGCATACTCTCACCGTATTTCTTCAATATAGTACTTGAAGTTCTAGCTAGAGCAATAAGATAAGGAAAGGAGATTAAGGGTATAGAAATTAGAAGAGAAGAAGTCAAAGTATCACTATTTATAGGTGATAAAATAGTGTACATAAGTGACCCCCGAGATTTTAGCAGAGAACCCCTACAGCTCATAAACACCTGCAGCAAAGTGTCGATACAAAATTAACTCAGTAAAGTCACTAATCCTCATTTATACCCCCAACACAAGGGTTGAGAAAGAAATTAGGGGGAAAAAACACCATTCACAATGGCAACAAATAATATAAAATGTCTTGGTGTACCTCTAACCAAGCAAGTGAAAGTCCTGTATGACAAGAACTTCAAGACCAATAGAAACAACTACCAGTCCCATGCGAACTTGTAGAGACTGAGACATCAACTACGGAGCATGCCATGATCTGGACCTAGGGCAACTTGGTCTTCATATGGATGCCTAGCAAGTGGAGGGGAGAGGGATACATAGACTTTGTTGCCTGCTTTTGGATCATTTTCTCCTGGCAGCGCTACCTTGCCTGGCCTCAGGGGATGAAGATATGCTCAGTCTTGATGTGATTGGATGTGCTGAGGAAGGTTAATATGGGGTAAAGAGAACGCCCCTTTTCTGGGAGGAAATGGTAAAAGGATGGGGAAAGAAGAATAAGTGTGGAAAGACTGGGAGTAGAGAGAGGGGGTGACCCCTCAGGATGTCAAGAAGTAGCATATAAAAATAAATAAATGCATTGGTTAATTAATTAATTAATATAAATTTTACCTAAGAGACAAAAAAAATCCACATGTAGTACTTTTATTTTAGGATCAGCAGGATTTATTGTAACCCCATATCAAGTAAATTTGTTTGAGAGATACACTCCTTAATTTTCTAAAATCATTAAAAGAAATGTCTATATTCCATAGAGTTCATAGTTGTGGCATCAATTCATACCGGCTAATATCACATACAGTTACAGATCATACTTCATCAGTAATGTGACCAATATTTGGCACAGATTTGACATGCTTTAAGGAATTGTGTTCGCTGTACAGGTTTTGTTCTTGTCACATATCTCACTTTTAGCACAGGGTCTCAAGACTGAAATTTTTAGTCACTTAAATTATATTGTTACAGTATCAGACCAGGCAGCTGCAAGCTATTTTTTAAAATTCCTTATAAATGAAGTGAATAGTTTTGAAAAGTTCACTAAAATTATCAGTGCTGGGATGACTAATAAGAGGTTTTCCTTGTCCCTCTTCCTATTTTCAAAAATATGTAGTACTCAGTATCATTGTTAACAGAGAAATCCCTAAAGATGTCCAAGATAATTATTTCTTAGGTTCTCATTTTGTTCAGAACACAGAAAAGGTGACATGGAACACACAGGGGACAATGAAGTGAAGGAGGGTTGGGCTGAGTGGAAAGCCATCTTGACATGCATGAATGTCTTCATAAACCCACAGCAGATGGGAAGAAAACCTGACCCAAGAGAAAGTTGTGATTTTGGTAAGCCATCTCTGATATTCTTCTTTTAGGTAATTAATAAAATATTTCTAGTTATCTCTTTTTACCATTATATGTTATATATAAAGTTCAGAATGTGGTTTTGACTTTCATCAATTTGAGTACAATATTTTGTTTTTTTCCACTTCTGTTACATGAATGCTCTAGTCTACCTCAGATAATCTATTTGAGTAGTATACAGCTAATATTTTACAAATATTAACCAGACAGAATAGTTTTGAGTCAAGGAGTGCATAGTAGATATGAAAACTTTCAGAATAGAATTGGGCATAAAAATAAAAGCATTTTGAGTGATCATTGTGGGTAATAGCTCAAAAAATTCTGTCAACTGTTGTTTGCTAGGAGAAGAATTAGTGTCTCCAAGGGATGAGGCCCTAATTTATTGTTAACTATAGAGTGGTCAGTCTTGAAACCATATACAATAAAAATGCTTTCGGCAGATTGAATTTATATGTTTTTGTGCATACATATGCACACATATACCATATATGTAACAAGGAAAAGAGACTAACCACTGAAAGGTATCATGGGAACAATATAGGGAGGTGGGATTTGTGAGGGGTATGGGAATAAACGGTATTGGTATTGGTTTGGTATCAGTATTGGTGATAAAAGGAAAGGGAAATCATGTAATTCTACTCCAACTAAAAGCATAATAAACAAGCAAAATCTATATACAACAAAAACAAAAGAAAACATGACACAACAACAGACAATCTGCCAGCAAAGCAAGCTATTAGAAGTTACTGGAATGCCACCATTCAGCTCTCAATGTATATCACCTGCTTATACATACGGTTTTCTGACTGCATCTATAAATGCTTACATAAATATGAATACTGAGACTATTACAAAGTTTAGCACTTTGATAAAAGGGCCATTCAGTACATAAATGCATGGAAAAACACAAGAAAATAAACAGACTCTAGACTCTTAAAAAGATAATTCGTTTAAGTTTCTTTAATCAGTTTTTTTATTTCTCAACATAAAAACAACATTAGATATTCTAAGAGAATTTCTACTAACTTAGATGTAGAAGAAAAAAATAACAGGACAAGGTCCTACCACAGAGGGCCTCTGAAAGACTCTACCTAGCAGTGTATCAAAGCAGAAACTGAGACTCACAACAAAACCTTTGGCAGAGTGTAGGGAATCATATGAAAGAAGGGGGAGTTAATATGATCTGGAGAGGATAGGAGCTCCACAAGGACCAGATATATATGGGCACAGGGGTCTTATATGAGACTGTTTCTCCAACCAAGGATCATGGGTGGTTATAACCTAGAACCTCTGCTTGCCTGTAGTCCATGGTAGCTCAGTATTCAAGTGGGTACCCTAGTAAGGAAAACAGGGACTATTTCTAACATGAACTCAATGGTGGGCTCTTTGACCTCCCCACCCTGCAAGGGAGGAGCAGCCTTCTTAGGCCACAGAGGAGGACTTTGCAGCCAGTCCTGAAGAGACCTGATAAACCAGGGTCAGATGAACGGGAAGGAGGTCCTCCGGTATCATTGGACTTGGAAAGGGGCAGGGAGGAGATGAGGGAGGGAGGGTGAAATTGGGAGGGAATGAGGGAGTGGGATTCACTGGGATACAGAGTTAATAAAATGTAAATAATAATAAAAATAAAATTAAAAAATAAATAAATGCAAAAATTACAGAGATGCTTTAATTGATTGTATTTCATTAGACCTTTGACAGTAGTGATACCTCTTGGGCAAGAAAAGAGAGGGTGAAGTGGCTATTATGTTCCTGAAAAAAATTTGAATTTCAAATATGTAGCTTGCATTTGTACATTTCACATATACATAGTATAGTTTACTTTTAGACTTTTAGAGAGATAATTCATCTTATTTTCCTTCATTAATTTTTATGTTAGTTAATGTAGACGCTATTAGATTTTTAATAATTATTTTTATTTTTATTAATTACAGTTTATTCACTTTGTATCTCTCCTGTACCTCCTTCCCTCCTCCCCTCCCAATCTCATCCTCCCTTTTCCCCTCCCATGTCCCTCTCCCAGTCCACTGAAAAGGGAGGTCCTCCTCCCATTCCCTCTGAAGTTAGTCTATCAGGTCTCATCAGGAATGGCTGCATTGTCTTCTTCTGTGGCCTGGTAAGGCTGCTCCCCACTCAGGGGAAGTGATCAAAGAGCAGGCCAATGAGTTCATGTCAGAGACAGTCCCTGTTTCCATTACTGTGGAGGCCACTTGGACATTGAACTGTCATGGGCTACATCTGTGCAGAGGTTCCAGGCCATCTCCATGAGTGGTCCTTGGCTGGAGTATCAGTTTCAGAAAAGACCCCTGTACCCAGAATTTTAGGATCTGTCGCTGTCCTTGTAAAGCTACTGTCCTCTCCAGGTCTTACTATCTTTCACTTCTTTCATAAGATTCCCTGTACTCTGCCCAAAGTTTGGCTATGAGTCTCAACATCTGCCTCAACACCCTGCAGGGTAGAGCCTTTCAGAGGCCTCTTTGGTAGGCTCCTGTCCTGTTCCCTGTTTTCTCCCTTCTCCGATGTCCATCCTCTTTGAATTCCTGAATGGGGATTGAGCACCTTAGCCAGAGTCCTCCTTCCTGATTAGTTTCTTTAGGTGTACAGATTTTAGTTTGTTTATCCTATATTTTATATCTAGTATCCACTTATGAGTGAGTATATATGCTGTGTGTCTTTCTGCTTCCGGGTTACCTCACTCAGAATGCTCTTTTACAGTTCCCACCATTTACCTGCAAATTTCATGAATTCCTTGTTTTTTTATCGCTGAGTAATATTCCATTGTTAGGAAAATTACTAGTAAGTTAAATCCAAGAATGTGTATTTATATATTTATAAATATGCATTTCCATATGTAAAATATGTGTGTGCAAATAGAAAACTATTTTCAGATATAAATACATATGTGCAGATATATTATATGTACATATATATGAGCATGTATATCTTACACAAAGAGTTCAGATGAACATCAAAATATTGGCCTCAACTTTATGAATAATACCGTTTCAAGACACAGTAGGAAATAGGATTAAAGGGAACAACTCATATGTCATTGTACTCTGGATATTAGAGAGGTGTAATGCCCATGTGTGCATTTTATTCTATAATTTCACAACACATTAAATTGAGTGTTTAACATTGTTTAAGCTACTGTAATATCTGGCATCATTTTTACTAGCTTCTCAAACATCATATGGATATAAAACATTCTGATTAACATCATTCAAACAGGTCTGATACTGTATAGTCGCTACTATGTATCAACTATGTAAAATTTTTACATTCACAGAGGTCTGATGACAATAGTGTCCTACTTCTGTAATGCTAGAGAAGACTGTCTGTCTGTCTGTCTGTCTGTCTGTCTGTCTATCTACCTATCTCTCATCTATCTATCTATCTATCTATCTATCTATCTATCTATCTGTTTTTAGAGGCAGGGTTTCTCTGTACTGAACTCACTTTGTAGAATAGGCTGTCCTCGAACACACAGAGGTCTGCCCACCTTTTCCTCCTTGAGTGCTGGGAACACAGACATGCACCACTGTGCCCAGCTGAGGAGACAATTTAAAAGGCATTACTTGAGACTTGGTTCTGCTTTGCAGCAGAGGTCCCAAAGGACAGTTTGACAATTCTCTGTAAATGATTGCACTTTCTTAGTAACTTCTTTTGGTAGTACCACAGTTCTACCACGACTGTCAAAACTGAGCTCAATAAAGCCAACACCAAAAGGCATGCTACAGTGGAAGGGGTGAAATCCAAGGAGTCTTCAATCCTATGCAAAAGAAAATCACAGCCAAATAAGGATTCCTGAGAGTGTGAGAAGTATTGTGTCCCAGGAAAGTACATACCAATTGGATATCTAGTAGCATGAGGTCATCCTGAGAACATGCATAAAAGTAACATTACACAGGCTGAATAATTTGTTTGTACAAAAATATTAATGAAAAGGGAGGCTGTGGTTTTCTTCTTCCCCTTTTCCCCTCATAGATTTTTTTCTCATACAACATAGTCTGAATACAGTTTCCCCTTCTTTTATTCCTCTGTCTCTCTTCCCACATCTTCTCTCATTTGGATCTTCTTCCTTTGTGTCTCTCACAGTAAAAATAAATAAATAAATAGATAAATAAATAAATAAATAAATAAAGGACAGGCTTCAAAGAGATAACAACAAAACATAACAAAATAAAAATACTAAAATAAAACAAATACTATCATATCCTAGTAGGATAAGAGAAGCCAACTGTAGAATCAAAGAGCCCCAAGAGAAGGCACAAGTATCAGAAACACATACATCTATTCAAAAGTCTTATATAATTACTAAAATGAAATCTATAGTATTACATGCCTAGGACTTGGTGCAGACCCATGTAGGCCCTCTGTTTGCTTCTTCATTCTTTGTGAATTCCTATGAGTTTTACTCTGTTGATATAGGCACCTTGTTCTCACCATGATTTGACAGAGAACAACAGTATATGGGAGAATCTGGAGGGAAGAAAGGAGATAAATATTGTCGTTATATTATAATCTTTAAAAAATAAAGAAATAATACAAAAAATAAACAAAAGTTCAGCTTGACCTGAAACTTTATGACATGTAGCAAAATTAAAAATATATACATACATCATACAACTCTTCATTGTATGATCAGCGCGTTTTCCTTCGGTATTGGTCATATCTTTGTAAGGCGTGTGTGTTTACTTATTCCATCCAGTTTCTGTAGCGGATGGATGTGCTACCTGAGGCCTCCATAAGTTTCTTCTCTTGCATTTCCTTCTCCACATTTCTGTGACCACAGAAAACAGGAATGTAAAATAATTCTGATGATGACATCAAGGATTTTATTGTGCACTTGCTCTGGGATAAAATGAGACCCCAAGTTGAAAAGCACCATGAGAATTACGGAAGGGAAAAGAAAATGGACAATGACTGGTTTCTATCTGCTTTCAGTATTGTTCACTGTATTAGCATAAGCACCCTCCCTTGAGGTGAATAACTGCTGCTCGCTGAGAGTGTAACTTCAAATTCATCCAAGGCTGATAGTCAAAGGACAACTTTGTTTACATGTTTATGTAATTCACTCTGTTCTTTATAATAACATAGATGATCAGTAGAAAAGCGAAATAGTAAGGAAATATATACTAGTGGTAGGATGATGATAGGTGTTCTTTAAGCCAGGAAACTAAAATATTTCAAAATCTGAAGTGGTCTCAAGATTAGTTTATGAAATTTAAGATCAATATTTTCTACTCCTGAGACTGAAGTAAATGTGATTTACAGTGATCAGATCCGAATATGACTTGCCTTGTGCTTTGGTCAATCCATTTACACTGTTATTTGTAATAGTATTTATTAATCAGTTTAGTTGAGTAAACAAATTCTACTATATATATTTATTAATGAAAAACTGTGAACCTATATTTTTGTCTTTATATCTCATGCCTGTGTATATGTTATAGTGCCTTCTGTATGCCTCCCAACTAAGGTTTTTCCAACATGCACTTTTGAGCTTTAACCTAAAATTGTATTTTTTCATTAAAATAATTAATTACTTTAGTTTATATCCCAATAAGAACTTCCCCTTCCACCTCTCTTACTAATCTCTCTCTCTCCCCTTCACGTCCCCAGTATTACCTTCCCTTTCTCCTAAGAGGAGATCTCCCAAGGATACCAACCAACCTTGGCATATCAAGTTGCGGTAGGACTGGGATCATGTTCTTCTATGAGGCTAGGCAATGTCATCCAGTTTGGGGAAAGGGATCCGTGGACAGACAGCAGAATCAAAGACAGCCACTGACCCTGCTGTAAGAGGTCCCACATGAGGGCTAAGCTGTATATCTGTTGTATATGTGTGAGGGGCCTAGGTCAGTCCCATAGATGCTCTCTTCTTGTGGTTCAGTCTCTGTGAGTCCCTTTGGGCCCAGGCTAGGTGATTTTGAAGGTTTTCTTGTGGTGTCTTTGAGCTTTCTGGCTCTTTCAATCCTCTGTCCCACTCTTCCATAAGATTTTCTGAGCCCTGCCAACTCTTTGGCTGTGGTTCTCTGCATCTGTTTTCATCAGCTGCTGGGTGCAGCCACTCAGATGACAGTTACACTGGCTTCCTGCCTGCAAGTATAGCAAAATATTATTAATACTGTCATTGGTAGGCTCTCTCTGATGGCATGGGACTCAAGTTAAGAAAGTCAATGGTTGGGTGTGTTGAAGGTTTTATGGGTGGGTTGGTGTTTCTCTCCCTCTACTGTGAATCCCACCTGTCGACAGGAGGTGGCCACTTCAGGCTCCGTATCCCTTGCTTCTAGGAGTCTCAGCTAGGATCATCACCATAGACTCCCAGGAGCCTCCCCCATCCCAGAAAAGACACAGATATTATTCTAATGATGCTCAAAGAAATCATTATACATTCTGACAAAATGGTAATATCTTATAAAAACCATTTTTACTGAAATCCGATGTATTTCCCCTTCAGTTGCCAAATTTAATCCTCATTTTTGTTATGGAATTTCATGATTGAGAGTAACAAATTTGGACAGTTTTTCTCAATGAAACAGCATCCGTTTGGGGGTTTTCACATTGCTCTTCTGCTTTACTTACTGCTCCCTTTTAAAAGAAAATTTCTGATAGAGAGTGTGAATAGCAGGCACACCTGATGCTTCTCTTTGTGCTCTTGACTCATTAGCTTTCACCTCAGGCAGCAATGTTACTCACACTTGCCTTAGATTTATCTTTAATTTATCCATTTCTATTCAGATGAGTTTCAATATGAATGTCTAATTCACCAGAGAAAGTAGCCTAAAGCGTAACTATAGTTGATAATCTCTCTTTCTTTGCAGGTTACTTCTGAGGACATACTGAGAAAAATGGGCGAGGGAAATCAGTCTGTAGTGTCAGAATTTATACTTTGGGGACTTTCCAACTCATGGAATATTCAGCTCTTGCTCTTTGTGATATTTTTAATGCTTTATCTTCTCATTGTTTCTGGAAATATCGCCATTCTGGTTTTAATCATCACTGACCCGCATCTGCATTCTCCCATGTACTTCCTGTTGGCCAACCTGTCTTTTGTTGATATGTGGCTTTCCTCAGTCACCACTCCTAAAATGATCACAGACTTTCTCAGGGAAAATAAGACCATTTCCTTTTCAGGCTGTATATCTCAGGTCTTCTTTGCTCATTGCATTGCTGCAGGAGAGATGGTGCTCTTGGTGGTTATGGCTTATGACCGCTATGTGGCCATCTGTAAGCCACTCCACTACTTCACCATCATGAACATGAAGAGATGCACTGGGCTGGTGTTGACTTCCTGGATGACTGGCTTTACTCATGCCATGAGTCACCTGGTAGTGATTGTGGAGCTGCCATTTTGTGGACCTAAGGAAATAGACAGTTTTTTCTGTGACATGCCATTGGTAATCAAACTAGCTTGCATGGACTCCCACGATTTGGATGTTCTAATGAATGCTGACTGTGGGGTTGTGGCTGTAACCTGCTTTATTCTGTTGCTCATATCCTACACATATATCCTAATCACTGTTCGCCAGAGCTCCAAAGCCGGAGCACATAAGGCCCTGTCCACGTGCACTGCCCACATCACAGTGGTGATGATCTTTTTTGCACCCTGCATCTTCATCTATGTGTGGCCCCTCAATATCACCTGGTTGGATAAATTTCTTGCTGTATTTTACTCTGTCTTTACACCTCTCCTAAATCCAGCCATTTATACACTGAGAAATAAAGAGATGAAAAATGCTCTGAAAAGATTCATAAGCAACTACCTGGGTCCAAAAGGAAATTTCTAATATCCAGATATTTGTACTAATTACTGCACATAGTGAAACTGACTGTTTGAAATAGATTTTAGGTCAGAAAATATACTTTATATTCAAAATTTGTACAAATATCCATCCTAATATATATATATATATATATATATATATATAACTTGACATTTTAAAAGAGAATATTACATTACTGACCAACCTTCAAAATACTGTGCATATTTCTTCCTAAATCTAAACTGAATGTTCTTTCTATACAGGAGTGTCATAAAACTGTTCCTTCATGTTTTTATCTTAATGTATATTGACCAAACTCACATGTTTAACTTTGTAAATAACATCTTAGTAAAATTTACCTGATTATAATTCTGTACACTGCCACATGCCAAAACCTTTTTCAATTTCATTGCCAAATAGCCCATACCATTACTTTTGCCTGATCACAGCTATCTACTGAAAAACTAAGGGGTAGGGGGGGTGAGCAGAAAATGTTAAGAGAGGCTCTAACAAAAGTTATAGACTTAATAAGACAGCATTGTATTACACTTTGGGTTTTTTATTTTAAGACACATGAATAAGTATCATAATAAAATGTACAAATAAAAGTTATAACGATTTCTGAGTTATCTCAATCTGATACTAACATTTTGCTCTAAATTATTACTTAATTTCATATATCCTGAAATACAGTCTCCATGAGGTCTATTTCCATAAATTGGCTGCTTAATTATTAAAGCTCTTGTACTTTATTCACTACTTAGCAAACATGAGACATTTATTTAACATATTTGTAAGTACAGTTATGGTATGTTGTCCACAAGACTGAAGATGTGTAAAACAATGACACAGACTGTTGCCTTTATCTTTGTTTGCCCACCATAGCTATTTGGAAAGATCCTGTTGATGAATACATAGCATATTCTTGTTTCAGGGCACAGAGAAACCAAATTGCCTGGGGTACCTCCTTCCATTGGATACCATTCATGATGTTAAAAGGTGCTCAGTACAATGGGGAAGAAGTGACTTCAGTGGTCTTATCCATTTCTAGTTCTTGCATGGGAAAATACAAACCAGTCTGGCAAAATATATACACTACTGGAATAATGGCATTACTTTCTTGGGTAACAAACTGTGCTTTAGATGTTTTTTTCCACAAGAGAGAATTTATAATATTGTTTAAAACTCCATAGCCATTTGATCACTTTAAGAGTTCCAGATCTTATATTAAATGTTTTTGATTTAGGGTTTTATTTTAAAGTATGAAAATAAAGGTTTAAGTTCATTCTTCCTCATGTATATATCTCATTCTCCTAACTGTTGTTGAATATTGTTTTGGTATATTTGGTGAAAATCATGTCACTCTAATTGTGTAGACTTAAGCAAAGTCTTTCTACTATGCTTTATTAATCTCCATGTAGGTATACAAGTATACCAGTACCATACTGTTGTCGTATGTTTATATAATGAAATACTACTCAGAAATTAAAAACAAGGAAATCATGAGATTTGCAGGCAAATGGTGGGATCTAGAAAAGATCATCCTGAGTGAGGTATCCCAGAAGCAGAAAGACACACATGGTATATAGTCACTTATAAGTGGATATTAGACATGTAATATAGAATAAACATATGAAAATCTGTATACCTAAAGAATCTAATCAAGAAGGAGGCCCATGGGTAAGATGATCAATCCTCACTCAGAAAGACAAGTGGGATGGACATTGAAAGAAGGAGAAAACAGATAACTGGACAGGAGCCTACCACAGAGGGCCTCTGAAAGACTCTACCCAGCAGGATATCAATGCAGATGCTGAGACTCTTAACCAAACTTTGGGCAGAGTTCAGGGAATCTTGTGAAATAAAGGGGAGAAAGTAAGACCTACAGAGGACAGGAATTCCATAAGGAGAGTAACAGAACCAAAAAAATCTGTACACTGGGATCTTTTCTGAGACTGACACTCTGATCAAGAACCATTCATGGATATAACCTAGAACCCCTGCTCAGATGTAGTCCACGGCAGCTCAGTATCCAAGTGGGTACCCTAGTAACTGGAAAGGGGACTGTTTCTGACATGAACCCAGTGGCTAGCTCTTTGATCACCTCCCCCTGATGGGGACAGCTGTTTTGCCAGGCCACAGAGGAAGACAATGCAGCTTGTCCTGATGACAACCTGATAAGCTAGGGGCAGATATAAGGGGAGGACTCAAAAAGGGCATGGGAGGAGATGAGGGAGAGAGGGTGGGATTGGGAGAGAATAAGGGAAGGGGCTACAGCTGGGATACAAAGAGAATAAACTGTAATTAATATAAAAAATAAAAATTTAATAAAAATGGGGTACAAAACTAAACAGAGAATTCTCAATAGAGGGGTATTGAATGGCAGAGAAACATGTAAATAAATGCTCAATGTCCTTAGTCATCAGGGAAATAGAAATCCAGAGGACCCTGAGATTTCATCTTAAACTCAACGGAATGGCCAAGAGCAAATATTCAAGTGATACCATATGCTAGAAAGAATGTGGAGAAAGGGGATCCCTACTCCATTGCTGGTTTGAGTGTAAACTTATACAACCACTTTGGAAATCAAGCTGGTGCTTTCTTGCTACCTCAAGATCCAGCTTTACCACTCCTAGGCCTATATCCAAAAGATGCTCAAGTAAAAAATTTCAAATAAGCCAAAAGAACAAATTCTGACCAAATAAGATTAGAAATCAATGAAATAAAAAATAGACTAAAAAACAAGCGAATAATGTATTAAAACAGAGACAGAAATAATTATGTGCACATTTATTATGAAAAAGTTGGCTCAAAAAGAACCTACATAAATTAATTACAAAATTAGCAGGTTATGTAGGTTGGGCACAGGGAAGAGCTGCATGGTTGATGTTTGGAGTTCATGAGTTCCAAGACTATCTGGAGGCAGAATTTTACATATTTTCTCTTAATACTTTCTAGTGGCTGAAGAAAGACCTTGAAATATAGGTAATAATTTATTTTGTCAAAAATGTACTGACCTAAAGTAAAAATTTCATAGACATAGCTATACTAACATTTGGCAAACAGCTCTTTATTGAGGTTAGCAATCTACACATAAAATTAATGATTACCTATTTAGTCAAAAGTTGAATCTTATAGATCAGGCCACAGAGGTGGTCTTTTATGAGACTATTTCTCCAACCAAGGACCATGGATGGATATAACTTAGAACCCCTTATTGGATATAGCCCAGGGTAGCTCAGTATCCAACTGGGTACCCTATAAAGGGGAACAGGGACTATTTCCGTCATGATTCAAATGGCTGATTCTTCGACAGTCCCCACCCCCCACGAGGAAGGAGCAGCCTTGCTAGACCCCAGAAGACGACATTGCAGGCAGCCCTGAAGAGACCTGATAAGCTAGGGTCAGATGGAAGGGGAGGAGGTCCACCCCTATCACTGCTCTTGGAAAGGCTCAGGGAGTAGATGAGGAAGGATGGGGAGAGTGGGAGGGAATGAGGCAGGGGGCTACAGCTGGGATACAAAGTACACAACCTGTGATTAATATAAAAATAAATAAATTTTTAAGAAAGTTAAATCTTTAAAGTGTTTAATTTTGAATGGATTTGCTAAAATGTCAATTAAGCTGACAGTGAGATAGAATAAAATTAAATAATTAGATAAGAATATGTTGGTGATCTTAATAACATTAAAGTCCATAACATAATATGGAATGCTTTATGCCTTTTTTTTTCTCAGCTTAGAGGAAATAGGTGAATTTGTCAAAAAAATTACAGCTTTCCCTTGGAATTTAGTGTAAGGCAAAAATCCATTTCTTACATTTTTATTCATTGTTGTACTTCAAGTCTTAGACAATGGAAAAAATTAAAAAGGGAATAAGAATTAAAAATTATAAAACTCATTATATTGGCAGTCATCATAAATATTTGATTAGAAAATACTAAAGAATCCAAACAGCAATTGCTAGATACAATGAATTATTTCAGAAAGAGTGCAGCATATGAAAATTTAAAATTGTATATAACTATACCTTAGCAGCAGAAATAAATGTTCATATTATCGAGATCTCATGACCATCTTTGACAAAACAATACTATGTAAATTACATAATGCTTCTGAGAGTATTGGGAAGGTTATAATAAAGACAGAAATAAATGATTTTGTACATCACAAACTCAGTAAATAAATAAAAGTTTGAGTTAGAAGACTGTATTCTTGCTTCAGTACTCTCTGGGTTATGGTGCATTTGTCTGATGCCAAGTTTTGTCTTTTTGGAGCTTCTCTCAGCTTGCAACCTTCTCTTCCATTAAGAATTTATCTGTGAGATGGAATATTAAATAAGATGCCATGCTGATATCAAGAAGGAGCATTTCTTTTCTGTGTAATCTTGGTTCTCAGATTCCCTTCTCTCTCCTCTTCCTCTTATTCTCTCTTATTCTCCTCCTTCTCTTACCCATCCTCTTTGTCATTTATGTGCTGCTCTCTCTGGCTGTATATATGTGGCATAAACATACACCTCCTTCTTACACTAATTGTGTAGGTTATCTTAAAACTTTATGAAAATTGGCCTGCACAAATCAGGACACTGACAAAACTCACTGCTGCTCATGTTGATGTCCTTTCAGCATTTCATTCTGTACCAGTTCTTTTCTTGAATTTGACGAATAGTCTAGATAGTTTTTCCAATTAACTACTCCATGCTTTGATTTTTATTTTGTTGAATCAATTTTTACACATTCCTGTCTTGTCTCTCTCCTGTAGAATGTTATGAGGCAGATAATCTTTTTTTAATTAAATGTTAATTTTTTATATTAATTACAGTTTATTTACTTTGTATCCCAGCTGTAGGCCCCTCCTCCCAGTCCCACCCTCGTTCCCTCATCTCCTCCCATGCCCCTCTCTAAGTCTACTAATGGGGGAAGTACTTCTCCCCTTCCATCTGACCCTAGCTTATTAGGTCTTTATTAATTAAGCTTGTTATCGCTTAATTTAAACTTTTCTCACATGATCTGTGTTTTCAAAATTTCTGCTTCTCTATATCATATACATTTTATGGTAAACTTTTACCTACTAATTTTAGCTCATTAGGTTAATTTGAAGAGAAAATAGGTTATTTTTATTTTAATGATTATTTCATGGATACTTCTATATAATCATGTTTCAACTAGTTATACTCATTGTTATCACTCGACCATATCACTGATTGTCAAGTGAGTCATTTCTTGTTACTGGCAGACTGTTCTACTTCTGTATTTTTTCGCTTGTTTGGCTTTATTGCAACAAAAATTATTTAGGCACCTTTAAGTGTGAAACAAAAAGCTTTTTAGAGATGTGCATGGTGTTATTTTTTTAAGAGCTTTACTCTTTGGTTGTGTCATTAAATATTGACATAAGATACTTTATAGGCCAGAGATGACATTTAAATGCAGTTTTAGCTTGTTTATATTTTAGCATGAAACATTTTGAAAATATTTCTTGGAAATACGGTTTTCATCTTACATATACACTGTAAGTTTAAAACTTTTGCTTATTTTCTGTTAGGTTGTTTAGTTCATGAAAGCTCCATATATATTTACTTTTATTATTTAAGTATTAAAGTTACTATTCTTTGAGTGTTATTAATCCTCTCATTTATTTTCATTTTATAGTCCAGTGTAACAGAAAAAATTGTGTTTTATATTCTTCATGAAAACATTCACTACACTTATGTATTATAAAACTAACTCATTATAAAATATTTGTACAATTTTAAACATATTCAGATCTTCATTCCATTTAGAAATTATTCTGCAATATGCTGAATAGATTGAATACCTTCTTTTGCAAGTTATCCTATTGATTCTTGTATTTTATTAATAGCTTTTAATAGAGCTATTAAAATGCTATTTTATCATGTGTTTTATTAGGCTTGTGATTATTTTGTACTACTTTTTTCTTGAGCAGGCATAATTTTAACTCTTTATTATCTAAATTTCCATTCATATTTATTCACTCATATTTAATTATTCAGTTACGTTTGTTGTCATGGATTTGTGATGTTTAACTTTACCCTGCTTCCAAGACAATCATGAAAAAGGTTAAAAGTTGCCAGAATAGCTGCTATTTAAAACATAAATTTATAGTCTCCTTTACTTCTTTCCTGACATTTAGAATTCCTTTCTATGATGACAGAGTATGTGCACACACAAAAACGCACATTTGCACATAAATGAATACATTTCCAATGGTAACTACAATGGCCCAAATGAACATCTACTGAGATTCAAAAATGTCATGTCCCTGAAGTAAGTTGTGAAATGCTAAAGGGTGAAAACTTTTGACTCTGTTAACATAGAGGATGAGCTTGGCTATTATGATAGTATCTAATAGTCATTGAGTGGTGAATATACCATATGTTTATATTGTTTTACATATCTATGCTATTTAATTACTTCTGTAACAATCGTATAAAATACATACCACATTCTCCTTTTTATTAATGTGGGAACCAAACCTTACAAAGTATAAATGATTACTCAAAATCATGTTTAGTAAAGTTCGGGTAGAATTGAACCCAACATATTTTAACCAATTAATTTTAAGTAAATGAATTTTAACTCATTAAAATTCTAAAAATGGAAAATGGTAGATGTACATAAGTCATATGCTTTGTGTCAAACATGGTAAGAGGCTGGAACACTGTTGGTATTTTTTGCTGTCTTACAACCAATTTCTCTGTGCCACAGGCTATAAAGCAACTTGAAATGAAATCAGGTCAGCAATTTCAGTCTTCTTACCATAGATGATAATGCACTAATAGGCTATGCTTTGTTATAGTGGCAAGAGATATATCATACATAGATTGCTACCAGGTAGTAATATTATTTATGAATCTCAGTAGTTAGCATTTAAACTATTATTTTCGAACACATTTTTCTGTTAGGTGAGTAGTAGTTCTTTTCTTTTGCTTCTATGAAAAATAAGCCAAATAAAATTGTCTTTAATGTAAAATAATCCAGCTTATATCTTTTATTATCTTAAACATAAAAAGTAGCCAGAAAATCACAGTTATACACAAATAATAACATAATAATTACTTTAATTGTTCTACAATTATTAAAAATGTATTTTGAATTAGTGGTATTAATTTTGAAATTATATCAAAACTGTAAGCTATGACCACATAGAATAAATTGAGGCACTATTAGAATCTTTTAAACAATTTGTATGAGAGGTAAAATGGAATTTTATAATTGACACAAGGTCTGCTGAATAATTTAGTAACTTCTTTTCATTATTTCAATCTTATGGGTACGGAAGATCTAAGAATTTACCCCAAACTTTAAAGTCCGTTGTCTCAGACGTCTCATTGCTGTTTTCATCTCTGTGTTCCTCAATGTGTATATAACAGGGTTCAAGAGAGGAGTAACCACAGAATAAAACACAGCAAGGAATTTATCTAATGACTTGATGGGAAAGGGCCATGCATAAATGAAGATGCAAGGTCCAAAGAACAAAAGAACTACTGTGATATGAGCAGTCAGTGTGGACAGAGCCTTAGATGACCTATCAGAAGGACGACGCTGGATGGTCATCAGAATGACACTGTAGGAGATGATTAGGAGAACAAAAGAACACACAGTGAGTATACCACTGTTGGCAATGACCATGATGTCTAACCTATATGTGTCTGCACAGGCAAGTGTGAGCACTCTAGGAAGGTCACAGTAAAAACTGTCAACCTTATTGGGACCACAGAAAGGTAAGTTCACTGCAAAGGCCAATTGGCTCATTGAATGTAGAAAGCCAATTCCCCATGCAGTAGCCACAATGCCAACACATACATTACCGCACATAATTGTCATGTAGCGTAGAGGCTTACAAATTGCTACATATCTGTCAAAGGCCATGGCGATGAGGGTCACCATCTCACTTCCCCCAAAGAAGTGAAGGAGAAATATCTGTGCAAAGCAGCCCTTGACAGAGATAACTTTGCGTTTGCAGAAAAAATCAGCAATCATTTTTGGGGCTGTGACAGAGGACAGACACAGATCAATGAATGAAAGGTTGGCCAACAGAAAGTACATAGGGGAGTGGAGGTGGGAATCAGAAACCACAGTTATGACAATAAGAAAGTTTCCAAACACAATTCCTACATAGAAAACAAAGAAGAATGCAAACAGAAAGATCTGAAGTTCCCAAGAATCGGAGAGTCCAATAAAAATAAATTCGGTCACCACAGAGTGATTTGTTTCCCTTGTTGATTCATTCCAGAAGAAAGTCTCTGCATTTGCCTTGGAGAAAAGACAATGAAAAGGATGTCAGAGTTGATACAAGCAGTTTCTATCCTCTGCTCACTCATTAGGGACTTGCTTTGATCTACTGCATAAAAGCTCCCAAATTATGAATAAAAAGTCATAATTTATACTACACTACTGTCTTGTTCTTCTTCTTCAGGTAGTCAAGCCTCCCAGATCTCCATGGTTATAGATTCCATCCTAACACAATGTTGCTATCTGTCCTCCTTTATAAGTCTGTACTATCATCCTAGACTTCATTTATTTATGAATGTCAAAAAATAAAATAAAACTATACTGTATAGAAAATTCCCTACATTATTTTATGTTAAAGTCCTTAGTAATAAAGAAATTTACTGAAATTAAATACAAGGTGAAAATTTTAAAAATGACAAAAATGGGAAAATAAAAATTTTAAATAATTAGGTCACATATATCAATAACATGAAAGACACAGATATGATGAGTAATTCTTATAAGAGATATAGAGAACTATATTTTCTAAGTTTCTTGGGAAAATGCTGTTATTTGTTGTTTATTTGGTGATTTATTTATTCAAAACCCATTGTAATTAGAAGTTACAATTATCTCATTATTCCAGATCTCTTTCTTTATACATGCCCAGTTAAGTGTACTAAGTCTTATAAAAACTTAATGATTCTATTTTTTTCCAAAATCGAGACATAGTTAATAATAAAATACTTCATGAATTCTCTTTTGGTTGTGTTTTCTTACCCCAGTAAAAACACAATCATCCCAATATTGACAATTCACAAGGAAGAATTTTTATTGTGGGATACATTATGGTGTGACTAGTTCATAAAAACTTTTCTTTAGAATCATCCTACACAATTTAATTTCTGAGTGTTTATTTGTTTATAAATGTTGAACCATTTTGAGAATGTATAACAAAATGGAGAAGGAAAACTCCAGGTCATATCTGCATAAGAAGTAGGCCAAGGATGTAGATGGTTCAAGGGTTTTCATCTGGTGAAAATCAACATCTGCCGTAGCAGAAAATAAAGAATTTAAGAAATCCAATTTTCAGAAAAAGGAAATTCTGTTATTTATTACGGGTCACATACTTAGAGCTATGTTGCTAAAGTAGAATGGAATCCTCATTAACAATTTTTCTACCAGCACAACCTCCTCGAAGTTCATTTAGGACTCTAAAGACTCCGGAAATTTTAGAAGAATATAATGATTCTATTATTGTTTGCATGCAAATTTAGGGAGTTCCCTTCCATTTTCATAAAACATTCTTTCATATATTATATCACGACCACAGGCCCTCCCTCTCCCCTTCTGCTCTCTCCTACTTCTCCTCCGTTTCCCTTCAGAAAGGGGCAGGCCTCCCAGGAATACTAGCCAAACATGTTACAATAAGACTAGACATATCCCCTCATATTAAGGCTGCGTGCACTGCTCTTATTATAACAACCACAGGCCCAGCATGATTAAAGAGAAACAATTTTCATTATATTAATTTTGAATTTAATCACTATAAGGTTGTCATTTTCATGATCATGTTTCACCTTGATCGTTTAAAAAGTAAACATTTTTGTACTCATATTAATGTGAATCAGGGCTTTGGGTTTAAGGTCAGATCCACTGCTTGATCCTGGATGTACTAAGAAACATTTCTGTGACTTCATTTCTCTGTTTTCAAATATTTACATAAATCAATAAACGCTTCTCAGAATTTCTATACTTGTAACAGTATAGTTTGCAACTTCTATGTGAAATAAATGTTCAGAACAGCATTTCCCTAGAATTAAAGAAAAAAAAAAAGACATCAACAATAATATAGTAGGTGTTTCATTTTTTATTAAAGATCTGTCTAGAATCCTATCACAGAGTAAAGCATATGTTAAATCCATAAAATTATGTATATGAGTCAATAATTACTGCCACTAATACACTGATAACAAGGCTTATCCTTTTTAATATTACTCATGTTAACTCTTCTAAATGTATGATCCCTTTAGAATTTTCTATTTAATTTCCTGAAGAAAAAAATTTATAGAGTTCTGCAGAATGAGTTTCTGCTGATAAAAGCAGTTAACTACCAATAGAATTCTAACCCATAGCTGCTTCTACTGATGAATTTCAATCCTACCAGTCCACTTACCTCTTTCATAACTTGAAGAAAGAACAGTAATATTAAGAGATAGAATAGTACAGAGTCCTTCTTATACATACTTTCCAAGCACTAACATTCTGGGAGATTGGCTTTTATGTGAAATGTCCTCCCAAGCAAACTGATTGGCTAATGATATTTATTCATGAAAGGTCATAAGCCCATGGAGAATCCAAAAGCAGCCTGAGGCTTACTTGGCAAACTGACTCTTATTGTCAGAGGTTTTCCCTTGGCCTTTTGAAGAAACATGGTCTATTCCTGAGTGAGGGGATATTGTTCCAGTTTCTTGGATCACCGGATTGTTTTACTATATCAATCTATGCATGACTGAAAAAAAGTATCATAAGAAAACAAAGTAATATTACAAAATTAAAATGTATACAGAATAATCAGGCAGTTAATGATAGTATTTTGATTTCAAAAAGAGGATAATTTAAGAAAGTTATGGCGAGTATGTGAAGAACATATTAAACATTTCTAACATTAAAATCTCAGTTCATATGAACCTGTTTTATTTTTAAGCTTTAATCACCATGAAGGCATTTAGATGAGCTGAAATAAACAGCTAAGTTCTAAATTGCATCTGATAAACACATTGGAGACATGTCTCACGTCGTGCTTCTCAACCACCATGTGTTCCCAGTTTCTTCTGAAGGACTTCAAGCACTTTCTTCTCAAGCACAGCCACTGGAGAGCTGGCACATTAAATAAGCTTTTTCAGATCTTGGCAGTACAACTTCAGAAAGTAAATCTCTAGAAATACTTTAAATTGTAGATGTTTTTTTCTGTAAATCATAAATATCTTTGAGGAAGACTCCCAGAACAAGAAAGTTTGTGTTATAAAACAGTGATATATACAGGTATGACATTTTGCCTATGTCAAAAATGACATTATACATTTTCATAGAAAAGCTGGCAAGACAAACACAAAATTTTCATACTGTTGGTTATCCTACTTATCTTTCTTAAACCATATTGTTGGTTTAGTTACGCCCATATTTTATCCATTGGATCCACATAATTTCCATAAGAAATATCTATTAATAATTGTTGTTGTTTTATGTGCATAAAGATGCTGATAAAGGTACATGGCACACCTCTATGCACATTTATTTATACAAACAAAATAACATAAAAATTTGTACAATAATTGCTGACTATATTTAAATGTAATACAAATGCTTCAATACAGTACAAAAACTTAAAAACAATAAAAATTAATTGTGCTGATTGAAACAACATATGTAACACTTTTATTTTGTAACCAGCAGAAGTTTTTATAACTCCATCTCAATGGAAATTCTTTGGTAGGTATACTCCCTAAGTTTCTAAAAACAAATAAATGATGTTTTATTTCTATAGTGCTAATATTGGGAGCATATCACATTATTCTGTGCTTTTACTAATAAAATTTACTATGTAGTTTCCCTAGAACTTAAAACCTGTCTACTTAGCCTTCTGATGGCCAACTTCATATCTTTATTCCTGAAAGTGTAGATAGTAGGATTTAAGACAGGTGTGACAACAAAGTCAACAATAGCAAAGAAATTGTCTAGTGACTTCGTTGGAAAAGGCCACACATAAAGGAACATGCATGGTATAAAAAACAAGATCACTACAGTGATGTGAGCTGATAAAGTGAAGAATGCTTTGGACAAGTCGGTCGAAGAATGTTGCCGTACAGTGACCAGGATAAAAATGTATGATACAATCAAGAAAAAGAAGGTACACATAGAAATGAAGCCACTGTTTGCAGTGACCACAAATTCCAGTTTATAAGTATCCATGCAAGCGAGTTTAATGACCCTCGGAAAATCGCAATAAAAGCTTCCTACACTATAGGGACCACAGAAGGGTAAATGTATGACAAAAATAAACTGAGACACAGCATGGATCATGCCTATGACCCAAGCAGCTGTTACCAAAATTATACACTTTTTGGGATTCATAATCATCAGATAGTGAAGAGGCTTGCAGATTGCTGTATACCTGTCATATGCCATGGCTATGAGCAGCACCATTTCAACTCCACCCATCACATGGATGAAGAACATTTGTATCATACAGCTGTGGAAGGAAATGACTTTACAGCCAGTAAAAAGATCAGATATTGTCCTAGGAACTGTTGTAGATGAAAGGCCCAAGTCTATGAGTGAAAGGTTGGCCAGTAGAATATACATGGGGAAGTGTAAGTGAGAATCAAAAATCACTATGAACACAATAGAGAGGTTTCCAAAAATAATCCCCACATAAAATAAGGAGAAGAAGAAGCAAAAGAAAATCTTCATTCCAAACGATTGTGCAAGTTCCAACAAAACAAATTCAGGTACAATAGAAGCATTCACTTGGTCCATTGGATCAGAATGTGGAGAAGGTACTAAAAAATCCTGAAAGACAAGATAAATTATTTTAAGGCACCAAAAGTAAGATTAAATGTTAATAATTTAAATATTATCATTGTACCAGAGATATATCTCAACAGTAGACCAGTTGCTTAGCTAACAATTTCTATTAGTAACAAGCATTTTTTAGTTGGTGTAGACTATTTCCAAAATATGAGGAACAGAGTATAAGAGATTAATGGAGGTTGAAAAAGCGCTCCATTCACAGGGACACACTCCATTAAATTATATTAATCAATAAAACATAAACTTAGGAGACAATTTATCTAGTTAGATAAAATGCATAAACAATTTATTTAAAATTCAGGTGAAATAAAGAGATATTGAGAAAAATCATAAATGACTACAGTAGTCCAGAGAATTAAGACTCTGTGAAAGCATTAACATAGTTTTCAAAAGCTATTAAAAAGATTATTTTAAAACTGTGATCAAAAATAATAAAATTATTAGAGTACATTTGCTGCAGGCCCCAGTCCTCTCTCATCTCTTCTACTGCTTTCTTTGTCTATCTTGTTTTTTCCCTTCTGAATGAGAATTAAACGCCTTCCCTAGGATCATCCTTGCTGTTTAGCTTCTTCAAGTCTGTGGATTTTAGTATGTTTTTATCCTATATAATATGGCTAATATCCACTTATAAGTGAGTACATAGCATATGGGTCTCTTTGCTTCTGGGATACCTCAGTCAGAATGATCTTTCCTAGTTCCATCCATTTACCTGAAAATTTCACAATATTCTTGTTTTAAACTGTTGAGCAGTATTCCATTGTGTAGACGTACTACAGTTTCTGTATTTATTCTTCAGTTGAGGGACTTCTAGGTTGTTTCCAGATTCTGGCTATTATGAATACGGGTGAGCAAATGCCCTTGTTGTCTGGTTGAGCATTTTTTGTATATACGCCCAGGAGGGGTATAGCTGGATCTTGAGGTAGCACTATTCCCATTTTTCTGAGAAAGTGCCACATTGATTTCCAAAGAGGTTGTACAAGTTTATATTACCACCAGCAATGGTGGAGGGTTCCCCTTTCTCCATATCCTCTCCAGCATGTGTTGGCTCTTGAGTTTTTTAACTTAGCAAGCAGGGAATCAGGAATCTAAGTAGATTCCTTTGGACAAAGCACAGGGAGTCTTATGGAAGAAGGGGGATACAAGAGGACCCAGAAGGGATAAGAGCCACACAAGGAGACCAACAAAACTGTACCCCTAGAAAAAAGCAGGGCATAGGGGATTCTGAAGAAAATGTACCATACACAGAGAAGACCTAGATCCCATGCTCATATGTAGCCCACAGACAGCTCAGTCTCCATGTGGGTTCCAGAGTAAGGGAAGAAGAGACTGTCTCTGACATGAACTCCATTGCCTGCTCCTTGATCATATCCCCCTGGTTGGGTAACCTAGCCAGCCCACAGAGGAAAAGTCTTGATGGGACCTGATAGTCTAGGGTCAGATAGTAAGGGAGGAGGACCTCCCCTATCAGTGGACTAGAGAAAAAAGGAAGGGGAGGAAGAGAGAAAGAGGCTGGGACCAGTAGGAGATGAAGGAAGGACCTACAAATGGGATACAAAGGGAATAAATTATAAAATAATAATAATAACAATATATTTGACAAAACCCCAAAAGGTTTTGAGATGAGGAAAATAAAAAATAATAAAATTAACATCATGGGTTAGAATAGAATGTGAGTCAAGACACTTAAACAACTTATGTATTACTTGTGCCAGCTGAAAAAGTGACTCAGTGATAAAGTGCCTTCCTAGCATATGTGGGTTTGATCCTCTATAGAAAAAGAAAGAAAAAAATGTAAGAAAGAATGCTTCCTACTCTGCCAAAACTAAAACATAATTTATCTTGTGCTTGAATTCCAATGCTCTAGAGAAAATAAAGCTGAAATCTTTATAATATTAAAATGATTAAACTATGTAAGACTGATACTGAAAACCTATCAGGCAAAGTGAACAGTGATGTAAAGAACTGAGAAATGTAACTGTGCGTCTATGGGTGTGAGTGTGTGTTAGAAAAATTACAATTTTAATTAGCAAAGGTTATTATTATTACCAAATTATTCAGAGTGGCCAGCACCGGTTCACACAAAGCAGGGAACCAAAGTCCAGTGAAAAAGGTTCATTTATATATCACAAGAAGGAAGTTATTTTAACACTTAAGGTAAGTATTTGAAATAATATACAAACAATTTTATCTCCATACTTTTTTGAGAAATGCTTCTCCTGGAATTCTACTTGTATAAATGATATCTCCTACAACAAATATTCATCACTCTTTATTGACAGCTGTAAGGCTTTAAGGCCTTTCTGAATGAATTCAGGTAATAATAAAATTACAATAAAAAAATGGATGTTCTGGTACTTTCATCAGGATTCATGTGGGCAAGAGTAGTGATGTGGCATGGGATAATAAGAAAGCTACAATGTGTTCAGTCTGCATAATATGACATGTATGTATGTTGTCAGGTCTGAGCAGTTAGTATTAGATAACCAATTTGTGTGCTCTTCCCTGGGTAAGGCTATTTCCCTCACTCTCAGAATTCCCTTATTACCTGTAGTTTTATTGTGTAGGGTTAAGGCTTTTCTCCATCCATATTAGCATGTCTATCGGTTTCGTCCTTGTTCAACAATTTATGACAGAAATAAGTTTTTAAAAGATACAATGAATGGTCAAATAAAGAAAAGCATAATGCAATGGGACAAGAAAAGGTAATACTTTGTTAAGAATCTGGAGACTAATATTTTGGATTCCTTTCTTGTTTCTACAATTTGCAACAATTTGGGTTAACCATCAGTGTGTCCATTGTTTTCTATGTTATCCCATATAAAATCATTTGAATATTCATTCAAGTTTTTGTTTATATACCACTTACATTGCAAAACCATTTTTTACCATATTAGTGTATTCATAGTCTTATTCCTGCATTTCTAACCCATAGTTAGATCATCCAGTCTTCCGGGACAGGAGGAAAGGGTATATTTGGGAAGGGTAATCAAACTTGAGAAATGTTTATATAGTTAATAAGATCATTCTTAGAAGTTTTCTTGGTAGTGCTCTGTACTATGCTGAAAAGACTGTGGTTCGTGATTTGCTAAACTCAATCACATCATTGGAAAAATAATACTGAAGTGAAGAATCATTTGCAGTGCTTACAGTGAAATACTTCATATTTTTAAAGTAGGATAAAATATATTCCACATTTTGGCTTATAAAATCAAATAAAAGACAATTGAGAATTTTGAATTACATTGGTAGATTTATAAACCATATTACTATTAATTTAAGCTGCTGAAAATCTATTTGTCTCAGAGGGTAGGTGCAAGTTATACTTTTTAAAGAGAAAAAACCTAAACTATATGAAACTTATTTTTTTCAGGATACAATTTTGTTCACTTATATTGGTCTTTGTATAAAATTACCCTAAGATGGAATTTTGTTTTACTAATAATATCCAATTTTTTAAAAATGTGATTTCTACATTAAAAAAATGGAACCACTTGGTACATAAAGAATGTGATGATGTCTGAGTCAATAAAATGTTTTGAAGGAGACAGGAAGAGGAGGAGACACACAAAGGGAGAATAAAGATGAGTTGGAAAGATAGAGAAAAGCAGTGACAGATGAAAAAGGAGAGAATCCTGAAGCAGAAACATGGAGAATAAAGTGATGATGAGATGGGGGTACTGAACAACTTTAAGTTGTTTATGCTTTAAAGCGAAACATACCTAAGCACTATGAACTCCCCACTGAAAAGATTTTTTTTTTGGATTTCTATGCACTGTTATTCTATATGTTTACTGGAAGGATAGAAAGCAATAGAGTAACTATTACAAGGTAATATAAGAGACTAATACTGTGCACTAATTCATTTGACAGTGAAATATGAAGAGAGTGTTTGATGGTTTTTGGAGTTGTTCAGCTAACTTACAGATAAGTCATCTTCCAAAAAAACTAGAAAATAGTTGATCAAAATAAGCCTTTATCTTTCAGGCAGAGTTTTGTTTATCTTGGTTCTAATATTTATTACTTTTACATTAGGGTTAACTAAAGCATGGAAGGAGACTTGAACTTAATACTCTCCTACACTTGCTGCATTCTAGTCATGTGCTAACTAGAAAACATGAGTATTTAAATAAAGATCATACTCTTTTACAAATATCTTGGATGATAATGATTAAATCCAGATGTTCCTAGAGAACTTGTTTAAAAAAAAAACAGGAAAAATGCAGCAAAACAATTTCCTAATTTTATCCCACAAGATGGAAAATAAAACAAAAGCAAAACGCAGTGCTTTATTTCTCTTCCCTTGGCACTGTTGACAATAACATAAAGCTCCTAGGAGTTCATCAGGAGCCAGGTCCCCATAGTGTTTCATAATTTTCCTGGTGGTGACAAAAATTGGTCTCCAATGGCCAGAACCTGGAAAATACCCAGATGCCCCTCAACTGAGCAATGGATACAGAAACTGTGATACATTTACAGAACAGAATACTACTGAGCAATTAAAAACAAGGAAATCATGACATTTGCAGGCAAATGGTAGGAACTAGAAAAGATCATCCTGAGCAAGATATTCCAGAAGCAGAAAGACACGCATGGTACATACTCACCTATAAGTGGATATTCGACATATAATATAGGATAAACATGCTAAAATCTGTACACCTAAAGAAGCTAAGCAAGAAGGAGGCCCATGGGTAAGATGCTCAATCCTTGCTCAGAAATGCCAACAGGGAGGATATTCGAAGAGGGAGAAAAGAGGGAGCAGGAAAGGAGCCTACCACAGATGGCCTCTGAAAGACTCTACTCAACAGGTATCAAAGCAGATGCTGAGGCTCATAGACAAACTTTGGGCAGAGTGCAGGGAGTAATGAAAGAAGGGGGAGATAAAAAGACCTGGAGGGGACAGGATCTTCACAAGGAGAGCAACAGAACCAAGAAACCTGGGCCCAGGGGTCTTTTCTGAGACTAGAAGTCCAACCAAGGACCATACTTGGAGATAACCTAGAACCCCTGCACAGATGTAGCCCATGGCAGCTCAGTCTCCAAGTGGGTGCCCTAGTAAGGAGAACAAAGACTGTATCTGACATGGACTCAATGGCTGGCTCTTTGATCACCTTTCCCTGAGGGGGGAACAGACTTACCAGGCCACAGAGGAAGACAATGCACCCAGTCTTGATGAGACCTGATAGGCTAGGGTAAGATGGAAGGGGAGGAGGAACGCCCCTGTTAGTGGACTTGGAGAGAGACATGACGGGAGTTGAGGGAGGGAGGGTGATATTGAAAGGGAATAAGAGAGGGGCTACAGCTGGGATAGAAAATGAATAAAGTGTGATTAATATAAAAAAGAAAAAAACAAAAAAAAGTCAACCATTGAGGGTCTAGGGATAGATGCAGTAGATACAAGCTCAAAGAAATGCAGACACATGTTGAGCAAAAACTACTAATAGAATCACGGATTCATGCAAATGGGGAAGAACTGTGAGAGAACTCATTTAACTACTTGATTCTATTTTAAAAAGCTGAGTGTGGTTAACAGAGCATCAACAGTAAAATGTTCAAAAGTCCAGATCAAATGCCAGATATCCTAAACTCCAGTGTACTGGTCTTTTTCAATAATACTATACCAATGATTATGAGAAATAGTTATAAAATCTCCGAATGACACATATTTGTTAGAATCAATTTACTATATTACAAGGACCCTCTTAGTCTTTGAACTCATATTTATTTTGATAAAGCTATATACCACCCCCTTTACTACCTATTCCCTTGATGAGCTATTCCAATTTTTCCTTTTTATTTCTTCAAACATCCTGGCCAGTACTTAAGCAGTTGTAATGAAGAACTTTTATCTACTGAATTTCTGTAGGAGCCCTTACCATGGGACAGATTATTTTTAAGTTTGGGCATAGTCCCCAAGTTTATGCATTTCCTAGAGCATTCAAACATTGGGGGAAAATTATAGAAGCATTCCAGAGCATTGGAAGTCATGTCTTGAGATTATTCTTCTCAGTTTTGTAATAAAATCTGATCTTCATATATGCAGGAAATAGCTGATATCAGCTATCTTCTTGGAACAGTTGAACATGAAGTTTATAATTATCTGAGGGCTGCAAAATGCAGAAACACAAATATCTTTAAAAGCATTTATACCAAGGAAGCAAACTGAATAATATCAAAAGGTTGTGAGCATGGGATTAATTATATGAGGCAACATAGTTAAGTGAAATCTCAAAATACGAAATGATAATAAATAAATAAAAATACTTTGAAGGTGGCATGTCTGACATAATTGTTTTACATATGGGAGTTTAGAGAGATACAGAGATCAGAGCAGCTATGATGGGAAGGCTTTAAATGTAAAACATCCCTTACCTCTGTCGAGCAAAAGCAGGTACCCTTCTAAGAATGAAATTTTAAGTAGATTGTTCTTCATCTCTCTAAGAAATGCCCTGGAAGACTAAGGTATATGTATAATTTTTATAGTGAAAAATAAGCTAATTAGTTGCTCCGGTGAGTGACCTATGGAGGTGGCCAACGCCCAGATCATTAATAGTTTCTATTGGGAATTGGATTTTGTGACACTGGTTTTCTCCAGAGAGAAGCAGCAGAAGAATTGCTTGGTTTTGTAAGAGGGAAAAATAAGATTCTGAGGTCATGTATTAGCTATTTTAAAAATAACTTCTTTCAAGAGTGATAATCTTATTGTATGAATTGTTTGAAAGGGAGTGAAAAAATATTCCAAAGGTACATAGCTATAGCTGTACCCTAGATTTGTGTATCAAAATAAAAATAATCTAAAACTTTACCTGAAAACATATTTCCTTTCTTAGGAAGGAAGATTATGTAAATTTTTACTGTTTTATTTTGACAAATGGTTACCCAAGAAAGCCTAAATATGCTCCAAAAGCAGAAGATAAAGGTCTATTTTGAAAATTTTTACTTATATCATTTGAGATCATTGATTATAAGTAAAATTTGTGAGTCACTGGGTCAATTTGTTCAGAAATTTTGGAAGAAAGATGTAGGTAGTTGTTTTGAATTATTTGAATGAAGAGTCTAGTTACCGGAGAAGATTATTATTCAACAGCATATGAATAAAATCAAGGAGACAAAGTTAGTAAGTCTTGTCATAGAAGCTGGTCTTTTTCATACATGTAGAGTCAGGATCTGATTGAGGATTCAGTCAAATAATGAAAACTCTGCCTTTGTTTACAAGTGTTTGTTTATTTTTTAATGTTTTTATTTTAACTTTTATATTAACTGTCGTGGGCTGTGTCACAGCCACTTTTGGCGGCTGTTTGTTATTCAAGTCTCAGCACAGAAGACAGGCTCTTACCAGGCCTTTCCTTGGAGTCAGGGAAGAATTTGCAAGTCCACCCGCCTTTTGTTTTGTGACAGCAGGTGGGAGAGCTTGTTTGCAATCTCAACTCTGCCTCACTTCCTTGTAAAGTTAACCCATTGTGTAAGCTGTTTGTATAAATAAACAAGACTATCTGGCCTCAAGGCTTTTCAGGTACAAGGTGCATGGGCGCCAAGAGCAAACGGCCAGAAGCCTCTCGGAACATAATATGTGTAGCGTACTTTATTAATTTCAATCCTCACTCCCGACTCAGAACCCCGTTCTGCTCTGCTGGCGGGCTCCTGCAATTAACTACAGTTTATTCACTTTGTATTTCAGCTGTAGCCCCTTCCCTCATCTCCGCCGAATTCCACCCTCCTTCCTTCTTCTCCTTCTAGGTCCTTGCCAAGTCCACTGATCAGGGAAGTCTTCCTCCCCTTCCATCTGACCCTAGTCTACCAGGTCTCATCTGGACTGGCTGCTTTGTCTTCCTCTGTGGCCTGGTAAGGCAGTTCCTCCCTCAGGGGCAGGTGATCAAATTGCCAGCCACTGAGTTCATGTCAGGGACCTTCCCTGTTCCCATTACTAGGAAACCCACTTGGAGATTGAGCTGCCATGGGCTACATCTGTGCAGGGGTTCTAGGCTATCTTCGTGTATGGTCCTTGGTTCGAGTATCAATCTCATAAAAGACCCCTGGGCCCAGACTTTTTGGTTCTGTTGGTCTCTTTGTGGAACTCCTGTCCCCTTTAGGACTTTGTATCACCCCTTCTTTCATAAGATTCGCTGCACTCTGCCCAAAGTTTGGCTATGAGTTTCAGCATCTGCTTTGATACCCTGCTGGGTAGAGTCTTTCAGAGGCCCTCCATGATAGGCTTCTGTCCTGGCCCCTGTTTTCTCCCTCTTCTGATGTCTATCCATTTGCCTTTCTGAATGAGGATTGATCATCTTACCCAGGGTCCTCCTACTTGTTTAGCTTCTTTATGTGTGCATATTTTGGCATGTTTATCTTATGTTATACGTCTAATATCCACTTATAAGTGAGTAATTTGCAGGCAAATGGTGGGAACTAGAAATGATTATCCTGAGCGAGGTATCCCAGAAGTAAAATACACACATAGTATATACTCACTTATAAGTGTGTTTGTTTAAAATATCCTGTTAAGATTTGTACTTCATTTTCTCTTATTCAGATAAAGAAAAATTGTTCTTTTTAGTTCAATAGAAAAAATGTTGAATGCTAGCTGATCCAAAAATTTTGAAAAATAATATTATAATGCAATACAATATGATGTACTATAATATAAATATGAGATCAAAACTGTATTATACTTCTGTGAGACATTTTTTTTAATTTATTTATTTTTATCTCAATCACAGGTTAGGTACTTTGAATCCCAGGCATAGCCCCCTCCCCCATTCCCTCCTACCTTCCCACTCCCTCCCTCATCTCCTTCCCCGCCCCCTCCAAGTCCACCAAAAGGGGAGGACCTCGTTCCCTTCCATCCAACCCCAGCTTATCATGTCTCCTCAGGGCTGGCTGCAAAGTCCTCCCCTGGGATCTAGCCAGTCTGTCACTCCCCGGCTTGTATGGGGGAGGGTCAAAGAGTCAGCCATCAAGATCATGACAGAAACAGTCCCTGTTTCCCTGAATAGGGTCTTCAGCCCTACACCAAGTTATCATGGGCCCCATCCGTGTGGGGGTTCCAGTCCACAACCACACGTGGTCCTTGATTGTAGAAACCGTCTCTTATAAGACCCCTGTGCCCGGCTCAGTTTGGT
>CM053748.1:22988296-23009780 GCA_028658305.1 Pachyuromys duprasi
GATGGTCCCAGGATCCTCCCAGCCGTGGGTTGAGACAGAACTCTTCCCAGATCCGCTGGCGGACTCACACACTAACTGAGTTTTTGCTGGCGGAAGCGTTTGGTCCGCGCCCCTGCAGTGTGCAGACTGGTCAGAATGGTCCCCCACTCCACTCAGTCTGTGGTGGTTCCCGTGATCGGTTCGCGTCTGCCGCACACTGTGGGTTGATGCAGAACTTGGGATTCTCCCAGATCTGCTGGCGGACTCACACACTGACTGAGATTTTGCTGGAGGAAGCGTTCGGCTCGCGCCCCAGCAATGTGAGGACTGGTCAAAATGGTTCCCCAATCCACTCAGTCTGGTGTTGTTCCGATGATTGGTCCGAACCCGCTGCACACCCGTGGGTCGAAGCAGAACCCGGGTGCAGTGTGCGCTCGTAGGGCGCAGTTCAGTGAAAACGGCTCCCGGTTCCTCCCGAGACTGCCCGGGAGACTGTGCGATCCAGTCTACAATGGCGGGTGCGGGCGCCCGGCGCAGCCACTCGTCCAGATCAGAGCTGTGCGCTGCTGGTCACCAGGAAATTTCTCCAGGTAATAACTGGGTGTCCCTAAGGTTTTCCCACTTGATTTTCTCACCATAGGAGTTCCGCTCACCTGGCACTCACAATGCTGGCGTTTTAGGTCCCAGAGTTCAGTCTCCTGGTAGCTGCGTTGTTTCTGCTCTCCTACTCCTCAGACACAGTGTTCTCTCATGGCCGCCATCTTGGATCTCCCTCCTGTGAGACATTTTTTAAAAATAAAAATAAAGTTTCATATATACAAACAAACATAATTATATAGTTTTTTTTTTTTTTTGTCATTTTGGTTTTGGTTTTTTTGAGATCTGCCTGACTCTGCTCCCAGAGTGCTGGGATAACAGGTGTGTGTTACTGTGCCCAGCATAATTGTAGTTCTTTAATCATAGTGGAATGAGCACATGGAAACCCTTGGTACCATCTACTCAGGTTTTTACTTTGGAACTATTTTACTTTTAGTTGTGTTTGTGATGTTTCAGAAATGAGACTAAAATTCAGCAAAGAGGGAAGATATTGGATAACTAAATTGTCAAAAAATGGAGAATGCAGACATTGAGTAACAAACTGAGGATGATCAATGTTACTAAATACAAGAAACCTCTCTAATCTAAACTTCAGAAATCCATCTCTGGTGAAAGAAAGGAACTGATGACCTGATGAATGAAGCAATGTTATAAAGAAAAACACAAAGGTCAAATATGTCATTGGACTGTGTGATGTTTGAATAATAGTGGTACATATTGGCTCACACATGTGCATGTTTGATCATCAGGGAGTGGCACTACTTAAGAAGGATTACAAGAAGTGGGAAACAGTAAGATCTGGAGAGGACAGGAGCTCCACAAGGAGAGCAACAGAACCAAAAAATCTGAGCACAGAGGTCTTTCCTGAGACTGATACTCCAACCAACGGCCATGCAAGGAGAAAACCTAGGACCCCTGCACAGATGTAGCCCATGGCACTTCAGTGTCCAAGTGGGTTCCATAGTAATCAAAACAGGGACTGCCTCTGACATGAACTGATTGACCTGTTCTTTGAAAACCTCACCCGGATGGGAGAGCAGCCTTACCAGGCCACAGAGGAAGACAATGCAGCCACTCCTGATGAGAGCTGATACACTAGGATCAGAAAGAAGAAGCAGAAGACCTCCCCTATCAATAGACTTGGGGAGGGGCATGCGTGGGGAAGGGAAGGTGGGATTGGCAGGGTAGGAGGGAGGGGTTTATGGGGGGATAAAAAGTGAATAAGGTGTAATTAATAAAAAGTAAATTAATTAATTAAACATAAAAATAAAACACATGAAAAGAAGGAAAAAAAAGGGTTACAAGGTGTAGCTTTCTTAGAGGAAGTGTGTAACTGGAGTTTGGCTTTGAGGTTTCAAAAGCTCAAGCCAGGCCCAGTGGCTCTCTCTTCCTGCTGCCTGAGGATCTAGATGTAGAATTATAAGCTACTTGTCCAGTATCATGTCTTACTGCATGCTAGCATGGTCCTCACCATGATGAGAGTGAACTAAACCTCTGCAACTATAAGCAATACTTTAATTCAAAACAGTTGCCATAGTCATGGTGTCTCTTCACAGCAACATAATATTCATTAAAACAGAATTTGGTACCAGGGACTGGGATATTGCTGTGACAGGTCTGACTATGATGTTTGTTGGAAGAATATTTAGTACTTTGGACTGGAAAAGTACTTGGAAACTTTAAAGCAGGGATTACTAGTCCATTCTAGTAGGAGTAGGGAAGGCAGTGATAAGCTGATTTGAACTATAGAGGCCAAGTTCACAAAGTTCTAAAGTGAAGAATATAAGTAAGTAGCCTAGAGACTATTCTTGTAATATTTGGTGGCTACTTTCCACCCTTGTCCAAAAAAATCTGCCTGAGGTTAAATTGAATAGTTTTGGATTAATATTGGAGATTCCAAGGTGTCGGAGATGCCAGAGTTGTAAGACATTTGTTAAGAAAAGATTCACATTTGGTATGGAATCAGTCCAAGAGAAAGGAGTATACTGCTTTCCACAAACTTGAAAAGAGTTGGATTTCTGAAAGGGCATGTCTCAGTAAGTGTTCCATTGCTATGAAGAGACCCTCACCCTTGGGAAGTCTTATAAAAGAAAGTATTTAATTGAGTCATGCTTACAGTTTCAGAGGTTTACTCCTTTCTCCTCTTCATGGAGAGCATGACGCCGTGCAGGCAGACATGGTGCTGCAGGGTAGCTGGGGGCTTTACATATGGATCCATAAGCAAGAGGAAGAGAGAAGGCTTGAATTCGGGCTTGACATGGGCATTAAAACCTCAGAGCCCAGAGCCTTGAACTCATTGGCACAGAAGACAGCTTCCTGAGCAAAATACCAACGGCTCATGCTCTAAGATCAACAATTAATAAATGGGACCTCTTGAAACTGAAAAGCTTCTGTAAAGCAAAGGACACTGTCGTCAGAACAAACCGGCAGCCTACAGACTGGGAAAAGATCTTCACCAACCCAATGTATGGATATTATAGGGCTAATATCCATAATATATAATGAGCTCAAGAAGTCAAACACAAATAAACAAAAAAAAGCCTGATGAAAATATGGGCTATAGAACTAAACAAAGAGTTCTCAACAGAGGAATATTGAATGGCCAAAAAGCAATCAGAAAATTCTCAACTTCCTTAGTCGTAAGGGAAACGAAAATCAAAATGACTCTGAGATTCCATCTTACTACTGTCAGAATGGCTAAGACCAAAATCTTAAGCAACAGCACAAGCTGGCAAAGGTGTGAAGAAAGGGAAACCCTCCTCCATTGCTGGTGGGAGTGCAAATTTGTACAGCCACTTTAGATATCAACCTGGCACTTTCTCAGAAAATTGGGAATAGTTTTATCTCAAGATCCAGCTATACCTCTCCTAGGTATATACCCAAAAGACTCTCTCCCATACAATAAGGACATTTGCTCAACTATGTTCACAGCAGCTTTATTCAAAATAGCCTGAATCTGGAAACAACCTAAATGTTCCTCTACTATAGAATAAAGAAACTGTGGCACATTTACATAATGGAACACTTCTCTGATATTGTAAGCAAGGAAATCATGAGATTTGCAGGGAAATTGATGCAACTAGAAAAGATCATTTTAACCTAGACCCAGAAAGACATTTATGGTATGTACTCACTTATAAGTGGATTTCAGCCATATAGTACAGGATAAGCAGACAATAAAACCCAGACTCAAATAAGATAAATAACAAGAAGGTCCAAGGGAGGATGCATAAATTTCACTCAGAAAAGGAGATAAAATAGCCAGAGGTAGTTGCTGAGGAGAGGGAACAAGGTAGGTGAAGGGACACAGAGAGTTAAGAGGGTGGAAAACTGCGTTAGAGAGAACAAGAGTAAAAGGACAGAAGGACAGAGAAAAGAGAAGCTGAGAGTTGAGGTATCCCTGTGACAAGCTGGAGACCTAAGTCAGGGTAGGCTCCTGGAAGCATATGAGGGGCACTCAAGCAAAGACTGCTAGTAGCAGAGGTTATAGAGACTGAAGAGGACACTCCCGAAGTAGACCAGTCTCCTAGCAGCATGGGCAGGGTTGAGGTACCAACATTGCCACAAAAACTTCGACCCAAAATTTACCCTGCCTATGAGATATGAAGGGAGAAAAATAGAGCAGACAGACAAGAGGTTGAGGAAGTGGCCAACCAATGCCTGGCCTTTCCAACCTGATGGAGAATGCCAACACCTGAGAGTATGAACGAAGCTTTGCTAAACAGGAGCCTGACAGAGTTGTCCTCTGAGAGGTGCTACCCAAGATTCATAGCCAAACATTGGGTTATGCTTAGGGCTTCTTGTGGAAATGTGGGAGGAAAGAAAAAAGGATCTGAGGGTGACATGAGCTATACAAGAAGACCAGCAGAGCCTACTAACCAGGGTCCTAGAGACTTGCTGGGACTGATGAATCAACCAAGGACCATGCAGGAACTGGGCCAAGGCCCCATAGATGTAGTAGATGTGCAGCTTAAGCCTCATGTGGATCCTCTAGTAAAGGAAGTATGGACTGCATTAGACATGGACTCACTTGCCCAAGTTTTGACCACTTTTCCTGGCAGGACTTCCTTACCAGACCACAGGGGAAGAGGAAAGCTTAAGTTCTTTTTTATTTTTATTAATTTTTTTATTAATTTAAGTTTATTCACTTTGTATTCCAGCTGTAGCCACGCACCCCTCGTCCCCTCCCAATTCCACCCTCTTTCCCTCTTCTCCTCCCATGCCCTTCCCCAAGTCCACTGATAGGGGTCATCCTCCTTCCCTTTCATCTGACTCTAGCCTATCAGGTCTCATCAGGACTGGCTGCATTGTCTTTCTCTGTGGTCTGCTAAAGCTGCCTCCCCCATCACTGGGAGGTGATCAAAGAGCCAGATAATGAGTTCATGTCAGAGACAGCCCCTGTTCTTATTACTAGGAACCCCACATGGACACTGAGCTGCCATGGGCTACATCTGTGCAGGAGTTCTAGGTTATTTCCATGCATGATACTTGGTTGGAATATTAGTCTCAGAGAAGACCCCTGTGCCCAGATATATATTTTTTTTATTTTGTTGCTCTTCTTTTGGAGTTCCTGTCCCCTACAGGTCTTTCTATCTCTCCCTTCTTTCGTAAGATTCCCTGCACTCTGCCCAAAGTTTGGCTATAAATCTCAGCATCTATTTAATACCCTACTGGGTAGAGTCTTTCACAGACCCTCTGTGGTAGGCTCCTGTCCTGTTCCTTGTTTTAGCCATCTTCTGATGTCTATCCCATTTATCTTTCTGAATGAGGATTGGGCATCTTATCCAGGGTCCTCATTCTTGCTTAGCTTCTTTAGGTGTGCAGATTTTAGTAACTTTATCCTTTATTATATGTCTAATATCCACTTATAAGTGAGTATATGCCATGTGTGTCTTTCTGCTTTTGGGATACCTCACTCAGGATGATCTTTTCTAGTTCCTACCATTTGCCTGCAAATTTCATGATTTTCTTGTTTTTAATTGCTGTGTAGTATTCCATGTGTAAATGTACCAAAGTATCACTATTTGCAGATGATGTGATAGTATAACATGAGTGACCCTAAAAATTCAACCAGAGAACTCTTTCAGCAAATAAGAGTTTGCAAATAACACCTTCAGCAAATAAGGACTGGGTTGGGACCCTGCCACTTAAAGGTCAATGGGTCTTTCCAAAGGGCTTGTGCATAGTTTTGGGAGGTAGTGGGATGCCATAGGTGATCCGCTGCAGATTTTCCCTCTTTGCCCAAGGTAAGAAAGTTTAATACAAAAAGTGCATGGTTGAGCAAATTTTTGTGGTTTCCTGTAATAGGGAACAAAATTCCCCCATTACTTTGTAATTTGGTAATCATATTTTTGAGCATCTGATGAGCTCTCTCAACAGTTCTCTGGCCCTGAAGGTTATAAGGAAAGCCTGTAATACGCTTAATGCTCAACTGTAAACAAAACTGTTTAAAACTACTGCTGGTATATCCAGGCCCGTTGTCAGTTTTTATTACCTTAGGTTGATTTAATATGGTTAAGCATGATAAAACATGGCTAATAACATTTTTGGTAGCCTTGCCTACCTGTGGCATGGCAAATATAAATCCACTATATGTATCAACAATAACCTGGACATACTTCAATTTACCAAAATTATTAATGTGTGTTACATCCATCTGCCATATTTCTCCTGGGACAAGGCCACGGGGGTTAACTCCTAGATGTACCACTGGTAGAAATATTACACAGCCTTTACAATTTCGAACTATTTGTCTCGCTTGTTCTCTAGTTATCTTGAATTTTTGCCTAAGGGTCTGAGAATTGAGATGATGGAAGTCATGGGCCTGTTGGGCCTGAGTTAGGGGATCCAAAAAGACTGTAGTAATTTTTTGTGCCAGCCCCGCAAGCTGTGTTGCACCATCTACCAAATCATTGCCTTGTGCTAGAGGGCCTGGCAATCTAGAGTGTGCTCGTATATGCCCAACAAAAAATGAACAAATACAGCTGCGAATGAGGCTCTGAAGTGTGGAAAATAAGGGGGCTGCATTAGTAGTGGGTCTTATATATGGAACAGTTTTCAATAGGGGAACGGAATGAGCAAGATAGGAACTATCTGTATATAAATTAAAAGGGGAATTTGGTAAGGCCTTAAAGACCTCAGTGATAGCTTGCAATTTCACCAACTGTGCTGAAACATAGGAACTAGAAATCTGAGTAATCACACCATTAATTGAATAGGCTGCTCGACCATTAGACGAGCCGTCAGTAAAAACTAAATTAGCATTAAAAATAGGAGAGCCTTTTGCAACCCTCGGGAAAACAATAGGTGTTTTATATAGGAATTGCAAAACCTTATTGGGTGGATTATTACTATCAATCTTTCCCTGGAATGACACACAACCAACAGCCCAATCATCATTATTTTGTATCAGCCAAGAAATTTGTTCTGGGCTATATGGCACAATCAAGATATCGGGGTCTTTACCAAACATTTTTCTAGATTGTTCTCTTCCTAGTCGAATTAGTTGAGCTGTTAGGTGGGGACAGGTGGGAAGAACTTTTGAAGAGGCAGCGGGCAAGTGAACCCAAAAGAGCGGTCTATCTTTGCAGAAAACCCCAGTGGGAGAGAATGGAATAGGAGATATAATAAAGAGTAGTTCCTTAGTAGGGGAGAAATAATCAATGGTTTGTTTGTTAATGGCTGTCTCCACCAGAGCAAAGGCCTGTTGAGCCTCTGTAGTAAGTTTTCTGGGGGAGGAGGAATCCGAGTCTCCTCTAAGAACATCAAAAAGGGGTTTTAACTCACCGGTAGTAATTTTGAGATATGGCCTCAGCCAATTAATACCCCCCAAAAGTCGTTGGAAATCATTTAAGGTGTTAAGAGCGTCCCTCCTCAACTGAATTTTTTGAGATACAAGCTTATGGGGGAAAAAGCTCAAAGCCTAAGAATAAATGTGGGGGTTGGAGTTGAACCTTATCTGCGGGGATTTGCAAGCCTTGACGTTGTACATTCATTACAAGTTGCTGAGAAGCAGAATGTAACTGTGAGGCATCCGGTCCAGCTAAAAGAATATCATCCATATAATGTATAATATAAAGGGAGGGCCATTGGAAGCGAAAGGGATCTATAGTCTGGGCAACAAACTTTTGACAGAGAGTGGGACTATTTGCTGTACCCTGAGGCAAAACCCACCATTGGAAGCGAGACATGGGGCCAATGAAATTTACACCGGGGAGACTAAAAGGAAAGCATTTACAATCCTCAGGATTAAGAGGAAAAAACAGTCTTTGAGGTCTATAACTATTTTATGAAATCCTTTTAGGATAGCAACGGGGGAAGGCAACTCTGGCTACAAGGCACCCATAGGAACCATGGTTTTATTAATTTCTCTAAGGTCTTGCAAGAGTCTCCATGTGCCCGATTTTTTTTTTTTTTTTGTATAACAAAAATGGATGTATTCCAGGGACAGGTGGATGGTTCCATATGTCCAGCAGTCAATTGTTCCTGCACTGACTCTATGGCCGCTGATAACTTTGTGGGTAGAAGGGCCATTGATCCACCCATACAGGGGTGTCACTTTTCCAAGTGATTTTATCTGCCCGAGGTGCAGGAGGTGTAATGGCCCTCAGGAAAAATGCTGAAAACCCAAGCCTGATCGATCAAATTTTTGTTCTGGAATAATAGGTTGGGTCATACCCTGATTGCTCTTTCCCAAGCCCGGTCCTGGTAGAAAGCCTTGATGAAGCATTTGACTGGTGACAGTCTCATTAGGGCTACACATAATTAATTTCATTTGATTGAGAAGATCTCATCCCCATAGATTAATGGGCAATTTTTCAATTACAAATGGGCGGATCATACCCGAATTACCCTCTTGATCTGCCCAAGTAAGAATTTTTGAACTTTGTAGGGTATTGTTAGATTGGCCAATACCTTGCAAATATGTTAAAGAAGGTTGGAGGGGCCAGGCTGAAAGCCAGTGGTCCCGTGAAATAACTGTAGCATCAGCCCCTGTATGAATAATGCCTGTAAACCATCTTTTGTCTAATTGAAGACGTAACATGGGCTGATCATGGGTAATAGCCTGGACCCAGTAAACATCAGAGGAGCCTGGTTTAGTGGCCCCCCGGGGTCCATGAAGGGCTGGGCTTTTGGTCTGCAAGGGGAGAGGGAGGGCCTGAGCTACTCTTTGTCCCTTAGCAATGGATATGAGTCCCAAGGTAGAGCTGGCTAAGACTTTTATCTCTCCGGTGTAGTCATTGTCCACCACTGAGGGGTAAATAGTAAGCCCTTTAAGGGTGGAAGATGCCCTGCCCAAAATTAAGAAAAACATGCCTGGGGGAGGAGGTCCAGAAATCCTGGTAGGGAGGATTTGAACTCTGTCCTCAGGTTTTAATATTGTGTCGGTGGAGGTACATAGGTCCAATCCTGCATTCCTTGTGGTGGCTTGGTGAAGTCGGGATGGTTGTTGCACCCTGATGAAGGGGCCTGAGCCTGATCTAGACTGGTCCCCGAAGCTGGTTGGAATGGAATGGTTCTTGGGGTCTGGGGCTGGCCCCTCCATCTGTTTCCCAGAACTGAGGGGAATGGGGACAGTGGGTTGCCTGTTATGTCTATTTTAGAATGGCATTGGTTTGCCCAATGCTTACCCCTCTGAGAGACTGTAGTAGGCACAGGAGTGCCAGGCAATGAGGCAGGGTTATTGGGAGGTCCTCTAGGTACTCCCATTACCTTTGAGCATTGTTTAGCGAAATGTGCAGGCTGCCCACATTTAAAGCATCCTTTAGATGGATTTACCACTTGTAAGGCTGCCCCAATGGCCAAATTGACACCCTGAGAAATTTTATGAGGAAGGGGATCAAGCTCAGAACAGAGTCTAATAAAATCATTAAGATCGTTCTTTTTGGTGTATCCTCGAAGAGCAGCTTTACAGGCTGCGTTGGCATTTTCAAAGGCCAGTTGTTTTAACATTTTTCCATTAGTTTCTTCGGAGCCTAAAATCCTTTCTGCAGCTTCTACAAGTCAGCCAATAAAATCATGATAAGGTTCCTGAGGACCCTGTATAATTTTTGTCAGTGGGGTGGTGAGAGACCGTTTTGCAGGGACTGCCCTCCAAGCCCCAATGGCAGCGTCCTTAACTTGGGCCAAGAGCCCAATGGGTAGTTTAGCTTGGCTGCTCTCGGCTACATATTTGCCTTGTCCAGTGAGCTTATCATAAGTCCAGAAAGGCTCTCCTCTAGAATTATTTTGATTTTGTGTAGCAAAGGTGTGGCATCTATTAAGGAAGTCAGTCTTCCAAGTGAGAAATTGTTCTCGTGAAAGGACTGCTTGGGTCACTCGGAACCATTCTGCAGGGGTAAGATACCCACTTCCGGAGAGATTTTCCAGCATGGAAATAGTAAAGGGAGAATAGGCCCATAATACTTAACTGCATTATTTAATTCTTTAAGGGGCTTAAATTTAAGTTGTTTAAATTGTGCTATTGGCTGGTTGGATTTTAGTCCCTTTAATATTATTTTTTGGTGATCCAATTCCTCGGTTTCCTCATCCTAAGATTCCAAGGCTTCACCCTCCTCCTCATCCTCTTCCTCATCTTTAGCCTCTTTCTCCTCTGAGCCATCCTCCTCAGAGGACTGGACTTCCCTAGATCTTTGGCGAGTTATAACAAGGAAGGTTAAAACAGGCTGTGGCTTATATTTAGAGGCCTTTTCATATTTTTTGACAATTTTTGGGATCTGTTTTTTAAGGGGCCCGGTAAAGAGAGTCCTTTTGAAGGTCTCTTGAAGAAAGGCAAGTTGCACCGAAAGATCAACGTATTCATGCTGTAAAGAGAGGACCTCACGAAGTTCAGATACCTGCTTACTAAGATCCTCTTTGGCCTTTAAAAGCAAAGAGGTTTGGGATGAGGGAGGAGAGAGTACAGGCGCACAAAAATTAGGAGCGGAGGGATAAGGTGGCGGATTGACAAGAAGAGTGGGCGGCCAGTCAGGGTTGTGATATTTTGCAGCTTCTTCCTCCAAATCGCTTTCCTCCGAGAGGTCCAAGCAGTCAGGGTCATTGTTACGAAACACAGGAAAGGCAAGACTCTTTTCAGCAGAAGAGGGGATAGTCTCACTACATTCAGGGAGGGGGGGATATAAAGACTTATGAGTTTTAGGATAGGCAGCCCGTTCCTCAGACAAGGGCATTGTTTTAGGACGGGAGCCCTGTTCCTCAGACAAGGGCATGGGAATAACAACAGAGGGACAGGGTGAGGGAGATTTTAAATTTTTGGCTGAATGGGAAGATTTTAGGAACGAGACTGAAGGACTGCGTGAGAGAGGTTTAATAAAATTTTGGCCAAGGAAACTATTTTACTGGACTCGGAATTTGAGGATTTAATAATATCTCTAATAAGAGTCCAATAACTAAAGGTCTGCATGGGGACTGTATTAGGTCCCTTGTCATGTAATAATTTATTGAGACAAGCTCCAACCTTATCCCATTTGGTAGGATTAATCTCTGGTCCTTCTACAAAAAACCAAGGACAAACTTCTGACACAAAGAGAAAAAAATCTAATTAAATCCTTCTTTTTGACTCTAATTCCTCTTTCCCTGAGAGAGGCCTTGAGGTCACAAATGAAGACTGCCTCTTTTGATAGTTTTTGGCCCATTTTTATAGATGGAAATGTCCCTTACCTAATGTGTCTTTTTCCCGTGATCAGCAAGAACGCACGTTTGATGAGTTGCCTTCCACTGAAAGTCACTTTTGTTTACCTCGGCATTGACGCTGGCTATCCGATCTATCCATTGAAGGTCTCCGTCCTGCAGTGGTCCGTACTTCAGGCCTCATGTTGGGCGCCACTTGCCCCGACACTCGGGATCTAGTTATTTGTGGGGTCGAGGGGAACCAAGTCTAAAAGAAAAACAGGCAAGAAAGAAGAACAAGATCAAGCAGTGCCTTGTCAAGGTCTGTTTAATGACAAAATGTAACAGCTTATAAGCAAGAAAAAGGAGGGAATAGGGAGGGGGAAGGTAACATTCTTGTGGGTGGCGTGGTTCCGCCTGGGTGCCTCTGTGGTGCCTCTGTGGTTATCTTGGAATGTCCGGCCCCAGCTGCATGGCTGTTATCTTCTAAGGGTCAGCAGTTTTTCAGCGAGGGGAGTGAGCCTTCTGCTCAAGGCTTTACCTGTTCCCAACAGCAAAAAACCTGCTGCAGTCTTTCTTTCCTCTCTGACCTCATCTCCAAGGGATCACAAGATCATCTCATCTCGCCCAGTCATCGCTCCTCCAACTAATTCCATTAGGACAGCCTCCCTGACCAGCAGGCCTTCTCTGAGTACATAACTACAGAGCAGCAAGGGAAACAAGACAACCTCAAAAGACAACTCCCAGGTCATCCTTATCTCTGAAACAGAGCACCAGCTGCAGCCTTCATTCCTCCCCCTGCCCAAATCTCCTGTGCATTTTCACAGAGGCCATTCCTTCTTAACCTCCCTCCCCTCACTCACTGCTTTATCCCAGTCCCTAACTCTACCAGGCAGCACCTAGTAACCCACAGTCCATAACTGCCAGGAAATCAGGTAGGCTATCACAGATCTATCCCATGGTCTCAAACCCAGGTCTGCAGCACAACACTGTGGCTGTCTTCCCTGCCTTCCCTGTCCCTATGTCCTGCCTGTATATCCCACAGATCTTCCCCTTATAACCTCCCTTCCCCCACTCAGCCTTCCCCCACTCATAGTTTTGTTCCAGCCTACAACCCTAGCAGGAGTTGGAGGAACCACACTTCTCTTTCTGCCAAACACTCATTATGAACTGACCAGTAACAATGATATGTAAACATGTTTTTGTTTTAATCCCAGGTGTGGATGGGACTAATTCAGATTTTCCACAGCAGCAAACTATGTGCTTCTTATGGAGGGGCCTTTTCCCAACTGCAGATAGTTTAAATCTGAGGACTCTGGCGAGGGATTAAATGCCAGGGTTCAGAGAGAGAAAGGGGTCTTTGAGAAAGAAGGCTGCTGGTGTCCATCCTGCTGCTCCTGGTTGCTGTTGATGCAGTTTGAAGAGAAGAAGTTAGATATCTGAAATGAAGATTAGACTTCTTCCAAGGAACCTGATGATTCTAACCAGCAGAAAGTTGCTAAAGAGAACCCCACCCCTTTTTCCCACTAACCTTTCTCTCCTACAAGGTATTGAGGTGTTAGAAGAAATTGGGGAGGAGAAGGGAAGAAGAGATATAAGAAACATAAATAAAGTAGAGTTAAAAAGTATGCCTACAGGTGGGTGTGCAAAATTGTATGGCTAATATGAAAATCTATATGAGGTTCTTCAGAAATATGGTAATTGATCTATCTCAAGATTCAGCTATATCACTCTTGAGTTTATACATAAAGGATATATCTTTGCCCTTCCACAAGGATGCTTGATTAACCATGTTCATTTCTGTTGTACTGATAATAGCCAGAAACTGGAAACAACCTAAATGTCTCTCAACAAAAGAATAAAGAAAATGTGGCATTGTACACAGTGGAGTAGTACTCATGTTTAAAAAAAATGACATGATGTAAATTGCAGGAAAATGGATGGAACTAGAAAAAATCATTCTGAACTAAAAAAAAAACCATGTATTTGTTTATATCTAGATATTAGCCATTCAGTAAATGATAACCAAGCTACAATCTTTAGATACAGAGAAAATCAGTATAGAGATTGGGACTGGGAGGACAAACGGATTTTCCTTTTAGGAGTAATAAAACAGATTTTTTTTGTTTGTTTTTACTGGAATGGATCCAAGATGTGGGAAGGAATGAGAATACATGGATCAGGTGGGAAGTGTAGGAGAGCTGGGATTGCTGGAGGAAATGAAGGAAGATACAGCATTTGAGGGGTAGTATGAAAACCTAGTGCTGTGGAAAGTAAAAATAAAATGACTCTTAATGATATTCTGCTATAGTTACAAATTGGTGCCCCATTCAGCCATCATCAGAGAAGCTTTCTTCTGCAGCAGATAGGGAAAATTACAGCGACCAACTTCTAGACATTACACACATAGAGACACTTTGTAACACACAGGTATAAATGAGATGCCTCCATCAAACCCCTCCCCTCAGCTCTCAGGGAACCCCATGGAAGAGGAGGCAGGAGTGAAGTAGATGGAGAGTAATGGAGGACTCCAGGAGAAGGCCCTCTAAATCTACTGAGCAAAGCTCATATGAAGTAACAGAGACTCAAATAGTAATCACTGGGTCTACACGGCTATATAAACAGAACTCCTGTTTATATATTTTGGCTTTCAGTTTAGCCCTTTATAGGACTCTTGAATGTGTGAATGAGTTGCTCTCTGATGCTTGTGTCTGTTATTGAGGCTGTTTTATTTTTCTGTTGGCTGTCTGTCTTTTCCAACTTCGATATGATGGTTCTTGTTTTATATTTTATTCTGTTGTTTTGTTATCTCTTAGAAGGCTGTTCTTTTCTAATGAGAGAATAATAATAATAGAAATGTAATAAACATTTGTGTAGATATATTGATCACACAAACACACACACACACATACACACACACACACACCCCAAACAACAGATCTTCTGAGAAAGATAGTGGAGGAGGTAGGGAGGAACTGAGAGAAATAGAAGGAGAAGAAACTGTATTTATATTTTATTGTATGAGAAAAGAAACTGTTAATAAAATGAAAAAATATTAAAAAATTAAAATTGCCAAAGGACTGTACAGTGAAATATATTATATAGCTTCACACATAAGATGAGTAAAAACAGTATATTAAATAGTTTGAATTGGGTGTAGAATGAAAATAAATAAATCTTTTTCAATATTTCTTTCTATTTCTGACCAACAAAATTTTATATACACATATATAATATTCTATATATACATAACTACATGTCTCATTTATATCATATATATGTAATCATTTCATGACTATATGTCTCATTTATACCATATTTATGTATATATCCCTCAAATCTCATAGTTATTATCCTGCTGAATATAAAAGTATTTGCTTCTCCTTTCTTCACCAATGATATATTATTTTAAGCTTTGACAGTTTTACATAAAGAAAGTGGTGATTATCTCTTTTATACTTTATATGTCTTTGATTGCTTGTGGGAATAAACACTTTTTATATGTCCACCAACATATACGTCTAAGTTTGGATTTCTTTATTTTGTCCCTATGATTTATTCAATCATTATATTCACTTAATTTTTTAATGGATGTAAATCATGCATGCCTAGTCAGGGGTGACAGCATTTTCCATTAGGCTACTATATTTTTCCAGTTCTGTGCATTGATTCTATGCACCAGCTTAGAGGCAAGCAATGCCTCTCTTACCATGATATTGTGAACATAGGCTAATAATTCAGATATTTTAATAAAAGGAAAGATAGTGTGCTCCTAACCCATAGTTGTCCCGTGTTTGTTTTGGGCTCTGGTTTGTGCTGCATAATTAAACAGCTCTATAAAACATGTCATCAGTAGGCATGGGTGGTGATTTCTTTGAATGAAGGTGGATATAAACTGTTCAGACCTGCTTATATTACCCCTAGTAAACTCTCTCATCCACCAAATTAAACTTCTTCAAATCAGATTTAGTACTTGAACAACATTCCAATTTGGAGACAAGAATTTCCTTGATGTTTCTCTTGAAATTTTATGCAACATGTAAAAAATCTGAAACTATAAATATTTATGGGCTGGCATATAAACTTTAGTAACATAAACATTATATCAAACATGTTTATCTCTTCAAATATTTATAATTTATTTTTGGTAAATTGTTTATGGTCTTTGCTTCTGGATTGAAATATAAAGTACATACTATTTTTCTGTAGAGCCCCAGTGTGAAAAAGCAAAATGAAACTTATTGTTCTTTTCAAATGTAACTTTGCTATCTCCTCCTTCAAACACCATTCACCTCAGCTTTTGGTAGCCACCATTTTGCCTTCAATTTCTCTGAGATCAGCTTTAAAATGTTTCACATATGCATAAAATTATGTGAGATTTGTTTCCCTACAGTTGATACATTCTATACTCTCCAGTTTTATTTGCTTTACACAAATGAGAGGTTTTCTTACTTTTATGACTTAATAATATTCCATTTTTTCATATGATCACATTTTATGTATTCACTCTTTGCTTGATACTTAGGGTTGTATCAGTTTCTTAGCTATTGTGAATAGAAATGCAATAAACATGTGTGTAGACATGTTGATCACACAAACACACACACACACACACACACACACACACTTACACACACACACACCAAACAGCAGATATTCTGAGTTACCATTTGCTCACCTTGCTTAAAAATCACTGAGCAGTCTCCGTAATGTTTTCCCATTAATGGCAGAATCCCATTTTCCTTACTTCCTTGTGCTTGAAACCCAGTTATGTATATTACCATAATAATATTTCACTTCTCTGTTCTCATCTCTGCTTTATTATATATGCCTCTAAAACTCAGCTTCTAAACACATTACCTGTAATCAGATTGTGCATTAGGTTTTCTTTGGAGGGGCTTTGAGATAAGTAACTAAGCTACTGATTCTGTGTATCTAACTGTTGGGTGTTTCATTTGCCAAAATAAATGAAAAGGTAAATCACATGGGAAACAGAAGGGACGTCTCTGTAGTATTTCTTATGTCAAAATGACTATGATATGAAGGATACAATATAATTCCTGAACAGTGCCACTATCTTTTATAATATCTCACATTGTGATAAGTTTCCTGTTTCCCACAGTTGTAAAAATCTGTTAGTAAGAAGTCTGTAAAAGTGGCATATTTTTTCAGTGACATAGATTTAAAGTTGAGTTTGGCCTGGACAACATTTACTAAAGATGTCCAATGAGTAGGAAAATACAGATTTCTATAGCCATAACCAAATTTTGATGACAGATCTGGTCAGAAAATTCTAATGAAACATCTCTGCTTGCTAAGCTTTTATATGGCTTCCTTCATATCTTTGTTCCTTAATGTGTAGATGACAGGATTCAGGGCAGGTGTGATAGCAAAGTCAGTAATAAACAGGTATTTGTCTACTGATGAACTTGGGAAAGGCCACACATAGAGAAACGTGCATGCAGTGAAAAAAAGAACAACCACAGTGATGTGAGCTGACAGAGTGACAAGTGCCTTCGACAGGTCCCCTGAAGACCTTTTCCAGACTGTGACCAAAATGAAGACATAGGAGAGGAGAAGCAGGATGAAACACATCTGAGTCATGCAACTGTGGAAAGAAATTACTTTTTTTACTTTCAAAAAATACGAACTTTACCAACTGAAAGGATTATTCCATGACACAGCTTGTGAACAATATCTCAATGAATATGAAACTGAAAATCTCTTAATGTATGTTTTAATTTTTAATGTTTATTTAGCTAAGATAACTTTTCAGTCATATAATAATTTTAGTTTTTGTGTGTCTGTATCTATGCTGTGCGTGTTGTGGGTATGATTTCATATGTGTGGGCACAGGTGCGTGTGTGCAAGTGCACATTTTTGGGTGATTACCACTGTGTAGGCATAAATTTGATGTGGTGTTTTCTCTTCAATCACTTTCTCTCTTAGACCCTGAGGCAGGTCTCATGTTGAATCTTGATCTTACCATTGTGGGGAGTCTGACTAGACTGTTTGCTCTGGGGATTCACTGTTTCCACTTCCTTCATGCAGTGCTCCTCCTGGATCTTATGTGGGTTTGAGAATCTGGTCTTCACTCACATGTAGCGAGCACTTTCTGTTTGGCCATTTCCCCAGTACTAGCAGTTCTTTTGGTAATGTCGGGGAAACTTCCATATTATTCTCTACATCGGTTCATACAAGTTTGTATTCCTATCAGCAAGTTAGGAAATCATTTCTCCATAGTTTTACCATAAATGATATTTATCAGTTTTGGTAATGAATGTCTGAGAAGATATAAGGGATTATGCCATCACACCTTTGGTTTTGATTTTCATAGTCACATCATATGCTCTTTTTTAATTAAATTTTTTTTCTATTAATTACAGTTTGTTCACTTTGTAGGCCAGCTTTAGACCCCTCTTTCCCTCCCATTCCACCCTCCCTCCCTCCCATTCCATCTTCCCTCCCTCATACCCTCCTATGCCCCTCTCCAAGTCCACTGAGAGGGGAGGTCTTCCTCTCATTCCATTTGACCCTAGACTATCAGGTCTCATCAGGACTGTCTGAATTGTCCTTCTCTGTGGCCTGGTAAGGCTGTTCCCCCATCAGGGGGAGGAGATCAAAGAGCAGGCCATTGAGTTCATGTCAGAGACAGTCCCTGTACCCATTACTTGGGAACCCAATTAGACACTGAGCTACCATGGACTACATCTGTGCAGGGGTTTTATTTTATCTCTGTGAATGGTCCTTGGCTGGAGTATCAATCTCAGAAAAGATCCCTGTGTGCAGATTATTTTTCTTAACCAGACTGTCATGTCTGAAGGCCATAGCCTTATAGAGTCTTTAACACAGGCATGTTTATTTCTTTTTTTTTTTTCCCTGTTGGGAGTTTAGTTCAGAACAGCAATGTTTCAATCCTAGCCACACTGGCAGGTAGTATGTTTGAAACTGAAAAATGAAGAAATATAGCTCCAGCTGTTGGCAATTACAGGCTGTAGTCACAAAGCATAGCTCACATATTAAAGATGACTAACATTTAATGGTTCAGTCTGCCTCTTTCCATCTCCCTCTTCAGAAATCTTATGACTCTTCTTTGGATCTTTTCTTTTTGTTTTGTTCTATTTGATTTGTATATTATTATTTTATATTATTTTATTATTATCCCTTGGATGTCTGTTTGTTTTCTAATGAGAAACAGAAAGAGGGTAGATCTGGATAGAAGGGGAGGCAAAGAGGAACTCTGGGGAGTAGAGAAAGAAAAAAAATACAATCAGAAAATATGTAATTAGAAAACTATTTTCTTTTTTATGTTGATCTCCTTTTTTAAGTACTTTATTTATTTTTATATTAATCACAGGTTATGTACTTTGTACTTTGTATCCCAGCCATAGCCCCCTCCCTCATTCCCTTCCACTCTCCCCATCCCTACCTTTTCTCCTCCCTGCCCCCCCTCTAAGTCCACTGATAGGGGAGGACCTCCTCCCCTTTCATCTGACCCTAGCTTATCATGTCTATTCAAGGCTGGCTGCAATGGCCTCTTCTGGGATCTAGCTAGGCTGCTCCTCCCTTGGGGTCAAGGGTGGAGGGTCGAAGAGCCAGCCATTAAGTTCATGACAGAAAGAATCACTGTTCCCCTTACTAGGGTACCCAGTTGGATACTGAGCTACCATGGGCCACATCCGAGCAGGGGTTATAGATTGTATCCATACATGGTCCTTGGTTGGAGAAACAGTCTCATAGAAGACCCCTGTGCCCTGATCTATTTAGTCTTGTGGAGTTCTTGTTCTCACCAAGTCTTATTAACTCTCCCTTTTTCATATGATTCCCTGAACTCTGCCAAAGGCTTGGTTGTGAGTCTTAATATCTGCTTTGATACATTGCTAGTTAGAGTCTTTCAGAGGCCCTCTGTGGTAGGCTCCTGTCCTGTTGCTTGTAGAAAACTATTTTCAATAACAATAAAAAAAATACCCTGCATCATGCCCAGTAAGATGAAAACCCTCCGGGAAGCTCCTGCTGCACTGTCTGCAGTGTTGACAGAATTTTATCTTTCAGTTATGAAGATCTGTCTCAGGCCTTTTTCTCAAATATGCCTTCCTTCCCTTGTACAAGCTTGTATTCTGTGGCTCATGGTATTTGCTTATATATCTATAAGTCTATATAGACATATAAGTGTATCTAGAACTTTAACTTCGAACTCAGATGCTAATTCGTGACCTAGTAAAAGTCAGATGATTTGCATTTATATGGGATGTAATTCAGGTACTTAGAATACTATGCTGAACATTTATTTGCTGTTGCATGCTTATGAATGAAAGACGACCATTAGTTGATAATTTCTAGGGACTCATATGAAGTAGAGAATTAGAGGTTTTGCAGATGATAGAATTCTCCAAACCTATGTGTCAGTTAGTGTCATATGATTAAAACGGAAAAACTTAGCTTGTAGTTCTTTAACTTACACAGGCTTTAGATGATGCTCTTCAATTTACTTGGATATCTTACTTTAGTGTAGTTATATCACATCTGCTTGACTACTTCCTACATACTCTAAAGTGCACATAGAAAATTTTCTACAAGACAGATTGGACATGGCATGAACATAATGTGAGTGTTCAAAATGAGAAATCATTCAGTATACATTGTCTTACAATTGAAATGAAACAATTTTACGGTATCTATATATTCACTATTCCATATAGCCAGTAGAAACTGTTGATGAGCCACTTCCAACTGAAGACTGATGACTCTGAAACTTCCTCTGAATAAGATCTTCACATATTGGTATATTCTAACTCCTCAAGGGAACAGAATTACTAGTTTGTGGGAATGTATATAGGTTGTGAGGTAGTTAACATGTGCAATTGGCAAAATGAAGTAGCATTTGGCTTAGTGGAAACTTCCAATATACAGTTAGATTTATACTTTCAGAGATCCGACACATGATGAAGTTAGCAAAATCTGCCAGAAATTGTCCTTTTGCATAATCTTAGAATTGCTGTCCTTATATCTTTGTTCCTTAATGTGTAGATGACAAAATTCAGGGCTGGTGTGATAGCAAAGTCAGCGATAAACAGGTATTTGTCGACTGATGAACTTGGGAAAGGCCACACATAGAGAAACATTTTTTTCTTTCAAAAAATCTAAGATCATCTTGGGCACTATGATAGGGGAAAGTCCTACATCAAGGAAGAACAGGTTGGCCAGAAGAAAGTACATAGGTGACTGTACATGGAAGTCAGTAATTACCAAAAAGATAATGAAAAGATTTACCAGAATGATGCCGAAGTATTGCAAAGAGAAGGTAGATATGAGAAAAACTGTAGTTTTCCAAGAACCGGAAAGTCCCAGCAACACAAACTCCAAAACTACAGAGCCGTTTATCTCATCCATTGACGAGAACTGGGGAGAGGATTTCAGTATACCTGTAGATGGAAAATGACAAAGTTGTCTTCAGTGGTAGTAGAGAGTATATCCGTTGAGTAAAATTCTTTTTTTTTTTTTGATGTTTCTGTGGGATTCTTTTTTTAATGTAATTTATTTATGTTTATATTAATCACAGGTTATGTACTTTGTATCCCAGTCGTAGCCCCCTCCCTCATTCCTTCTCACTCTCCACATCCCTCCCTCATCTCCTCCCTGCCCCACTCCAAGTCCACTGATGGAGGAGGACCTCCTCCCCTTCCCTCTGACCCTATCTTATCATGTCTCTTCAGGGTTGGCTGCAATGTCCTCTTCTGGGATCTAGCTAGGCTGTTCCTCCCAGGTGTGTGTGGGGGAGGATTGAATTCTTTATTATGTTGGCTGAATTCATTAGAGTCACTGATTCATGAATAAGAATTAGAAAGATCAAACACCTCAACATAAAACCAGACACACTAAACTAGTTAGAAGAAAAAGTGGGGAAGACCCTAGAACTCATTGGCACAGGAGATGACTTCCTGAATAGAACACCAACAGGACAGGCTCTAAGATCAACAATCAATAAATGAGACCTCATGAAACTGAAAAGCTTCTGTAAAGCAAAGGACACTGTCATCAAAACAAAACAACAGCCTACAGACTGGAAAAGGATCATTACCAATCCTACATCTGACAGTGGGCTAATATCCAGTATATATAAAGAACTCAAGAAGTTAAAAAGCAAGAAACCAAGTAATCCAATTAAAAAATGGGGTATGGAGCTAAAAAGAGACCTGACTGTAGAGGATTATAGAATGGCAGAAAAACACTTAAAGAAATGCTCAATGTCCTTAGCCATCAGGGAGATGCAAATCAAAATGACCCTGAGATTTCACCCTAC
>CM053748.1:23010280-23035200 GCA_028658305.1 Pachyuromys duprasi
TGAGGGAGGGGGCTACGCCTGGGATTCAAAGTACCTAACCTGTGATTGAGATAAAAATAAATAAATTAAAAAAAATTGTTCATGTTAAATAAAAGGCTTATATATATGAATTTAATATATATATATAATTACCAATATTTATTACAATACACTATTATAGCATAAGCAGTAAATAAGTTTTATTAAACATAAAAATTTGGTAATATGAACTATCTTATAGCTTTTCAGATCAGAAAGAATAATTGAATTGCTGTTTATATAGTCAAGATACAGACATTGTTTTTAATTTTTACGATATTATTCTTTAGAGAGAGAGGGCAGAAAGTAGTCTATATAATACACATACTACCTTACAATAGTACTGCTTTGAAGAATATTTGAATTCCTCTCAACTCTGTTGGAGCTGTGAATAAAAAACCAAAGGTGAAAATGAACTTGAATGAGCTGAAGTTAAAACATAAACATGAAAAAAAATGTAGATCTTGAATAACAAAAACACAGACCAAGGTGGGGGTGGTATGATTGGAAAATAGGCTAGAGAATGCTGCTTTACCTACTCACATAGGCATAGGCCCTGCCCTCAGAATCCCCAAGGGATGAGGAGTACAGGAAGACTTATTCTTTTTCTAATTCATCACTCACCATTACAGCTGAAGTCACACAGACACTTAACAGCAGGAATACAGCCAATTAAGACAACTGGGAATAAGGTTCAATACTTACATCATTATTGGTTTTCTATAGCAACAATACCTCTCATAAATATTGTATTCCTAAGAGAATTGGTTATTGGCAAATTTACAGTTCTATTTGATGAGAGTCACTATGTGACTATGATAATATTTTCTTAACTTTGAGATTTGGAGTACATTGTACTATTGGACTTATTAAAATCATTTAAAATATCTGTTTGGTATCTATTAATTTAAATTCATGTCCAATATTAAGAATACTATATAGAAATAAATAGAAGATAAGTAATATGATGTACTCTTAGCTGGTCATTTACTATGTATACATATATAGGTTTTCACATTCCTTCCAAATTTTATCTTGGCTTCTTTGGGGGTTTGCTTTGACTCCCATCATAGGAAAAGGTATTAACTGTAATCCTTTTATGAAATGTGGTCCTTTCCTTATGAGCAGACAACAGAAACTATAAATTTAAAGTGAATCTGTTTCCTTAAAAACATTGGTATTCAGTGTATCATATCACTTTGGCTCAAAGAACAAAACTTTTTTCCTGACAAATATATTGATTAGCACTCCTTTTTTATTTTAATTTCAGTTTTTTTATTAATTACACCTTATTCACTTTGTATCCTCCCATAAACCCCTCCCTCCTCCCCTCCCAATCCCACCTTTCCTACCCCTTCTCCACACATGACCCTCCCTAAGTCTACTGATAGCAGAGGTCTTCCTCTCCTTCTTTCTGATCCTAGTTTATCAGCTCTCAGCAGGAGTGGCTGCATTGTCTTCCTCTGTGGCCTGGTAAGCTGCTGCCCCATCAGAGGGAGGTGCTCAAAGAGCCAGTCACTGAGCTCATGTCAGAGACAGTCCCTGTCCCCTTTACTAAGGAACCCAATTGGAGACTGAGCTACCATGAGCTACATCTATACAGGTTTTCTAGGTTATTTCCAGCACAGGCTCTAAGAGCAACAATCAATAAATGGGACCTCATGAAACTGAAAAGCTTCTGTAAGACAAAGGACACTGTTATCAGAACAAAATGACAGCCTACAGACTGGGAAATTATGTTCACCAATCCTATATCCGACAGAGGGCTAATATCCAGAATATATAAAGAACTCAAGAAGTTAAAAAGCAACAAATCAAGTAATCCAATTAAAAAATGAGGTATAGAGCTAAACAGAGAATTCTTTATAGAGGAATATCTAATGGCAGAGAAACATTTAAAGAAATGCCTAAGGTCTTTAGTCATCAGGGAGATGCAAATCGAAACAACCCTGAGAATTCACCTTATACTCATCAGAATGACTGAGATAAAAAACTCAAGTGACAACACATGCTGGAGAGGATGTGAAGAAAGGGAACCCCTCCTCCATTGCTGGTGGGAATAATTGGCTCTCTTGATGTAAAGTTGAAAATAAGTGATTACCATATTAGAAATATAAAGATTTTGAGAATAATATACTGTAATGTATACAACTGGCTTACATAGAAATGTGAACGTTCAAGAAAAAAAAGAGTACAGAAAAGGTAAACAACAAGCTGAACAAGGACATTTGTTCAACCATGTTCGTAGCAGCTTGATTTGTAATAGCCAAAACCTGAAAGCAACCCAGATGTCCCCCAATGGAAGAATGGATACAAAAATTGTGGTACATTTATACAATGGAATACTACTCTGCTATTAAAAACAAATTAATCATGAACTTTTCAGGCAAACGGTGGGATCTGGCAAAGATCATCCTGAGTGAGGTGTCCCAGAAGCAGAAAGATATACATGGTATATACTCACTTATAAGTGGGTACTAGACCTATAAGATAGGATAAACATACTAAAATTTGTACACCTAAGGAAGCTAAACAAGAAGGAAGACCCGGGGTAAGATGATCAACCCTCACTTAGAAAGACAAATGGGATGGACATTGGAACTAGAAGAAAAGAAGAAACAGGACAGGATAGAAGGCCTCTGAAAGACTCTACCTAGCAGTGTATCAAAGCAGATACTGAGACTCATAACCAAACGTTGGGCAAAGTGTAGAGAATCATATGAAAGAAGGGGGAGTTAGTAAGGTATGGAGAGGATAGGAGTGCCACAAGAACCAAATATGTCTGGGCACAGGGGTCTTTTCTGAGACTGATTCTCCAGCCAAGGATCATGCATGCACATAACTTAGAATCCCTGCTTAGATGTAGCCCATGCCAGCTTAGCATCCAAGTGGGATTCCCTAGTAATGGGAACAGGGACTGTCTCTGATGTGAACTCAGTGGCTGGCTCTTTGACCCTCCCCTCCCATCCCCACTGAGGGAGGAGCAGCCTTGCTAGGCCACAGAGAAGGACATTGCAGCCAGTCCTGATAAGACATGATAAACTAGGGTCAGATGGAAGAGGAGGAGGAACTTCCCTATCAATTGACTTAGAGAGGGGCATGTAGGAGATGAGGGAGGGTGAGATTGGGAGGCAATGAGGGAGGGGGCTACACCTGGGATACAAAGTAAATAAACTTTAATTAATATAAAAATAAAAATTAAAGAGATATGTGTGTGAAATTGTCATAAATGTAGTACTTTAAACTAAATTGAAACATAAACACCATAGAAAAAGAACAGATACAGAATTAAAATAATATAGACACAGTGTCAATTTTTTAACCAGTTGTTATAAAACATCAATACAAGCCTAAACAAAATGAGAATTCAGACATTACTAGAAGATACAATCTTACAGCAAACTCCCTGATTCTCTAGAACCCATAAAGTTTCAACAACATGACTGCCCAAATGTGAGCCAAACAAGCATGATACCAATGGACATGTCAATGTGGATGGTGAAAGCTCATGGGGACTCAAGCCTCCAGAAAGAACATTGGCAACTGAGGAGAGCTAAAAGTGGGAGAGGTGATCTTTCCTAGGAAGAGCATATCAAATGATCAGCCCTGAAAACACACATATAAGTAACATCATATGCTTGAGCAGGCAGCATTTAGGAATTTGTTTGTATATACATATATCCATGCCATAACAATTAATAGTAAAAGAAGCCATGGATTTGAAGAAGCACTGAGAGGGACATATGGAAAAGTTTAGGGAGAGGAAAGGGAAGGAAGATGTGTAATTACAATATCAAAAATGAGAAAAAAGAAATGTGAAATGAATATATATCTCTAAATATTAGTACAAAGCCAGTAGAAAAGAGCTTTTATATCAATAAAATTAAATAAAACTTTATTTTTCAAAGAAATAGGAACTATAGTCCTGTAGTTCTGTCATAAGCTTTGTGTATTTTTCTTCTTCGTAAGTATATTATTTTAGTTCTTTCCATGCTTCCAACAAGTACCACTAAGCATAAATTTATCCACAGTCCTCTTAGTATGCATACACACTTCCAAAGTTATTGAAATTTTGTTTCATGTTTTATAATAGTGGCCTCTATAGGATAATAAATCATCCATGATTACTGTTTTATATAGATTCTTAATAATATTCTTATAGTGGTTGAAGTGGTGACGTTGTCTGAGGTAATTTTATTTTCTGTTTAGCACTTGTTTGGGAATCTAAATTTTTATTAATTAATATTTATTGTACAAACAATGAGTTTTATGTCACATTTAAATCTATATATCTGGTGTACTTTAGTCACATCTGCCCTCTATTATCTCACAAATTTATACTTTTTGGTCCTCCTGAGCCCCTTTTTCTTTCCTAAGATTAACTTTCTTTTGTTTCTGTCATTTTTTTCTACATTAAAATTTTCTTTTCTTTTTTTCTTACTTATTTATTTGAAATTTTATTTTTTAATATTTTATTTTCTAATGACAACTACAAACGACATTTAATCACTTAGAGTACTGTTAGTATTTTGACCACAAGTATTACGACATACAAACCATTCATTACTGTCATTTCAGGAACCATGAAGTAGTAGGTCTTTCTGTTACCATAAAAGATCATCCTCACGGAGGAAGCTTTCAGGCCAGTTCCAGGTCAAGGAGCTCTGGGCCCAGTGTGTTCTGTCCCAAGAAATAGATGTTCTTCTGATTTCTATGGGCACAGCCCCCACACATATACTTTCCCAAACAGAAATAACAGTAATAATATTTTTAAAATATATTATCTCTTGATGACTAAATGTGTCATTTCACATACTGATTAGCCCTCTATATCTCTTCTTCAAAAAATGTATACTTCGTTTATTTGCCCACTTAGTTTCAATTTGGTCCCCCCTTTTTGAGTTCTTTACACAGTATGGATAGTAAGCCCTTATTGGGAGAAAATGGTAGAGACTTTTCTCTCATTCTGTAGCTATCTAGTTTACTTGTTGCCTTTGTAGAATGTTTTGATTTCATGCAATGCTATTTGTCAATTCTTTCTACTGTTTCCTGTGACTTTAGAGTATTATTCAGAAAATACTTGCATATGCCTATACCTGAAGTGTTCCCAGGATCTTTTCACTTTTTCAGTAATTTCAAAGGTTGGCCTTGAACTCAGAGAGATCTACCTGCCTCTGCCCCACTGAGTAATTGTATCACAGGCCTTCGCCACCACACCTGGCTTTATAAGTTGATTTCTCAGTAACGAATTGGTCAGCATTATTTATTATTTATGTCACATGCTGTTGTCATGAATCTGTGGTGTAATAAAACCAGGTGATGTGAGATGTCTGGCATTACTTCTAATGATAAAGATTCTTTTAACTCTTTGGACTAATTTGTACTTTCGTAATAATGTTAGGATTATATTTTTCTACTTTTGAAATGAAGACATTAATATTTTGAAAGCTGTTATAGTGAATGGTTAGATATGTGGCAAATACACATTTAACTAACTTAGATGAATTAGAGACCTGACAATGTAGGCCTCTACTTGCAGATCCTTGGGAAGCTGAGGTTGGGAAATGGCAAAATCAAAGACAACTGAGATGCAAGTTTTCAATTAAAAAAGAATTGATCAAAGAATGGGCAACCAGGTTCATACCAGTGACTGCCCCTTCTAGCCTTACTAGGAAACACCCATGGAGACTGAGCAGCCCATGGGCTTCATCTGAGCAGAAGGTCTAGGGCTTCCGCATGCATAGTCCTTGGTTGACTCACCAGTCTTTGTTGGCCTGCCTGGGCCCAAATTTTTGGAGAAAGAAGATCCAGACAGTCCTGAAAGGCTATGGTTAGATAGAAGGGGAGGACTTCCCCTATCAGTGGACTAGGAGAGGGGCAATGGGAGAGAAGAGGGAGGGAGGATGGGATGGGTCGGAAATGAGGGAAGGGGCCACAGCTGGGACACAAAGTGAATAATTGTTAGTAATAATAATAACAATAATAATAACAGCAATAATAAAAATAATAAAAACAAAAGTACTAAAAATAAAAAAATATTGGCTAGAAATATATAGCTCAGTGTTGCAAGCTTCCCTAGCATGCATGAGACCCTGGGTTTCATCCTTAGTAACAAAAGATAAAGCAAAACAGGACAAAGAAGACCTCACAATAAAAATCAACACCACCACAAAACAGAAATGAAAGAAATACATTGTGATTTTGAGATTATAATGTAGCCTACCATTGCTACATCAAGTGAATAAAAAATACAGATAATATTTAGTGAAATGAGACTGACTCAGGAGAACACATGTTGTAAAATATTACTTTTAGAAATGAAAATAGAAGTAGTAACTGGGAAGAAGAAAGGAACCAACTGGTGTGAAAGAGGGAAAATAAATGGACAGTAGGAGGAATGAGTGTTATTATTGAACAGTATAGAGTTCTACGAATATTTTACAATGAAAATTGTTACTTTTTACAATTAGTATACACTTAAGATAGTCTTTCTTGGGATGGAAAGATGGCTTAGTGGCTGAAAGTACTTGTTGATCTTAGAGAAGACTGAGGTTCATTTCTCAGCGCCTATGTGACTGTCTGTTTAGTTCCAGGCGTCCAATGCCTCTCCTGACCTCCTTGTGTTCCTGCCTACACATGGTGCACTGACAGACACTCAGATACACACTTACACTTAAGGCCAATTTTTTTTTAAGTTAAGAGACTTTTTGCTTTAATAATTTGATTTTAGTAAACATTTGTAAATTTCAAATAAAGTTTAAATTTATTGGATTGGATATATATATATCTTACTACCACAAATATTTGTACCAATGATAGTATTTTTAATTACTCTATTTATTTCTTCAAAGCTTTGATTATCTGTGTCTATTTTGTTTCTTTATCTAATTGTATACTATTACTTGGTTTTTTGTGGAATAATCAGCCTCATTGTTGACTCTTTGAATGTCAGAATAAAAATGTCTTCATATTTTAAATGTTTCCTTTATTCGCCTTTATTTTGTGATAATTTATTCATTGACATGATTTTTATATTTCACACACACACATAAACACACACTATCTCTCAAAGCACTATTGCAGCTATATTCAATGTTTTCTATAAGTTTTTCATGCTTTTGTTAGCTAAAGGTATTTAAAACTTCCATTGTGATTGTTCATTTTCTCAAGATTCATTATTTATTTATTTACTACTAATTAATTAATTAATTTAAAAATTCTGTGTGTGCATGCGTTGGAATACTTGTGGATGTCAGATCAAAACCTATGGGAGTTGTGACCCTCCTACCGTGTGGTTTGAGGGATTAAATTCATGTCCTCTGGTCACTCAGGATGCTACTTTACCTTTCCTCCCTTGGGTTTCTTCTTGAAACAGACACTATATACAAGTACTGTCACCAAATTGTTAAAGTTTCAATGAAATTTATATTCTTAGAAACTACACAGGCAATAAAGGATCATTTAATAGCTCAGTTACATAGTTTAGCAAGATGTTCTGAAGGTGTTCTGTTGTAATGCAAACTGTAGGTTTAAAATCACTTTTTAAACAATGCTGAGAAAGAATGAGGAAGGGGGGCAGAAAAAATGCGCTAGCTGTGAAGTGCAGTGCTGTGGACAAGGCACAGCTAATGCAGTCATGACCTAAAGGCTGCTTTCCAAAGCCCCTGCACAAGAAAATAGTCAACAGACCATCACAGATTAGAGAGTTCCTAGGTCCTCCTACACCTCCTTGTAGAACTGTGAGCTACTGATGATTCTGGGATAGTGCCACACATTTTCTTCACTTAAGGCCCACTGATGAGGTCATGGTGCTCCAGGCACTGTTGCAAAGGATGGATACACAGAAGGCTATGGGTCACCACAATGGGTCATGAAGTAAGACAAAAATACAGAAATGTAGAAAGGAACTCGTGTGTATGTGTGACTGGGAAAGGGGTAATAGAAGCGGGAGGGAACTAGGAGAGCAGAGACTGTAATCAGATGCAATCAGATTATTGCAGATATTGTCAAAGAACATATTTAATAAAAATATTGTGACTTAAAATTGTTTTGAGATAAATAAGCAAAATGGAGAAAATTTCTTCTTAAAAAGATACCAAAACCTATACATATGCACATATCAAGATCTGTGGCCAGACATCAACTGTGCTTACCTATAATCATATATTTTGGGGTAAACAGGTTGTATGTGTCTTTGTGTTAGGTAATTTACGTATAACAATCTCCTTAACTTACAGTATATATGCAGATTGATTTTAACCATTAGCTCATTAAATATTAGGGCATGATATACAAGAAATTATGACTTTCATGTCTTATTAAGATAAACTAGATCTCAAACTATTGTAAACACATATACATTAGTTTTATACAGAAAATGATGCACTACATCAGATGGCATATAATATGAAATATTATATGTATCATATTATCAAGAACATATGTTTACTTAACTGATCTTGGCAGTTAAGTAAATATATTATTTCATTATATAATATAAAATCATGATCATGCAAAAAATTGTGAACTGAGAAAAATATGTTCAAATATTACAAACACACTGTTCTTTCAATTAAAGAATGAAATAAAGGAAAACCCTGAATACATATGAATAGTCAAGACTTGAAAACTGACAGAGATTATGTCAATATGAGGCAAATGGCATTATGATTTGCTTTGTTTGGTATTTTTATTTGTAAGTGGATGTAGACTTTGCAACTATCTTCAATATTTCCTGTGGTAAAGATAGAATTAGGATTGACATATAATGCCACAGTTCAAAGGATGGTAGTATCTATACATAATTTAAAGAGGCTTTTTAGAGTACAATCCAAATGAAGTAAATTTCAGAATTCTGAATTTCACTGTAATTGGAAGTGACAGATAAAGTGTAGTAACACGGGATCATTATTTATACAACAATATCATCATCTTCTAACCTTCAATGCAAACAGTGCAATATTATGCAGATTTATTGCTTACTGCAAGCTATAAAACTGTAACTTTTATAAATTTGAATATATTTTTCTAATGGTTATTTTTATAACCATATACTAACTTCAACTCATAGCTTCCAGAAATATGGCATCATACAACATAGTTTCAACTAAAAAGCTGGATAAGATAGTGTGTACACAATAAATTTCCAATTGTATAAGATATCCAAAAGGGAATTTACATGTGATTCATTACCTTCTTTATGGCATTCTTGATGTCTTTATTTCTCAGCGTATAGATGGCTGGATTTAGAAGAGGTGTGATGACTGAGTAAAATACTGCAAGAAATTTGTCCACCCAAGTAATGCTGACTGGCCACAGATAGATGAAAATGACTGGTCCAAAGAACAGTAAAACTACTATAATATGGGATGTACATGTAGACAGTGCCTTTGATGAGCCATCTTTAGAGCGAAGTTGAACAGTTAATAGAATATAAGTATAAGATATCAGCAAGAGAATAAAGCAAGTTGTTGCTAAAACACCACTGTCAGCATTTATCACAATTCCCAGAGTATCAGTATTCACGCAGGCTAATTTCAGCACCAAAGGGATATCACAGAAAAAGCTGTCTATCATTCTAGGACCACAGAAAGGTAGCTCCAAAATCAGAATCAGTTGACTCATGGCATGTACAAATCCGATGATCCATGATATCAAAACGAGCCAGATGCACTTCTGTCTGTCCATGATGCTGCTGTAGTGGAGTGGCCTGCAGATGGCCACATACCGGTCATAGGCCATTGTTACCAGAAGCACCATCTCACCTCCTCCAAAGAAGTGCACACAGAGGATCTGGCTCATGCATCCCCCAAAGGAAATGGTTTTAATATCTTCTAGGAGGTCTATGATCAGTTTGGGGGTAGTTACTGAGGAAAGGCAGAGGTCAATGAATGAAAGATTAGCTAATAGAAAGTACATGGGGGAGTGGAGATGATAATCAACGATGATTAATATCATGACAAAGATGTTGCCTACCACATTCATCAGGTAGAGGATGGAAAATGGCAGCAAGAGGAAGACCTCTAGTTCCTGTGAGGTACAAAGTCCCTGCAGAATAAATCCAGACACCACAGTCTGGTTTGTTTCTTCCATTTAGTATAGTGTTCTAATGGATTGAGAGTCAGAGCTTATGTAACAATTCCTGGAATAGAAATAATAGCCAAGTTCAGAGTCATGCAAGCAGATATAAAACTACAAGTTATACCTTAGCATTGTATCCTCCCAAAACTGAAAAGAGAAAACTTTCCTATGCAAATATAATTTTTCTAATCAGTGAAGTGTCCTGAATGTAGAAAAATCTTTACACATCTCAAAGATGATATGTATAGGTATGCAATTGAATATATTGTTTAAAAATATTAGCAGCAAATATTATCTCTACATCTCTCCAACCCTTGAATCTACCTCTTCTGAATAGAATCACAAATAATTTTCTTCAATGACTATATGAGTCATATTTAGAGCCTCTTTACTTGACTTTCAAAAATCACAGAATGGTAATCTATTGACATATTTCAAATATAAACACAAAATTCCCAGGCATATATTCATTTTTGACTATGTCTCATGAAACAGAACTGAATCAAATCTAATAAAATGAGTGATAAGAAAAGATTCAGCAAATAAATTGAGAATCCAGGTGCTAAGGACATATTGCCAGCATTGTGTATTTCCTGGAACTTTAGACTCATCCATTAGAGTGTATCTCTGAACAGTCATATATTGTAGGCCTGAAGGATGCTACTTACTGTTCTATCCTTACTGGATTTCAACTCTAATTGGTGAGATTTAATACAATAGTTTGAATAATTTGTTCATAAAATCTACTTTCTTTTCCTCTCTACATTTTTGTCTCATTTCCTTTTTTTTTCTTTCTAACTTCCTTTATTTATTTCTCCCTTATTTATTTTTATGAGTTATCTATTCTCATCTTTATTTTGGCAAGTTTCCGTAGTAATTTTAGGTTTGAAATTAGAAGATTAAAATGTCACCAAATTGGAAGATTTTTGGAATTTATATGTTAAGTACTTTAAAAGATTGTATGTTAGTAATAATAATGTGTATTGATTTCTTGTGTCAATCAGCTCTATAAAGTAATACAACTGTAGCGCAAAATTAAGACTTTATCACTCCAAAACCTCAGTGTCACTTTAAGACTATGAGATAAATGATAGGAATCTCTATTTGAGAAGTCCAAGAAAATTAATGACATTTGAAAGCCAAGGCCCTTTGTTACAAATAAATATAAATGGCCAATTTCAGTAGTAAAAATAATTAGGTTTACATAAAAGTTAATGTCAATGTGTTCAAAATTGATCATACTTAACCCTTTGACTATCAATGGCATTTTCACATATCTTTTTCCCACCGAGTTGGTGAATTCTCAACAAACTGTGAATATTCTTTTTTTTTAATTTATTTATTTTTATCTCAATCACAGGTTAGGTACTTTGAATCCCAGGCGTAGCCCCCTCCCCCTCATCACTGCCATCTCCCTCCAATCTCTATGGAGTATTTCCCTATTCTATTGTCCATATATTGAGAAAATAGAGCACCTAATAATACAGGATAAGGATAACATTAGAGTGAGTTTAGCAGCCTGTGAGTGCGATGTTTCTCCACATTCAGAGACTCAGACTTTTAAGCTCACAGTAAGAGAACATTAGATGTCTGCATACAACACAGCTTTAAGTGTCCTACGTCTCAAGGACTAGTTGGAAGAGAACATTTTTACCATTTTTTTTGCCAAACAAAACAATTAAAAAATAAAAATTCAAGACTCAGCTGTAAAGTCATCAAGGAGATAAAAAGAATGTGCTGCTAAAACAGACAAACAAAGCTTAAATGGGTAATTGTGATGAAAAATGAAAGTACAATTAGTTTGTGATGTACTCACACTACAGGAATTACCTCGTGTAATGTGTTCTCCCTTTTAGATGATGTTTCCTCTCATTGTCCCTTGAATTTGAAACACCTACATTGTGGTTTCTGCTGTGACCAGCTTTGCTGAGTTTCACTTTAGTGTGGCTTATGTATTCTGACAATAGTTGTGTCTGCCTGGAACGTTTCCCATTTTTCACATTAAATAGTAACCATGTAGCTGGAAAGCCTTTTACTTCCATAGCCCTTGGGGATGCCTAGCCTCCAAAATCTCTTGAATTAAATATAAGAGCTCAATAATAACAACAATTATTTCTTTTATTTTATGAATATTTTGTAATTTATGAGTTAATATTTTGTTTATGTTATGACAACTTACAAGTTAAAAGATAAATCACATGGGACCCTGAAATGCATAAACAGGGAAAGTCACTTGTTGCCAAACCTGACACCCTGAGTTAATCTTTGGGGTGCACAGAATGGAGAGATAGATCCAGATCATTCAGTCATCTTCTGATGTCCACACACATATTGTTGCATGGGTGTGTGTACATTTATAAACATGACACATGCACCCATATGAATAAATCTAAAAATTATTTGAAAAAGAGAGAAAACATGCTTTCATGTGTACATTTAGGCAATTATTCCCCCACCCACCACCCTGGAAATGCTGAGTCATTTTTTTCTTTCTCACTCTTTTTTTGATACTTTAGGATCAACCCCTACCACACATATGAATCAGACAATTCAGGCAATCAAACAAATCAGGAATCTTGTTTCAAATTGTACAATTTGTCTTTATTTTAAAATTCACTCTATTATATGTACTTCAGGTAAACACCATTATGTTTTGATAGGTAAATATAGTGAACTTTCATATTTCTACTTTGTACAGACATTGTGTGTACTCAAGCATTTTAAAATCTCCTTTCAACTCATCTCATAGTTTTTCTTTTATACATTTTACTATAGTTTATTTTCAACTCTGCATGCTCTTTTCTAGAGAAGCACTGTTATATTTGAAAGGTCTTTTCAAACAAAGCAACTTAAGGCTCAAATATGTTCTTAATATTTCATGTCATAAATTTGTTATTATAGTTGCTTCTTCAATACATACATATATTAACTAGACTCAGTTATATTTTTGTTATACTCACAATAACCTCCAAACTCTCACACATAGCCCTCCATGCTCCTTCAATTCCATGGCCTCCTTTATCATTACTTGTTATTGCATTCATATCTATATATTTCTATACACATTTATGGTTCCAAATATAATCTGTTCAGTTTGTGTAATGCTATTTGTATTTATGTTTTAGGAATGACTTTCTGTCACTGGGCAACCAATTGCTATAGTTTATTTTTTCTGTTTTTCTTTCATGAGTGTGAGAGACAGAGACAGAAACAGAGAGACAGAGAGCGAATAGGACTGAAACTTTGTAGGCTTTTTCCTACACACTTTGACTTCTATTATTGTAATCCTTGTTCAGCTTATGCTTGGATAGCATGATGGTAAGGCTTTAAATGTGTAGCTTTTGATGCTTCTAGTAGATACAACCTCATAGGAAAGCCCCTGATTTTCTGGCTTGTACAATCTTTCAGTCCCCTCTTCAGCATTGTTCCCTGAGTGTTAGATGTAGGAGTATTTTGGAGAGGTATCCATTGGAACCGGACTTTTGATTTATATGTGGAGTGCCTAGCACTGCCCATTTAACATGGTAGGTGAGCAATAGAAGGTGCTCTGTCTCACTCATCTTTACAAAAGCAATGTGAAAAAATAAAAAAGAGACAATTTTGCCAACCCTAGCAACACAAAATGAATGCACTCAGGAGGTTGTGGAAAAAGGATTCTTAAACACAATTGTCTGATGGAAACCATGAAGAAAGACTCTACCAGGAACACAGGCCACACAGAAACCAGCATAGCCTAACACACCTGCCCAGCAACTCTCATTCCACTGCAGTATGAAATGATCCAGCAGTTAACCGCTTCAGCCAGCATTATTGCTTTATAATATCTGATGGATCCTCCAAATTTTGTCCTTTTAAAACTTTTCTTCATACTGAGATGCATCGTTTGTCTTAGCATTCATGAAACTATGTGTTTTAGTCAGCAGCATGGCAGGAACCAGATTGTGGAGATGCAACTGGAATCCCATCCCTTAAGAAGTAGAGGCAAGACGATGAGAAATTTAAGGTCATCTCAGATACATATTGAGTTCATGGCTAGCCTGGGTTACATGAGACCCTTTCAACCAAACAACCCACAAACAAACAGACAGTGAAAGGGAAAGAAAAAGACGGATAGTGGGAGATAGCAGTGGAGGAGTTAAAAGAACTAAAAAAGCAGATGCTGAGACTCATGGCCAACCTTTGGGCAGAGTGCAGGGAATCTTATGAAAGAAGTGGGAAATAGTAAGATCTGGAGAGGATGGGAGCTCCACAAGGAGAGCAACAGAACCAAAAACCCTGAGCAAAGGGGTCTTTCCTGAGACTGATACTCCAATCAAGTACCATGCATGGAGATAACCTAGAACCCCTGCACAGATGTAGCCCATGGCAGTTCAGTGTCCAAGCGGGTTCCATAGTAATGGGAACAGGGACTGTTTCTGACATGAACTGATTGGCCTGCTCTTTGATCACCCCCTCCTGAGGGGGGATCAGCCCTACCAGGCCACAGAGGAAGACAATGCAGCCACTCCTGATTAGACCCAATAGACTAGGATCAGAAGGAAGGAGAAGACCTCCCCTATCAGTGCACTTTGGGAGGGGCATGCATGGAGAACAGAGAGGAAGGGTGAGCTTGGGAGGAGAGGAGGGAGGGTGCTTCAGGGGGGATACAAAGTGAATAAAATGTAATTAATAAAAAAGAACTAAAAAAGGTAAGGTGGCTTATGTTTTTACTTGCAAAATACAAGATACCAAGGCAAAAAATTCATAGATTCAAAGCCTTCTTAAATTACAAAATGACACTTTTATAAGTAAATTATTGATTGAATAAATAAAACAAAGGGAGAAAGAAAAATGCTAATATAATGTCTATCCAGAGATGGATACAAAGGGAATACTCTTATTTGTGAGCCAGATATTTTGTGTTTTGTTATTTTAATTTGTTGTTTTTACTCTCAAAGATATCTTCATGTTTCTCATATCTCCTGTCCTACAAATCCCCATGCTTAGGTGACAGTAATGTCTGTTATTTTCATAGTAATACTTTTCAGTAGCATAATAATTATACCTTGCTGGATTTTTTTTTACTCAACTGTGGACATCAATATATTCTTGACAAACTGAACATCTAGCCTGATTTATATGGTATATGTTTTCTGTGTGTATTCAATTTACTGTGGAGATCAGATTCTCAGGTTGAGGTCATTCACAAGATTTAAATAAATACAATAATACAAGCAAGGAATTATTTATTGATGCATTATTTCCTACAAAGATGGAGTATACACATAGAAGTAAAATAAAAATGATAGTGGAGTCAACACAAAATAACTTTTACTAAATGATTACTCTTCAAAAGGAACCATTCTTAACACATTATCTCAAGTCCATTGTACTTCAGTGAGTAGGCTATGTAGTCCTAAAACGTCTTGCTGAGCAGTGAGTACCAGATGATTTGGGCATAAGGCCAGACATATTCTTTGGTTGTGACCCACTGATTAGCTCCCCATTTTCCAGGTACAGTTACACCCACCCTATATCTGACAGGGGGCTGATATCCAGAATATATAAAGAACTAAAGAAGGTAATTATTTTCATAACCATACATTAATACCTACCAACTGATAGTTTGCAGAAACGATATGTAATTAAATTTCAAGTCAAGATTTGGCTAAAGTGGCATATAACAAACACATTTTTTATTACATAAAATCACTAAAAGTTATTCTGAATTCACAAGTGACTTATCAGCTTCCTTATGGCATTCTTAATATCTTTATTTCTCAGTGTATAGATGGCTGGATTTAGGAGAGGTGTGAGGACTGTATAAAACACAGCTAGAAACTTGTCAACCCAGGTGATATTGACTGGCCACAGATAGATGAAAATGATGGGTCCAAAGAACAGCACAACCACTATGATATGGGAAGAACAAGTAGACAGTGCTTTTGATGAACCATCTTTAGAGTGATGTTTAACAGTTAATAGAATGTAAGTGTAAGATATGAGCAAGAGAATGAAACAAGTTGTAGCTAAAACACCACTGTCAGATTTTATTACAATTTCCAGAGAATCAGTGTTCATACAGGCTAATTTCATTACCAAAGGGATATCACAGAAAAAGCTGTCTATCATTCTAGGACCACAGAAAGGTAGCTCCAAAATCAGAATCAGTTGACTAATGGCATGTACAAATCCGATGATCCATGATATCAAAACGAGCCAGATGCACTTCTGTCTGTCCATGATGCTGCTGTAGTGGAGTGGCCTGCAGATGGCCACATACCGGTCATAGGCCATTGTTACCAGAAGCACCATCTCACCTCCTCCAAAGAAGTGCACACCAAGGATCTGGCTCATGCATCCCCCAAAGGAAATGGTTTTAGTATCTTTTAGGAGGTCTGTGGTCAGTTTGGGTGTATTTACTGAGGAAAGGCAGAGGTCAATGAATGAGAGATTAGCTAACAGAAAGTACATGGGTGAGTGGAGATGATGATCAATGATGATTACTATCACAACAAAGATGTTGCCAACTACAGTTATCAGATAGAGGATGGAAAATGGGAGCAGGAAGAAGAGCTGAAGTTCCTTTGAAGTACAAAGTCCTTGCAAAATAAACTCAGACACTATAGTCTGGTTAGTGTCTTCCATTTAGTAAACAACATTAATGTCTGGCAGAGGGTGGGTAGGAAGTAAGAACTCCTTAAATTGAAACAACTTCTTCCTAAGAGTCAAGGAAGCAAAAAGAGTGCAAATTGAAATCTCAATAACTTATGATCCAAAATTTAAAATATGTCTTTTTCTGTTTCTATATTGTCTCTGAGCAGGGAAGTTTCCTTTATGTAGACTGATGGGTTAATAGCTTCACACATCTGAAATACAATAAGTATAATTTCGAAATTAGTATAGCATCTTACATTTTCTAAGCCTTAAATCTATCTTTTCTGCATATAATGAGATAATTTCCTTTGATAAATATGTGAGACATAGTTAGAGCCTCTTGACCATCACAATTCCAGAATGACAATCTATTGACATATTTCAAATATAAACTCAAAATTCCTGTGCACAAATCTATTTTTGCTTGAGTATCAACACACATAATTAGACCAAATTTACTTCAAAATATGGAAAAAGACTATTCATCAAATAAATTGATAACCAGGTGCGAAGGATACATTATCAGCACTATGTCTTTTCTTGACCTTGGCCCTAGACATTGAAGTATAACTCTAAACAGTCATATATTGCTAGGTCTAATGGATGTTACTTATACTTACTGGATTTCACTTTTAAATAGTGAGATTTCATGTAATAGTATGAACTATGTGTTCATGAGAGCTTTTTACCCTGCCTTTCAATCTTTTCTTCTTTCCTTTTCTTCTTCGTTCCTTTTTTTCTTTCCTTGTTCCCTCCTTCCCTCTCTTCCTCACTCCCTCCCTCAATCCTACCTTCCTTCTTTCCTATATTTTCTCCTGTTAGTCCTAATTTTCATTTATGTTATTTTCTTTATTTTTTAGGTTTGAAACTGGAAGATTTAAAATTCAATCTATTAGCAGATGTTGTGTGATTTCTGTCAAGCACTTTAAAAACTTATCTTACTGAAAATGTGTATTGATTTTTCTTGTGCAAATCAGTTTCTAAAGTAGTAAAACTGGGGAACAAACACATTTATCAGTTTCCAAAGCCCCCAAATAACTTCTGGACTAGTAGATAATTGATAGGACTTGATTACAAGAAATTCAAGAAAGGGGTCTGGAGAGATGGCTCAGTGGTTAAGAGCACTACCTGCCCTTCCAAAGGTCCCAAGTTCAATTCCCATCACCTACATGGCAACTCACAACTGCCCATTTCCAAGGGATGGGACACATTCATACTAATGCACATAAAATAAAATGAAATAAGAAGTTCAAGAAAATTAATGAGATTTGTAAATGAAGGCACTTTACTCATTACAGATGGAATACAAATATAGTGCTTCCATAAAAGTTAATGCAATTTCATTATATTAAAAATTCATTGTATTCAAAATTAATCCTTGAATATCAGTGGCATATCACATGCTTTTTATTGTTTTGTGGGTTATTGAGTGAACTATGTTTATCCTAAGCATACCCACTCTCATATCCCTCTGATCTCTATTAACTACTTTCCTACCGCATTGTCTGTGTCTTGAGAAAATACAGAATCCAATAATTAAAAAGATAATTAGATAACATTAGAATAAGTTAGAGTAAGTCTAGTGGCCTGTGTACTCAAAACCTCATCAATCTGAGATACCTGGAGCTTGTAAAAGTGTAATTAGAAATCATTAGATGTGAGCATGTAAAACTGCCGTAAGTGCCCAAAAGTCTCCAGAATTTATTGGAAGGGAAGACTTGTGCAATACTTGTCAAGCATAGCGATTGCAAATACAAGACTCTCTGTAATAGCATTAAGGACACAAAATTTTCCGCTAAAACAAACTTTCAATGAATAGTTGCAATGAATGTCCAACAATCATTTTATGATGTACTCACACTACAGGAATCACCTTGTGACTAGGGCCTTCCTTTTGATTGAAGTTTCCTCTCATTCTGTGTTTCTGCTGTGACCAGTTTTGCTGAGATTTTTTCACCTCAGTGTGGCTTATATACACAGACAACAGTTCTGTTTGCCTTGGAAAGTTTCCCATTCTCAGATTAAACAGGACCAAGCAGTTGGAAAGACTTTTACTTTCAGAGTCCTTAGGGATGCCTAGCCTCCAACTTCTCTTGAATTTAATACAGGAACTAAATAATAAAGAAAATGTTCCCTTTCATTTCATATTGTAATTTTTGCACTAGTATTTTGTATGTGTTTTGAAAACATACACGTTATAAGACGAATAACATGGGCCAATGAGTTGCTATAGCAAGTAAAGTCACTAGATGCCAAACCTGATGCCCTGAGTCAATCCCTGTTACTCACATGGTAGAAGGGGAGACCACCTCCTTCAAGTTGTTATCTGACCTTCATACATGTGACGTTGCATGTATGGGAATATATATGTAGACATGCCTATACAGTGTGCACATGAACAGACACATAAATAAATGTAATATTTATTTTAAATTTTTACTTTATTTATATATTTATTTATTACAACTTATTCACTTTGCATCCCCATTGCAGCCCTCTCCCAGTCCTACCCACCCTCCATTTTCTCCCCTATGCCCTTTCCCTAGTCCCCTGATAGGGAAGGACCTGCTCCCCTTCTATCTGCCCCTTGTTTATTAAGTCTCATCAAGGCTGGCTGCATCATCTTCTGTGGCCTGGCAAGGTGGCATTACCGCCGGTGGAGGGGAGCATGACCAGAGAGCCTGTCACTGAGTTCCTATCAGAGATTGGTAGCTCCTGTACCCCTTACTAGGGTATCCACTCGGAAACTGATTAGCCAATGGGAATCCTTTGAATAGGGTTTCTAGGTCCTCTTCATGCATGGTCCTTAGTTGGAATACTGGTCTCTGCAGCCCTTCCCCCACCAAAATGCCCAGGCATTTTGATTACTCAACTATGTCCATAGTGCTTTATTTGTTGTAGCCAGAATCTGGAAACAATCTAGATGTCCCTCAAGAGAGAAATAGATACAAAAAGTAAGCTACATTTACACGATGGGATACTACTTTACTATTAAAAATAAGGAACTCATGAAATTTGCAGGCAAATGGTGGGTTCTAGAAAAGATCATCCTGAATGAGCTATCCCAGAAGCAGAAAGATACACATGGCACATGCTCATTTATAAGTATATATTAGATCTATAATATAGGATAAACATACTAAAATCTGTATACCTAAAGAAGCTAAGCAAAAAGGAGGACCTTGGGTAAAATGATCAATCCTCACTCAGAAAGGCAAATGGGATGGACACTGGAAGAGGGAGAAAACAGGCATAAGGACAGGAGCCTACTGTTGGGGGCCTTTCAAAGACTCGACCCAGCAAGGTATGAAAGAAGATGCTGAGACTCATAGCCAAACTTTGGGCAGAGTGCAGCGATTCTTATGAAAGAAGGGAGAAATAGGAAGACCTAGAGAACAAGAGACGTACAAGGAGAGCAACAGATGCAAAGAATCTGGGCCCAGAGGTCTTTTCTGAGACTGATACCCCAACCAAGGACCATGCATGGAGATAACCTAGAACCCCTGCCCAGATGTACCCTATGGCAGCTCAGTCTCCAAGTGGGTTTCCAAGTAATGGGAACAGGGACTGTCTCTGACATGAACTCAGTGGCTGATTCTTTGATCACCTTCCCCTGATGGGGAAGAAACCTTACTAGGACACAGAAGAAGACAATTCAGCCAGTCCTGATGAGACCTGATAGGCTAGGGTCAGAAGGAAGGGGAAGAGGACTTCCCCTTTAAGTGGACTTGGGGAGGGGCATAGGAGAAGAAAAGGAAGGATGGGATTGGGATAGGATGAGGGAAGGGGGGCTATAGCAGGGATACAAAGTGAATAAACTGTAATTTATAAAATAAATAAATACATTTTAAAAAGCAGAAATTAAAGAGAAATAATTTAAGAATAAATGCCAGACTGATACCCAAGAAAACACAAGCATATGGCTGATGGAAATGATAAAGACAAACCACAACTTGAAAATGCAATTATATAAAGACAGTGAAATACTGAAGAGGACTCAAGCTGAAATGCAGATGGAATTGAAAAACCAGATATCTCAATGACCACAACCTCAAAGGAAAGCTTTCCACAAGGGAGATGTCAAGCAGAAGGTGGAATATCAGGACTCAAAGACCAAGCTGAGGATCTGGATCAAATAAGCACGTATTGGGGGGGGTGACTACAGGTAAAGGAACATACAGGATATGTGGAACATTGTGAAAAGAATAAAAATGGATGAGGAAGAAGAATCCCAAGTCAGGTCATGGACTATATCTTCAACAAGCTAATAGAAGGAAACTTCCCCAGAAAAAGGAAACACACACCCTTGTGGAATGCATACATTCAAGTTGAGGAGGTTGGGCTACACAGTTTTTCAGAGTGTCTATTCCACATTGTATCAGATGTATAAGAACATCCTGGTACTCTACATCTTCCAGTCTTTTCATTGTTATTTTGTTTGTTTGTTTGGATACCTACTGCTCATGATGTCATGGTATATCCATAATTCTTCACTTTTGTTATTTTTATTACAATAAAAGCTGAGCACACAAATGTATAATTTTTTCTTTTTTTAATTTAATTTTCAAAATATTAGTTACAGTTTATTAATTTTGTATCCCAGCTGTAGCCCGCTCCCTCATTCCCTCCCAATCCCACCCTCCCTCATCTCCTCCCTGCCCCTTTCCAAGTCCACAGATGGGGGAGGTCTCCTTCCCTTCCATCTGACCCTAGCTCCTCCCTTCCATCAGGACTGGCTGCAATGTCCACCTATGTGGCCTAGCAAGGCTGCTCCTCCCTCGGGGGGGAGGGGGCAGAGGTCAAAGAGCCAACCATTGAGTTCATGTCAGAAATAGTCCCTGTTCCCCTTACTAGGGTACCCACTTGGATACTGAGCTACCATGGGCTATATCCAAGCAGGGGTTCTAGGTTATATCCATACATGGTCCTTGGTTGGAGAAACAGTCTCATAAAAGACTTCTGTGCCCAGATTTATTAGGTCCTTGTGGAGCTCCTGTCCTCTCCAGGTCACACTAACTCCCACTTCTTTCATATGATTCTCTGCACCCTGCCAAAGATTTGGTTATGAGTCGCAGCATCTACTTTGATACACTGTAAGATAGAGCCTTTCAGAGGCCCTATGTGTTAGGCTCCTGTCCAGTTACTTGTTTTCTCCTACTTGTAATGTCCATCCATTTGTTTTTCTAAGTGAGGATTGATCATCTTACCCCTGTCCTCTTTCTTGTTTATCTTCTTTAGGTGTACAGATTTAGTATGTTTATCCTATGTTATAGTTCTAGTACCCACTTATTGGTGAGTATATATCCTGTATATCTTTCTATTTCTGAGACACTTCATTCAGGATGATCTTTTCTAGATCCCACCATTTACCTGCAAAGTTCATGATTTCCTTGTTTTTAATAGCTGAGTATTATTCCATTGTGTAAATGTACCACAATTTCTGTATCCATTCCACAGTTGAGGGACATCTGGGTTGTTTTCAGGTTCTGGCTATTACGAACAAAGCTGCTACAACCATCATTGAGCAAATATCCTTATTGTGTACTTGAGCATCTTTTGGATATATGCCTAGGAGTGGTATAGCTGAATCTTGAGGAAGCTCTATTCCTAGTTGTCTGAGAAGGTGTCAGATTGATTTCTAAAGTTATTGTACAAGTTTACATTTCCACCAGCAATGGAGGAAGGTTCCCATTTCTCCATAATCTCTCCAGCATGTGTTGTCACTTGAGTTTTTGATCTTAGCCATTTTGGTGGGTATAAGGTAAAAATCTCAGGGTCATTTTGATTTGTGTCTCTCTGATGGCTAAGGATGTGGAAGGAAATGTAAATCAACAAGAGTGCACTATCCAAATACATATATTACAAATAAACAAAACTTGAATTATATTGACTTTTATGAATTTTTGAATATGTGGTTTCCAGTAAGATACTTCGCAAATTTTACTGTAAATGAGTGTATGTTTTATATATAAAATGTTAATAAGATAATTGGCTCAGAAAGCAAAAGAGGAAAAATATCACAGTAAAGTTTAATCATTAGTCTGGGTAGGTTCTCTGCATATATGTTATGGTTATGTAGCTTGGTGTTCTTGTGGGACTACTAACAGTGGGAATGGAGAAAGAATGCATGCAAGTAAGAAGCGTGCATTCTAGTGGGAATGACACAGCCATTGTAGAAACAATGTGAAGGTTACCTACTGTGGGCCCTGCACAGATAACTGCCATTAGTCAGTCATCAATCAAAGTATGGTAGATGCAGTGCTTACTTCCTTGCTGAACTATGAGTTTCTGATGATTCTTGGGCAGGGCCAAATATTTTCTTCAGTGGTGACCCACTGGTGAACTCATCATCTCTCAGGGTAGGTTGCAAACCAATGGACAAACAGAAGGCTCAGGGTAATCTAAAACAAAAATACATCAAAACAGAAAGGGACTCCTGTGTGCTTGGCTGGGGAACTGTGTGATGGGGATGAAAGGAAAGTAAGAGGTCAGGAACAATAGTCAGATGCAATCAGCTTATTGCAGGTATTGACAAGGGACAAATTTCATAAAAAGAACAATGGTAACTAAAATTTTTAGAGAGTAATTGCAGCTGAGATAATTTTTTAATAAAAATAAAGATACAAAACTTTCCCAAATGTTACCCATTTGCTCAAGGTGTTTAGATAGACATGGAACTTGTTTACCTGTAATTGATTTCTGGAAAACACAATGTAAAAATTTCAAGCTTTTATTAGTTTATGTCAGGCAACCTCTTTAACTTATTGGACTACATATAAAGATTGATTGTAACTAGAGTTCAGTGAAAGATTAAGATAGGAGATTCAAGAAATTATGGCTTATGTCTCCTTTAGGAATACACTAGATTTCAAACTATTGCAAATGTGTACAGCAAATAGTATAAATTATCAAATCATAGATAACGTGAATGATGAATATATATTATATTTAATATTTTCAAGAGCATGTAATTTTTACCACACTTTCATTACATAAAGTCCTATTTTCATTATATAAAGTAAAATCAAGACTAAATAATACTTTATCGACTGAGGAAGGTGTATTCTAATATTATAAACACTGCCCTTTCAGTTTGGAACAAAAAGAGGACAGCCATAATTTCATTGCATAGGTACAACTTAAAAAGGATTGACAGAGATTATCATTGACAAGGATTATCATTTAATTTGTAAATCATTTTGAGCTCTAAAAGGATGCAGACATTGAAAATATATTAATATCTTCTGTAGTGAAGTTAGAATTAGGATTGGAGTATTATGATGTATGATTTAAATGATAATATTGACAAATTATTCAAAGAATTCTGTGAATAGTAATAGAGTTAAAATGAATTGCACAGTGTTGTGACCACATTAAAGTTTAGTAAGTTGTAGTGATTATTATTTTTATAAAATTATCATATGTTCTAAACTTCAAATACAAATAGGCATATGATACAGAATTGTTACTGTTTCTAAGAGTTAAACTAAGAAACACATCGTTTAAAAAGTCTAAGTATTAGACTTTTGAATGAATGTTCATAATGGTTATTTTCATAAACTATATTTTCATGCAACTAATATAGAAGGGAGACATATTTGCAATTTATTTTTGAGGTTAAAATACAGCTAAAATGGTATGCACACAATAAATTCTCTGATCAGATGAGATATCTAAAACTGATCCCCAAATTTAAAAGTGATTTTTCAGCTTTCTTACAGCATTCTTGATGTCTTTATTTCTCAGTGTATAGATGGCTGGGTTCAGGAGAGGTGTGATGACTGTGTAAAACACGGCAAGGAACTTGTCCACCCAAGTGATACTGACTGGCCACAGATAGATGAAAATGCAGGGTCCAAAGAACAGCACAACCACTATGATATGAGATGTACAGGTAGACAATGCCTTTGATGTGCTGTCTTTAGATTGAAGCTGAACAGTTAATAAAATATAAGTGTAAGAGATAAGCAAGAGAATAAAACAAGATGTTGCTAAAACACCACTGTCAGCATTTATCACGATACCCAGAGTATCAGTATTCACACAGGCTAATTTCAGCACCAAAGGGATATCACAGAAAAAGCTGTCTATCACTCTAGGACCACAGAAAGGTAGCTCCAAAATCAGAATCAGTTGACTCATGGCATGTACAAATCCGATGATCCATGATATCAAAACGAGCCAGA
>CM053748.1:23035700-23066702 GCA_028658305.1 Pachyuromys duprasi
AGCAGCAGGAAGAGCTGAAGTTCCTTTGAAGTACAAAGTCCCTGAAAGATGAACTCATTCACCACAGACTGGTTTGCTTCTTCCATGTAGTAGACGTGTTTTAATGGTTTGAGAGAGACAAAGCCTAACTAATAATTCCTGAAACAGAAACAATAACTTAATATACAGATTTAAGTATGCAGAAAAACATTCAAATTTTAAAATGAGCATTGCATTCAACTCAAATTTTATACAAGTATTTCTTATACTTGTATAGTGTGTGTGATCAGGGAAGGTTTCTCCTAATTAATGTAGAATGAAGTTTCAAAAGCTTTGCACTTCTGAAAGACAATATTTATGTGTATCAAAATGAGCACCTTGTTTAAAACATTAGTAGAAAATATTCTATTTCTTTTTTGATTTTTAAATCTGCTCTCATTGAATGAAATTAGAAATAATTTTCTTCAATGAATATCTGAAAATTAGTTAGAGCCTGTTTTTCCTGACCCTCATATTTACAGAATGACAGTCTACTTCTGTGACATAATTCAAACAGAGAATTTCCAAGGACAAATTATAGTTGTCTGTGTGTGAACAGACAGAATCCAAGCAAACTTACCACGAAGTATGAGAAAATAATTCATGAAATAAATTGAGGACCCAGGTGCTGAAGACACACTGTTAGCATTATGTCCTTCCTTGAAATTTTGACTCATCCATTAGAGTGTATCCCTGAACATTAGTATATTCCTAGGCCTGAGGGTTGTTACTTTTTGTCATATACTGAGTGAATTTCAACACTAAATTGTGAGGTTTCATACACTCTTCTGAATAACGTTTTGATGGAAGCTAATTTCTCTGCCTCTCTAACTTTTTGTCTTCTCCCCCATCCCTCTTTTCTGGTATAAGAAGAGCATTTTGCATAAATCATGTTGAACGTGTGAACTGGCAGTGAAGCATTACCCGTCACATCCCCACCCTATCTCATCTTCTTCCCGCTGCTTTTAACTGTGTCTCTAATCTATTGTCTGTTGAAAATAAAGCATCCAGAAATACAAAGATAACTTTAGAGTAAGGTAAGTGTTCTTTCAGCAGCATGATTATTCAAGGGAGAGTCTTGTAACTTGTCATGTTACAGAAAAGGTTTAGTCATGTAAATGTATAAAACTACCTCACATTTCCAGAAATCTCAAAGAGTTTTTTCGAAAAGATGAACTTATATGTTTTTTGTTTGTTTGGAAAATAGAACAATTAAAAGTGCAGATGCAAGACTCTGAGTATTACCAGGTGTAAAGAAGTGTGATGCTAACACAGAAAGCAACTTTTAAAATGAGTATTTGTAATAAAAATGATGGCACAGCAATCACTTCAGGATGTACTTACACTTCAGAGATCACCTCATCGAACAGGCCCTCCAAGTTGATAATGATGCCTCTAAATCCTGCCTGAATCTGAAACTGTGACACACTGTAGTAATGTGATTTTTGCTGTGACCAGTGTGGGCAAAATTTCACCGCAGTGTGGCTTATATACACGGACACAAGTCTTGTCTGCATTGGAAATTTTCATGTTCTGCACTTTAAATGGGATCAAGTCCATGGGGATCCTGAACTAGAGGCATAGCTCAGTACTTCCTCATTTTCAGCACGAGATTCATGTTAAAATAGTAAAATGCAGGATAAGAAAGTTTAAACAAAAAATGAAATATATTCGTGTAAGTATAGGGCAAAGACACTCTGGTAAGATTTGTTGGCAGTTTACAGTGGTATATATAGTATTAATGAAATGTTTCCAAAACGTAACTGTCTTAATCCCACCACTCCATCACTCGAGATACGTCTGAAATGAAAACTATATATGAAGGAATGCTGCATACCTTTGGTCTCTGATGTATTATTTGCAGCATATATTATCCACTGAAGTATCTACAGACCGAAGAACCAATCAAGAAACTGGCATATCTACATCATATGATATATATATATATATTTACATACATATATACATATTTGTATATACACAGATATACATACATGTAAATGTACTTACATACATACAAACACATACACACATGCAGACACATATGACAGGACATTATTGCATTACTACTACAACAATGGCAGCTACTCCTACTGCTATGACTATTGCTACTAATAATAAAGAGCACAGTGCTGTTATTTATGACAACGTGGAGGAATCTTAAGGCTATTCTGTCTCAGAAGAATAAGTGCTGTATAGCTTCATGGGTGAGGAATTTAAAACAATGAACCTCAGGAGTAGAGAATACAATCGTGGTTCCTACGTGCTAGAGAAAGGAGACAATAAGAAGGAATTTCATAAAGATGTAATTATTTTACATGAATAAACTTCCATAGTTCTATTGTACAACATAGTTCAAATGGTTTAGTAAGGCATCACTGTGGAATACGTACAGGTAGGGTCGTGTCGATGGTACAAGGGATAAAGTGCCTGTCACTCAACCTTGAAGCTGAATTCAAATCTCAGAACATATATAAGCCAGATGCGGTAGCACACATCTGTAATCACACCATTTCTACAGAAAAATGGGAGCTAGGAACAGGAAAAGCTTCAGAAGCTAGGGCCAGCAATACTGACATACACAGTGGTCAAGAACTAGAGACCCTGCCTTAAATACGTGGGAAGGGAAGGACTGATACACAGTATTGTACTCTGATTTTCACAGATGTGTACCATAAAATGTATACACACATACAAACATGTACACATCATACCCCTACCACATACACACACACCAGCTACACACACACACACACACACACACACACACAAACACAAACACACACATTCCTAAAACAGAAAAAAAAAGTAAACAGGAAAAGGAAACTCAGGAATGGAAGGGCATTTTCAGATGGAATCATAGGTATTGAGCCATACCGTTGTATTCATTAAATGCAAAGTGCATGGTTATGCATATCAGTTGTACCTAAACAACACTGTTATGTTTAGTAAAGCTGTTAAATAGAAAAGGTAATATTTTTGATTCTATGGAAGAATGTAATACCTTTTTATTAGATTTATATCTTCCACATCATAAAACCATATATCAAGATGTTATGTCTGTCCCAACAGGAGCTATTTCATATGTACATGTAGTAGTAACATCCAGGTCCATATTGGCACACTGCCATTGTTTTTAAGACTGAAGAGATTATATGAACTCTTTCTTCATTTGACTCAGAGGAACATTGCAGAATTGTCAAATCATGCTCAGTGCTTCCTTTAGTTGACTTCAGAAATTCAAGTTTGATCAAAACACATACTACTTTTCTTTCTGTAAGTGATTAATGTACGTTAAATAAATAACCTATTAGCCCTTATAAATACAACAAAAATCTCTGTAGTAGAGTACAGAAAAAGAATTATTTTTTGTATGTTCATACACACGTAGATTACATTATATATACACACAATATATATGTACATGTATACATATGTGCATAAACTATAAAGAACACAATATATACCATACTTTAATTAAGATTTTTGTATGTGTTATGACAACATCCATGTTTAATGGGCCAGTGAGATATCTCAGCAAGTAACATCACTTGTTGGCAATCCTGATGACTTGAGTTAAATCATCAAACTTAACAGGATCCCACATGGTGGAAGGATATCCTTAAGACAGTCTTCTTACCTTCACATGTGTGTTGTTGTATCAATACATGTAAAAACATTCACATACACATACTTATATCCATGTGGAAATGCACATACATATATATAATTTTTTGAAAAAGGAGAAAGTATCTTGTTTGTCATTTTATAGTCATGCATATACATTTAGACAACCCTCATGACATCAGAGAATGACAAAAAAGCCATTTATTTCCCCTAGACTCTCTTTGGTACTATATGTTCAACCCATACCACATATGTTGCTCAAAATAACCTTATTTTAGTTTTAAATTTTGCTTTATTTTTAAATGCATTTATTGTATATACTTAAGGTGAACACTGTTATATTTTAATATATATCCATACACTAAAATTTCACATCAGTATTTTACTCTGTGTGCTTTAAAAATATCTAAAATTCTCTTCAACTTCTCATCATTTAAGACTGCTCTATTACCTGTAATTTTAATTCAGTACATTAATTTTCTGGAATTATAAACCGTATACAACAGTGAAATCATATATATTCTTCAATTTTCTCTCTGCTCTAATATTGAGGACCACAGTTCTACTATTTTCCCATTTGTTCAACTTTTCAAGTCTTTGTTTATGAGTGAGAGCACACCTTACATTTTACTTTGTGTCTGGATTTTATTTAACATAATGTTTTCCATATTCACCAATGATATTTATTATATGCTTCTTTTTAAAGCCTAAACATCTTGTTACAGTACACAATTAATGTACATTATGTATTCCATATATTATTTCATATTTCACGGTATGTACTTCATCCATCATATCTGTATCACTTATTTAACTTTTATCAAGCCATCATTTTTTTTTAAAAATGACAGAAATAAATGTGATCTCTATGTAGCCTAAAGTTAAATTAAACTTACTATGTAGCACAAATTTACTTGAAACACATGATGATCTTCTTGCTTCTGTTTCCAGGGTATTGAAATCACAGGGATATACCGTTTTATTCAGTACACCAAATTCATTTAAAATATTTATTTCAGTTGTTTGGCCCTAATAAGTATGTTTTATTTATTATTTTTTTATTTATTAAAATTTATTCACTTTTTATCCCAGTTGTAGCTCCCTCCCTCATCTCTTCGCAGTCCCTCCTCCCTTTCCTCTTCTCCCATGCCCCTCCCCTAATCCACTGATAGGGAGGTCCTCCTCCTCTTACCTCTGACCCTAGCCTATCAGGTCTCATCAGGACTGGCTGCATTGTCTTTCTCTGTGGCCTGGAAAGGTTGCCCCCTCCCCCTGCAAGGGCAAGTGATCAAAGAGCAGGCCACTGAGTTCATGTCAGAGACAGCCACTGTTTCCCTTAATAGGGTACCCACTTAGAGACTGAGCTGCCATGGGCTATATCTGAGCAGGTTCAAGTTCGAGTTATCTCCATGCATGGTCCTTGATTGGAGTATGGGTCTCTGCAAGGACCGCTGGACCCAAATTTCTTGCTTCTTTTGGTCTCCTTGTGGGGCTCCTGTCCACTCCAGGTCTTTCTATCTCCCCCTTCTTTCATAAGATTCTCTGCATTCTGCACAAAGTTTGGCTGAGTCTGTTTTGATACCATCCTGGGTAGAGAATTTCAGAGTCCTTTTGTGGTAGGTTCCTGTCCTGTTCCTTGTTTTCTCCCTCTTCAGATGTCCATCCCATTTGTCTTTCTCAGTTAGGATTTAACATCTTACCCAGGGTCCTCCTTCCTGCTTAGCTTCTTTAGGTATAGAGATTTTAGTATGTTTATTCTATATTATATGTCTAATATCCACTTATAAGTGAGTGCATACCATGAGATTTCACTTTACACCCATAAGAATGGCTAAGGTCAAAAACTCAAATGACAACACATACTGGAGAGGATAGGGAGAAAGGGGGAACCTTCCCCCATTGCTGGTGGGAATGTAAACTTGTACAAACACTTGGAAAATCAATCTGGTGCTTTCTCAGAAAATTAGGAATAGTGCTATCTCAAGATCCAGCTACAGCATTTCTAGGCATATATTCAAAATATGTTCAAGTACAAGGACATTTGCTCAACCATGTTCACAATACTACTCAGCAATTAAAAACAAGGAAATCATAAAATTTGCAGTCAAATGGTGGGACCTAGAAAAGATCGTCCTGAGTGAGATTTCCCAGAAGCAGAAAGACATGCAAGACATTTATTTCATGTTAAGTGTGAGTGTTTTGTCTGCATGTATGTGTGTTCACCATATGTGCTAGTGCCTGCAACAGTCAGAAGAGGGCATGAAATCCTTGAACTGGCACTATAGATGAATACTTTACAGTAACCGTGTAGACCTTGTCTGGTTCTCTGAAAGAGCAGTAAGTGCTTGGACCTTCTGCTCCATCTCCAGACCTTTACCAACTGAAAGGATTATTCCATGACACAGCTTGTGAATAATATCTCAATGAATATGAAACTGCAAATCTGTTAATGTAGGTTTTATTTTAATGTTTATTTAACAGATAATTTTCAGTCATATAATATATTTTTGTGTGTCCACATCTATGCTGTGTGTGTGTAAATATGTTTTCATATGTATGGGCACAGGTGTGTGTATCAAGTGCACATTTTTGTGTGAGTACCTCTGTGTATCCATGAACTTGACAGTTTATTTTCTTTAATCACTTTCTCTCTTAGACCGTAAGGCAGGTCTCTTGCTGAACCTTGATCTTACCATTTTCGCTAGTCTGACTAGACTACTTGCTCTGGAGATTCACTGTCTCTGTTTCCTTCATGACTTGTCCCTACTGGATCTTATGTGGGTTTGAGAATCTGGTCTTTACTCACATATAACAAGCACTTTCTGTTTTTCCATTTTTCCGGTACTAGTAATTCTTATTGTAATGTTGGAGAAACTTTCATATTATTCTCTACGTTGGTTCTTACAAATTTGTATTCCTATCAGCAAGTTAAATCATTTCTCCATAGTTTTACCATAGATGATGTTTATCAATTTTGGTAATAAATATCTGAGAAGATAAAAGGTGTTATGTCATCATGGCTTTACTTTGGATTTTCAGAGTCACATCATATGCTCCCTTTTGATTTGAAGTTTCTTCTCTCTGCACTTGGAATTAATCCATGTTGTTGTATGAGCAATTTCATTGTGCTACTTTTATTCCCGTTTATGTGTGTCTATTTATCTACTCCCCACTTTAGTACATTCTAGTTGTGTCTAATATTGAGCTGTTAGTAACAAAGCAGTGTATATGTTCATGTGTTTGTCACACATATGGATGTGTTTTTGTTTAGGGACATGGCTAACAGTGAGCTTCCTGTGTAAAAATGAACTTACATTATGTTTTTGCTCTATTAAAGAATGATGCTTATAATATGAAATTAACAGCCTATATCAACTCAAGGAAAGTTTTCCAATTGTATTTAATACACTAAAACTGGAAGTGTCTTAAATGTGACGTCTAATTCCATAAGGACTAAGCATAATAATGTATATAGTACATGTATACCTAAAAACACATCTCTACCTCAATAGGAGGAAGAAATAGTTTATTCTAAAGTCAAATTTTAGGGATTATGGCCCAGGCCCGCGGCCTCAAGTAGCCTAACACCACCTCCCAATGTGATAACATTTTATGAAGTGTTTTTAACAACTGAACAAAAGAGTCATATAACGAGGGCTGAATTAAAATACATTAGTGAGAACATCAGATGGGTGATAGCTCTATTAGTCACCTAATAGGTTGTCTGGTGTTGTGTGTTTTACTCTTGGTGCTGGTGAAAGCTGTGTCTTTTTTTGTATTAGAAAAAAAAAACCCTAACACTCAGATGGCTGAATCTAGGCCAATAACTGAGGTGGCCAATGAACAGCTCTTTAAGTGGTCTAATGACAGTAAAATATAATTTGGCTTTGAACTGTTAATATTCTAGTTCTCCAATAACATAGATGTTCAACTCAGTAAATAACATTTGTAGAATATGTTTTTCAGGTTTTGTGTAGGTGTGTGTGTGTGTTTGTGTGTGTGTGTGTATGTGTGTATGTACATGTGTATGCAGGTGTCCTAGGTGTCGATTCCCTGAAACTGGAGTTAAAGTTGTCTATGAACAACTCAATGTGGATTCTGGGTACTGAGGTTTTCTTAAACATTGTGTCATCTCTGAAGGCCGTAGCCTTATAGAGTCTTTAACACAGCCATGTTTATTTCTTTTTTTTTCTCCTGTTGGGAGTTTAGTTCAGAACAGCAATGTTTCAATCACAGCCACACTGGCAGGTGGTATGTTTGAAACCTAAAAATGAAGAAATATAGCCCCAGATGTTGGCAGTTACAGGCTGTGGGCACAAAGCATAGCTCACATATTAAAGATGACTGATGTTTAGCGGTTCATACTGCCTCTTTCCATCTCCCTCTTCAGAAATCTTGTGACTCTTCCTTGGATATTTTCTTTTTGTTTTGTCCTATTTGATTTGTCTATTTTTATTTTATATTAATTTATTATTATCCCTTAGATGCCTGTTTGTTTTCTAATGAGAAACAGAGAGTGGGTAGATCTGGATGGGACAGAAGGTAGAGAGGAACTGGGAGGAGTAGAAGGAAGAGAAAATATAATCAGAAAATATTGTTTTAAAAATCTATTTCAATAATAGTTAAAAACAACAACAACAAATACCCTGCCTCATGCCCAGTAAGATGAAAACCCTCCCGGAAGCTCCTGCTGCACTGTCTGTGCTGTTGATAGCATTTTATCTTTCAGTGATGAAGATCTGTCTCAGGCCTTTTTCTCAAATATGCCTTCCTTCCCATGTACAAGCTTGTATTCTGTGGCTCATGGTATTTGCTTATATATCTAGAAGACTATATAGATATATAAGTGTATGTAGAACTTCAAACTCATGACCTAGTAAAAGTCAGATGATTTGCATTTATATGGGATATAACTCGGGTACTTAGAATACTATCCTGAACATTTATTTGCTGTTGCGTGCTTATGAATGAGAGACCACCATTAGTTGATAATTTCTAGGGATTCATACAAAGTAGAGTATTGGAGGTTTTGCAGATGATAGAGAAACCATGCCTGCCACATGATTAGTGGACAACTTAACTTGTAGTTCTTTAAGTTACAAAGGCTTGAGATGATGGCTTTCAATTTACTTGGTTATCTTGCTATAGTGTATTTACATCACATCTGTTTGACCACTTTTCTAGGTATTCTAAAGTGTACACAAAAAATTTCTAGGAGACAGATTGAACATGGCATGAACATAATGTGAGTGTTCAAAATGAGAAACCATTCAGTATACATTATCTTACAATTGAAAAGGTTCTATATTATAGTATCTATATATTCACCATTCGGCATAGCCAGTAGAAACTGTTGATGTGTCACTTCCAAATGATGACTCTGAAACTTTATCTGAATAAGATCTTCACATTCAGATTTAAACTCTGTGTTCTTTTTGGGAGAATACATCCTCAATAGCTAGAGAACTATTCCTAAATACAGAACCACTCATTATGACGATTCATTTATTTACCCAAACAGATTCTGAGTTCATTTTTGAACATTATAGTTTGCCATTATGTCTTTTGTTGTGTTCAAGTTATTACAAAACTAGAAAACAATACATATATTTATCCACAGTGCTTTTTTCCTCTTAAGAAGAAGATATTGATATATTCTAACTCCCCAAGGGAACAGAATTAATAGTTTGTGAAAATGATAAAGGTTGTGAGGTAGTTTGACATGTGCAATTGGTGAAATGAAGTAACATGTGCCTTCGTGGAATCTTCCAGTAGATAGTTGGATTTACTCTTTCAGAGCTCCCACTCATAATGAAGTTAGCAAAATCTGGCAGAATAAGCCCTTTTGCATAATCTTAAAATTGCTATCCTTATATCTTTGTTCCTTAATGTGTAGATGACAGGATTCAGGGCAGGTGTGATAGCAAAGTCAGCGATAAACAGGTATTTGTCGACTGATGAGCTTGGGAAAGGCCACACATAGAGAAACATGCATGGAGTGAAAAAAAGAACAACCACAGTGATGTGAGCTGACAGAGTGACAAGTGCCTTCGACAGGTCCCCTGAAGACCTTTTCCAGACTGTGACCAGAATGAAGACATAGGAGAGGAGAAGCAGGAAGAAGGTCCCCATACTCATGAAGCCACTGTTGGCAGCAACAACAAACTCAAACTTGTCTCCATCTGTGCATGCGAGTTGTATGATTCGAGGAAAGTCACAGTAAAAGCTGTCTACTTTGTTGGGACCACAGAAAGGCAGGTTTACAACAAAAGAGAACTGTGAGAGGGCATGGACCACTCCAGTGACCCAGCCAGCAACCACAAATGAAATGCATATTCTAGGGCTCATGATGCTCAAGTAGCGGAGAGGCTTACAGATGGCTGTGTACCTGTCAAATGCCATGGCTATGAGCAGCACCATCTCCACTCCTCCCATGATGTGGATGAAACAGATCTGAGTCATGCAACTGTGGAAGGAAATTACTCTTTGTTCTTTAAGAAGATCATAGATCATCTTTGGAACTGTTGTGGAGGAAACCCACACGTCATTCAAAGACAAGTTGGCCAACAGGAAGTACATAGGTGAATGTAAGTGAGAGTCAGCAATTACTAAAATGACAATGAATAAATTTCCCAAAATGATTCCTAAGTAGAGCACAGAGAATGTCACCATGAGAAAAATTTTAGTTTCCCAAGAGCTAGAGAGTCCTAGAAGCACAAACTCAGAAACCTCTGAGTCATTTAGTTGATCCATTGGCATGAGCAGTTTTAAATCATCTGCTGCAAGGAAATGATGAAAGATTGTAGCCAATGGAACTAAAAGAATATTTTGCAATTATGGGACTCCTTCATTTTCTGGTTCTAAAATTCAAAAGGTAAAACATCTGAGTTGCCTAGCAAAAGAAGAGTAAATAAAAGATATTAAAGCTATGAGGATTGTACACCTAACGAAACACAAGCATGAGTATGATAGAGAGAAGTAAATGGAGTTTCTTCTTTTTATTCTATGATCAGATATTTTGTTGTAGCAGATTTACCTTGAAGTATTTTTTAAAGATTTTCTGAAATCTTTCCTAAATGTTTTCAGTGTCCAGCCCCCTCATGTGACAAAATCTATTCATACAGTTTTTGGACTACTTTACAAATTATTCTTTCATGAATTTATGTCACTGGTGAAATTGAGGTTTAGGCTCAATATTACTTTTAAATGCATTTTATCAGTATTTATTTTTTTAATTTTTATAAATTTGTAAATTTATTTTCTTTTTTATTAGTATAAGTATTTTGTCTGCATTGAATTGGGACTGGAGTTAGTACAGATGGCTGTGGACAACCCTGTGCATGCTGGGAACTGAACTTGGGTCCCCTGTAAAATCTGCAGGTGGTTTTCTCCACTGACTTATCTCTCCATTCCCAATAGTGAGCTTCTTTCTATATATTAGCTCAGCACTCTGTTAACACTTTTGCTTTTCCCGCCAGGTGCTTTTGGATCCTATCCAAGATATGCCTTTACCAAAGCTACAAATTTCAGTGCTATGTTTATATTTCATGTCTTACATGAGTATGTTTTATTTTTTCCATACAGTTTATCATGGAAGTACCTACTCAAACTGATTTTTTTAAAATCAAGACAGTGTTTATCTGTGTAATGGCTGTGGCTGACATGGAATTCACTCTGTAGATCAGGCTGTCCTTAAATACACAGAGATCTTTCTGCCTCTGCCTCTGCTGTGATTAAAGGTGCAGGCCACCACCTCCTAGAGATACTTTTTAACATATTGATCATGTAATTTTTAGTATAGTCTTGCTTTAAATGTAACTATGTTATTAGTTTTTAAATTATATATTAATATGCAACCTTTATTATGTATTTCTTTTTTCTTTTTAATCTTACTCCCTTTATTCTCTTTAACTATTCTATATAACCACTGGTGACACAACACTGTTACTGACAAAAAAACACTTCAAAATAAGATTTCCATTCACTCCATGGAAACGAGTCAGGTAAGCAGGGTTTCCTTTGTGGAGGCAAAGGCTTTGGGGAGCCACTCACTTCAGGCTGGGGTATGGGGTTACGATGGTTTTAAGTCTTCTCTCTGGTTCATGATTCATACCTAGGTCCTTTGGGTGTTCCTATCTAACCTCTATGTCTAGCATCAGTTCTAACTGTCCCCTTCAGTGCAGATCAGCTCCACCCCTCTCCTATGCTTGTACTCTTTTGTCCACAGTTGCTAGGCTCTTCCCCAGAGGCACTAAGAGGGCTCCATGCCCAGTATGAAACTGGATGCTTTATGCCTTCTGCACTTAATTCTGGTGGAACTTTTCCTGAGCCAGTTAGAGGGACTCTGGGCCCTGCAAGAATCCCCCTATGCTGTAGCTGATCCTGAGAGGGAGGTGGCTAAGAGAACAGGCCTTACCACAGGTCTCTGCTCTGTCTTTTCCTACTCAGAAGCCTAGTCTTCCACCTATCTACAAGGTCCATTCAATACTGGAATCGAGATCAGAGGCTTTGCATGTCTTCAGAACATATGAACATTATATTACCTATGCTACATCTTAGTCTTCCATAATCTACCATCAGCCATGACTACAATGACCACCTGCCCCCAGCACTGATGACAGTCAGACCTGAATCTGAAGGAATCTACTCCCAGTTTTACTATGGATTTTTCCCTAGTTTCTGTTACCATCTTAGAAGGGGACAAGTCAACTTATACTTTAGGAGAGTGACTACTCCATTTTATAGGGATGCTCCCTTTATCAACATTTCTGTCGATATAAAGCCAGGCTCTTCCCAGTCTCAAATTTGCTCCCCTACCTGGTGCTTGAGACCATAGAAAGGCCCTCTCTGTAATTGCATAAGACCTGTCTTTTCTTTCTCCCCAGGAAGTCTGGCATCCTTCTCTTAGTATTCTATATTTTGGTTCTTCAAAATCTGAGGGTCATCCCTTTGGGGACAGGATAGATGAAAGGTGATGATGGGGGTTCTATCTTTTCAACTTTTAGGTAATAGAATTAGAGGTCTCTTCCACAGCTTTGTAGGCATGCAGGTCACCCTGCTGGGCCCAGGGCTCCTAAGGAGCCATATCACATACTGTCTCAGTTCTCCTACTCAGGACAGTGTCTCACTAATGCTTGAACCAATATTAGGACACTCCCTTTGCAACCCAAGTACACAGGAGAGTCCTTCATATCCATAAGGGTCTTATATTGTGCAGAGATTTTTACCAGTCCTGATGCTACTGGATGTTTTTGGGTGGGATTGGGAGGTCCCCTTTTCTGAGGGGCAAGGAAGAGGTGTGGGGAAAGAGAAGCGATGGAGGGAAAGGAATAGAGGGGAAGGGCCTGGAAGAGGGGAAGGAGGGGCCGCAATTAGGATGTAAAGTGAACAACTAACTTATGAAAAGGGAAAAAAGAAAAAGATTTTCAGCTTAGAAAGGCAGGAGAGGGACTTGAAGGAGGTAATTGGGAGGGGCAGGAGGAAAGACAGGCAGGAGTGAAAGTGATGTAACTGCATTTCAATTAAAATCATTTAAAAATTAAACTGAAAAAAAACCACAAAATAAGGAAGTAATTCTGGATATATATTCCATGTTTTTGACCAAAGTACTACACTCTTCTGATTGGCACTTTGAAATAATACCACCTGGTTATCAAACATCTTCAACCAAACCCTTCCAAGTTTTATGTACCTTACCTGTTATAAACGCATTTAAGACAAAAATCTCAAGCAACAGAACCAAAATATCTGAGCTCAGGGGTCTTTCCTGAGACTGATATTCCAAGTACCATGCATGAAGATAACCTTAGGACCCCTGCACAGATGTAGCCCATGGCAGTTCAGTCTCCAAGTGGGTTCCATAGTAATGGGAACAGGGACTGCCTCTGACATGAACTGATTGGCCTGTTCTTTAATCACCTCATCCTGAGGGGGAAGCAGCCTTACCAGGCCACAGAGGAAGACAATGTAACCTCTCCTGATGAGACCTAATATACTAGAATCAGAAGGAAGGAAAAGAAGACCTCCCCTATCAGTAGACTTGGGGAGGGACATGTGTGCAGAAGGGGGAGGAAGGGAGGGATTGGGATGGGAGGAGGGAGGAAACTACAGGGGGGGATACAAAGTGAATAAAGTATAATTAATAAAAAAATTAAATTGAAAAAAAGATAAAAATCTCTGAACGGGTGCCCCCTATAATTACTCTTTCCTCTTGTTCTTTATTGGTAGCAATCCTCATTTACTTAATAAGTCCCCTCAACCTAATTGTCATCAACAGCTGTTTCTTGAGGAAACATATTCTGTATATCTTCCATAGCAATTAATTTTCATTTATTGTTTTACTGTATTTATCTACAGGATTCAGTCCTAATTTTTTTTATTGTTTTTTTTTGTGCATTTCTCAACCTTTGGCTTTAAGAAGCTGCTAAAAGCATTATTTTCTATCATGTTATGATTTCAGATCCTTCATTTTTTTAAAAGGAGTGCAGCTTTATTTTAGATCAGGAACACAAGGTTTTTTATTTATGTACTGATATTTCTATTTGCCATTGAAAATTGGGCATGTGATGCCAAGTCAGGATCTTTCCTATATTTACTTCTTCTCAATGGGGAAAATGACCTTCCTATGGTCAAAGCATTACTTTGGACCTAGTTTTATATATGTATTTAATGCTACTGCTGTTTTTAAGAGTGCAATGGCTCTGATGCCATAAAGCCCATGTCCTATGTGGATCACAATGGAAACCAACAAAGCCCAGCACTCTGTATGCATGTTGAGAAACTTTACCAAAGCCGGCAACATTCTTTTTCAAGATCTCTTCTAGTGATGTGAGAAAACTAAACAATGCACTTCATGATTTGTTACAAACATGTTTTTTGCTGATTGTAGCTAACTGCATTCTGGCCTTTTTATTGGCCATTTTTCTCCAAAATTGCCTGCAACATATCTTCATATTTTAATTTTTACAGTGATGTGTTCTTATATACTAACCCTTAATATTTTTCATGAGTCACACTCACAGTAGACCTATCCTGTTATTTTTTCAAAATCATGATACTCAGTTTAAATAATGTTTACCTATTAAATTATTTACCTGTAGCTTTGTTTTTGATCCTAGAATAAAGTGTCCAAAATTAAATATGGTATACTCAGAAACAAATCTTTCTGGAGCTTTAAGTTAATCTGTATAACTCATAATCACAGATTCTAACCACATCTATTAATATATATTTTTACATTCTCTAGGATATACAAAACAGACATAACATAGATATTGACTCTTGACATATACTTTCCAGGTTAACAGGTTTTACTTTCAAGCAATCTCAATTGTTTGCTCTTCATACCTGCTGCTTTTGGTTTTCTTCCTTCATATTTTCCCATATTGAAAATGTAAAGTGATTGCATTGTTTCTCTCTATATTATGTTTAGTTGTAATGTGTTTCCAGTTAACACCAAATAGGACTGCTTAGCTCTACTACTGAAAGTCTTGATGAATCAAGTTCCAGAACATATTGCACAAAATCCTGAAAAGATAATAGCACAATGTGACTTCAGGTATTATTTTCATACATTATGATAATTAACTAATTAACTAATGTATTTATCATAATAAATTTAACATACTTCAAATTCAACACAGTGCCTTGTAGGTTAGTTGTGACCCTTGTAATCTAGGCCAGGGCTCTATTATTATCAAACCTCTGCCCAACCATGAACTCTCTAGTGAGTTAGTGGGCTAAGCAATTACTACTATATACATCCAAATATTGATTATTTATGAAACATTACAAGATAATTTATTATTATAGTTTAATCCAATAGTTTATGATTATACTTAAATTGTAAAAATTAATAAAAGAAAAGAAACCTGTGAGTGCATGGTGTAATAATGTTTGATAAGTACAGATGATTTAGTTCAGCAATAATCTTTGGAAAAAGGAAACAGAAAAAAATCACTTTAAGATCACAGAATTATTTGCCTCAAGAAATTAAAGTCAAGTAAAGGATAATATTTAACCCATCACGGTCAATTAAAATACACAATATATATCTCACTATTCAATAAGGGCATTTGCTAAACCATGTTCATGGAAGCTCTATTTGTAATATCCAGAAACTGGAAACAACCAAGATGTCTCTCAACGGAGGAATGGATACAAAAATTGTGATACATTTACACAATGGAATACTTCTCAGCTTAAAAACAAAGAAATCATGAATATGCAGGCAAATGCTGAGAAATAGAAAAGGTCATCCTGAGTGAAGTAACCCAGAAGCAGAAAGACACACATATTATGTACTCACTTTTAAGTGGCTATTAGTCATATTATATAGGATAAACATAATAAAATCTATAGCTCTAAAGAAGCTAAACAACAAGGAGGGCCCTAGGGAAGAGGCTGAAACCGTACTCAGAAGCGCAGACAGGATAGACATCAGCAGCAGGAAAAGACAAGGAACAAGACAGGAGCGTTCCACAGGGGGCTTCTGAACGACTCTACCCATCAGGATATTGAAGGAGATACTGAAACTCATAGCCAAACTTTGGGCGGAGTGCAGGAAACCTTATGGAAGAAGAGGGAGATAGAAAAGCCTGGAGGGGACAGGAACTCTACATAGCGAACTACAGAGCCAAAACACCTGGGCCCAGGAGGCTGCAGAGACCAATACTGCAACTAGGGACCATGCATTGAGAGAACCTAGACCGCTGTTCGAACTGAGCAGTATATTGCTGCTCAGTTTCCAAGTTAGTTCCCTTTCAAGGGGTACAAGGTTGTCTCTGACATGAACTCAGTGGCCAGCTCTTTAATCACCTCCTCCTGTGGGGTGCAAACTTGCCAGGCCACAGAGCAAGATGATGCAGCCAGCCTTGATGAGACCTGTTAAGCTAGGTTCAGATAGAAAGGGAAGAGGTCCCTTACTATTAGGGGACTAAGGAAAGGGAATAGGGGGAGAAGAGGGTGGGTAGGCGGATGGGACTGGGAGGAGACAAGGGAGGGGGTACAGTGGGGATGCAAAGTGAATAAATTATAATAAATAAATATATAAATTAAATTAAAAGACACACAAGATAATTAAAATAAAATAAGAGATGACACAAAAATAAATGATGATATATGCATTCACTTAAAATTTTTGAACTGAAAAATATTTTAAAATGAATGAAAAAAAACCCACCAGGGTATCAAATCAGATGCTGTAGCACCTCGCTAAACTTTGGGAAGAGTGCAGGGAATCTTATGAAAGAAGGGGATGATAGAAAGACCGGGACAGACAGGAGCTCCACAAGGAGTGCAACAGAAAAAAAATCTGGGTACAGAATTCTTTTCTGAGACTGATACTCCAACCAAGGACCATTCATGGAGATAATCTAGAACCCCTACACAGATGTAGCCCATGTCAGCTCATTGTCCAAGTGGGATCCCCAGTAATGGGAACAGGCACTGTCTCTGACATGAACTCGGTGGCTAGCTCTTTGATCACCTCCTCCTGAGGGAGGAGCAGCCTTACCAGGCTACAGAGGAAGACAATGCAGCCAGTCCTTATGAGACCTGATAGACTAGGGTCAGATGGAAGGGGAGGAGGATCTCCCCTATCAGTGAACTTGGAGAGGGGGATGGGAGGAGATGAGGGAGGAAGGGTGGGATTGGGAGGGAGTGATGATGGAGAGGGCTACAGCTGGGATGTAAACTGAATAAAATATAATTAATATAAAAATATAATTTAAAAACAGAATAACCTAGGTAATAATATCCGGAACCACTGCAACTGTGTATATGCTCAGGGGCCCTTCTGTGATCTCATCAGAAGATTCAGTCTCCTAAAATTATATCAGTTAAACTGTGAACAATTAAACTAAAATTAACATGAAAGGCAGAATAAACAGTAAGAATTAGATAGTTATGAGGTCATTTAAGTATGTTGTGATTTATTACAAAAATGTTGGAACATGAAAGAGTAATAAAGAATCATAGTTCTCACTGGCTGTCATAAATGCAGGTCATTAATGAGTCCATGAACTTCTGAGAATCTTATCTGGTATCTTACAGCAAAATACCTCTTGAAGATTAGGAGTCTCTGTGTAATAACATTTCACATATATGCATATCTGTCTGTGCATGTTTGAGTGTGGAAACTTCATGTGTGCAGGTGTGGACAGAGGCCAGAAGAGGGTCTTTTTCAAGAGCAGAATGTATTCTTTTTTTTCCTTTTTAAAAAATTTTTATTAATTACACTTTATTCACTTTGTATCCCCCCCCCATAAACCCCTCTCTCCTTCCCTCCCAATTCCATCTTCCCTCTCCCTTCTCCACACATGCCCCTCCCCAAGTCCACTGATAGGGAAGGTCTTCCTTTCCTTCTTTGTGATCCTAGTCTATCAGCTCTCATCAGGAGTGATTGCATTGTCTTCCTTTGTGGCTTGGTAAGGCTGCTCCCCCTCAGGGGGAGGTGATCAAAGAGCCAGCCACTGAGTTCATGTCAGAGACAGTCCCTATTCCCATTACTATGAAACCCACTTGGACACTGAGCTGCCATGGGCTACATCTGTGCAGGGGTTGTAGGTTATCTCCATGCATGGTTCTTGGTTGGAGTATAAATTTCAGAAAAGACCCTTCTGCCCAGATTTTTTGGTTCTGTTACTGTCCAACAGCAGAAGAAACATATATCACCAGCAGCTATTTTAAGAAGCATAACTAATCTGGAGACAGTGATAGACTCAGATTTAATAATCATCACTGGGCAATATGGAGCAAAATAATAAGTCATTTTTTAAATTAAAGCTCAGTTAAACTTTAAATAAGTATAAAATGTTATTTATATTAATCTTAGTGTGTATTAGATAAATTTGTCTCTAGACTTAAAATTGTTCTTTTTATTTTTTTCCCTGTTTAAGTAAGCATCTTTGTTTTCACCTTAGTAGATGCTAAATCTTGCTTTTCTCATTCATATTAGTAGAAAGTAGAAGATCATTAATATACGCTAAGGATTGTCTGGCTCCTTGTAGAAACTATGGCTGATAAGATTAAGTCAGAAAGATGACAGACAACTCTTCATCCTAGAGGTAAACACACAAGGACACACACACATACACACAATTAGCAAAGTCCATGGACACACACACATACACACAATTAGCAAAGTCCATGCTGTTATTAAAATCACTTTAACATTTATTGTCATCAGAGTAGAGTGTGCTACTCTGTTAATGTCAATAGCTGATCGTATCAGAATTTACTAATTTAAGTGCTAAAAAAAAGTCTTGAAATTATTTAGATATTAGTAAGATCAAATGTCATACAAAAGCCATTGTACTCCAAGTTAAATTTATGGGCACTTGTATTACTGTGGCACTCGTGTGTGTGGGGTGTGTGTGTGTGTGTAAAGCTACAGCAAATGAGTCACTGAAGAAAAAAATTATATTTGTGGTCAGTACCCACATGAATAACACATTTGGAACTCTAAGACCCATATTTAGAAGTAAAAAAAATGCCACAGGGGGCATATGAAATTAGCTGATTATATGGAAAGTGTTATCTAAATAAAAAATTCTGTCATATACTTACCTATATGAATTACTTATGGCACGAGTTTCTTCTTGGCTAATGGAACTTGTTTTAGCTTGTGTCTTTGCCCTGAGATAATGGTGAATTCATTTTCTACCCTGCCCAACTTTAATGAGAATTTGTTCTTGGTGTAGAATGCGGTACAACAAAACCTCTTTGTGGAGAATCTTTGCAACTCGGTATTTTAAATAGAACACTAACTTGGAAAGGCTTTTTTAGCATATTCCTGGGGGAACTTCATAGTTACCTACTTTCTCTGAATTTAGCTCTCATGTGATTCTGAAGCTTTATAAAAGTTAGATTTGATTTAGGCTAGTAAAATGTAATAAAGAGTAACATTGAAAGCAAAGTGATGGTTAAAATATGTGTTTCTATTCTGTGAAGAAAGCAGGACATTATTTTCTTTGCGCATAGTGTTACAAATTGAACTAACATATGAACTTCAGTCCTAGGTGACTGTCACAAGTTAAAAGTAGATGTGCAGTGATAGCCAGGGCATACTATAACTGTGGACATGACCTACACACCTTTTTGAACTTTTTTTTCTTGTGATTCTCATAAATAAGTGGGTCTCATTTTTCTCAGAATTTTTTTTAATTTTTATTTACTTTTTTATTTTAATCACAGATCATTCACTTGTATCTCAACCGTAGCCCCTTCCCTCTTTTCCTCCCAATTCCACCCTCCCTCCCTCATCTCCTCCCTGCTCACTTCCAAGTCCACTGATAGGGGAGGTCCTCCTCCCCTTCCATCTGACCCTAGCTTATCAGGTATCTTCAGGACTGGATGCAATGTCCTTATCTGCGGCCTGGGGGTGGGGGAAGGTAGTGATGGGAAGAGCTCGGTGAGCCAGTCATTGAGTTAATGTCAGAAATAATTCTTGTCCCCCTTACTAGGGAACCCACTTGGATACTGAGCTACTGTGGGCTACATCCAAGCAGGGGTTATAGGTTATATCCATTCATGGTCCTTGGTGTGTGTATTTCTGCTCCTGGATACCTCACTCAGGATGATTTTTTTTTTTGAGATCCTCCCATTTGACTGCAAATTTCATGATTTCCTCATTTTTAATTGTTGAGTAGTATTCCATTGTGTAAAAGTACCACAATTTACATATCCATTCCTCTGTTGATGGATATCTGGGTTCTTTCCAGGTTCTGGCTATTACAAACAAAGCTGCTAACAAACATGGTTGAACAAATGTCCTTGTTGTGTACTTGAGTATCTTTTGGATATATGCCTAGGAGTGGTATAGCCAGAACTTGAGAAAGCAGTATTCCTGATTGTATGAGAAAGTGCCAGATTGATTTCCAAAGTGGTTGTACAGTTTACATTCTCACCAGCAATGGAGGAGGGTTCCCCTTTCTCTACAACCCCTCCAGCATGTGTTGTCACTTGAGTTTTTGATCTTAGCCATTCTGATGGATGTAAGGTGAAATCTCATGGTCATTTTGATTTGCATCTCTCCGATGGCTAAGGATGTTGAGCATCTCTTTGAGTGTTTCTTTGCCATTCTATATTCCTCTACAGAGAATTCTCTGTTTAGCTCCAGAATTTAATTAGTTAACATTCTGAAACTTTGATTGTGAAACTCATTTAATGTCTGTCTTTAAATGATAAAAAGATAATGGGAAAGTAATTCATCAGGTATATTAAAAAGTGGCTGGCTCTTTGATCACCACCCTCTGGTGAAGTGTCCTTACTAGATCACAGATAAAGAGGATCCAGACAGTCCTGATGAGATCTGGTAGGCCAGGGGCAGGTAGTAGGGGAGGAGGACCTCCCTTATCAGTGGACTAGGGAAAGGACATAGGGAAGAAGAGAGAGGAAGGGTGGGACCAGGTAGAGATGAGGGAGGGAGCTACAGCCAGGTTACAAAATGAATAAATTGTAATAAATAATAATAATAAAGAAAATAATTTTAAAAATTGCCTGTGCGTCCTCCTTTTACTAGATGTATTTTAGCAATTAATGAAAATGCTCTTTTATTGTGTCCATCCTTTTTAGATGTTATGATTGTAGGGGCAATATTACATACCCCATTATGCCTCTGCCTAACAGTGTTCTCATGCAGAAAGGGAACATAGAACAGCCAATACAGTTTCAAAGAGAACATAGCCTGAGAATAGTGTTTAAGTTGTAGTTGAGAAAAAGTGATACAACCTTCTCATTTAAACTTTATAATGTCTCATTTAAACTTTACTCCTACGGAACAGACTTCAAATCTAGTCTGAAAATGGTTGGTTAGGTCCATACCTGCCATGCCTCTAGTGCACCAGTGACTACGTCATGACTTAGTATTTCGAAAAGAAAATTATTACGTGTATGTGCATATGTGTGAGTGTGTGTTTGTGCACTTTATGCCAGCATTCACAGAAACCAAAAGAAGCAACAAGAGCTGAAGTTACAAGAAGTTATGGGACATTTGATCCTCAGAATTGAATCCTAGTTCTCTGTAAGAGCAGCAAGTGCCCTTTATCACAGAACCATGTCTCTGGCTCCTCGGTAGCCAATTTTAAAAGTCAGAGTAAAAACTAAATACAATAAAATAAACAAACATTAAAACAAAGTTAAATGTTTGAAAGGATTTATGAATTAAAAATATCTATAGGCAAACATCTAAGATAGACTACCAAAACTCTTGTTCATCATATAAGATAAATGTGACCCTCTGCCTTCATCTGAGAAGCTTCTTACTGTATTTGTGGTAGGAGTGCAGGTCAGGAAATATTAACACAGAGACACATAAGTGGCTAAGGTACTGGAAATAAGTGGCAGTGGAGTGCTCAGACCTACATGTGCCACCCACCCATCCCTCTCCAGTAATCAGGGAACATTGCAGAAGAGGGTGCACAAAGAATTAAGTCAGAGGCCTGGGAGATGTGCAGCAAACAGGCATCTTCTGGGCATGGCACAGCTGTTGCGCTCATGAACTTACTGCAACTGTGGCTATCTGCACAAGAACTGCACAGAATTGGGGCTGCCACCCTCAAGGATAGAGCAAGGGACCTCCACAGGAACAATTGGAGGTTAGTGGTTTCTGGAGGAGGAGATGTAATCTTTAGTGTGTGGATTATAAAGCATTAGTTATTGATTCGTGTTACCAAAAATGCATCTGTGTTGTATGACGGGAAAGAAACTAAAGCACTTCTATTTGGAGTAATTTAATGAAGAATGAGTCCAGAGTTGTATTCTCTACTTCATGTTTCCCGTGTCTTCTGACCAATGTTTGTCTGTTGTACAAGTCTGAATCAGTGCCTGCCTAAAAGCTTTCTTGTAGACTGTTAGCACCAGTGTCTGTGTGTCTACACTTTGTGTCTGTTGTATGAGTTGTGTCTGTGAGTGTGTGAGGGCTATCTGTCTATCTGTGATATGATTCTCATTTTCATGACTTCACTGTGTATTTATGAGCAGAATAGAAAATATCATGTGACAAAGGACAGAACATTTTTTAAATTAAATTTTTATTTTTTATACTAATTATAGTTTATTCGCTTTATATCCCTGCTGTAGTCCTCTCCCTCATTCCCTAAAATCCCATCCTCCCTCCCTCCTCTCCTCCCATACCCCCTCTCCAAGCCCACTGATAGAGGAGGACCTCCTCCCCTTTCATCTGACCCTAGCTTATCAGGTCTCATCAGGACTGGCTGCATTGCCCTACTCTGTAGCCTGGCAAGGCTGCTTCCCCCTCAGAGTCAAAGAGCCCTCCACTGAGTTCATGTCAGAGACAGTCTCTGTTCCCATTACTAGGGAACCCACTGGGGACACTGAGCTGCCATGAGCTACATCTGTGCAGAGGTATAGGTTATCTCCATGAATGGTACTTGGTTGGAGTATTAGTCTCAGGAAAGACTCCTGTGCCCAGATTTCTTGGTTCTCTTGCTTTCCTTGTGGAGCTCTTGTCTCCCCAGGTCTTTCTCTCTCCCCTCCTTTTGTAATATTCCCTGCACTCTGCCCAAAGTTTGGTTATGAGTCTCAGCATCTGCTTTGATACCTTGCTGGGTAGAGTCTTTCAGGGACCCTCTGTGATAGGCCCTTGTCCTGTTTCCTCTTTTCTCCCTCTTCTGATGTCCATCCTATTTGTCTTTCCAAATGAGGATTGATCATCTCACCTAGGGTCTTCCTTCTTGCTTAGCATCTTTAGATGTACAGATTTTAGGAAGTTTATCCTATATTATATGTACACAAATTTTTTAAAAGTTTTATAAGGTTTAATTCACTGGCTTAGACTGATCTTGATTTCACTTGTAGGAAAAAAAAAACAACATTGTTTAATTATCAACCAATAAGCATAAATGGTGGCGTTTAACATTCATGTTTGGTTTTAGGAAGTTACTTTCAACTTCTGTATATGCATCTTTGGGCAAGTGATACTCTTATCTGGATCAGAAGTGTGCAAAAATACAATTTGAGATTGCAGTTTGCATTGTAAAAGTTGTTTACATGGGATGTCCAAAACAAGTAGAGTTGGTTTGTTTCAATGTTCTCTTTAAGGCAGGTTAAATAGTTTGAATACACAGTAGACCTGAGGTCTTAAATAAAGTGACTTCAAAGTATATTGTTAATTTTGTCTGTTAGGGCCAGCAAAAGCTCAAATTTCTTAGAATACTAGATATTTTCAGAATTTATTGAACACTTTAATTTCTTTCAAATTAATAGTATAACATGAGAAAAATGTACAAACTATCCTGAAGGACCTTAGAAATAAAAAGTGTTTTGCTTGGCAAAATATAAGTGTGATGAGATACAAATTTCTGTTTTCTCAAGAAAGAGGGAAAGATATCAACTTATAAACGCAGATTTTCAAATTTATACTCTGAATGGAAGTTTATTTCTTTTTTAAGCTTTTTGATGGAAAATAAAAGTTAGCACAAAATGCATAATAAACTCCACTTAAACATTCCATTATTGCTGGTTAACTTAAAAACTACCCAATATCTTTAAACTGCTGGATAAAGGATAATAAAATTGTCTTAGCATAGCAGTGTTCAGTTGCGGTTATAGGAGATGCAGTTTGAGATTCTGTAGATTAGGACATTTTACTCAGTTTGAGAAGCTTAGTGATCAGTCTTTTCATTGCCACCTTCATGTCTTTGTTCCTCAGTGTGTAAATGACAGGGTTCAGGATGGGTGTAATCATGAAGTCCAGGATGGCAAGAAACTTATCCACTGGCACAGTAGGAAATGGCCACATGTACACAAAGATGCATGGTCCAAAGAACAAAACCACCACAGCGATGTGAGCAGAGAGTGTAGAGAGGGCCTTAGACAAATCACCTGATGAATGTTTCCTTACAGTCAACAGGATAACAACATAGGAAATAATCAACAAGAAGAAGGTGCCTGTGGAAATAAACCCACTGTTGGCAGTAACCATGAACTGCATTTTGCTGGGATCCACGCAGGCCAGCTTGATGAACTGAGGAAGATCACAGTAAAAACTATCTATATCATTAGGACCACAAAAATGTAAATGGACAACAAAAGCTAATTGGGCCACTGAATGCAAAAAGCCAATAACCCAAGCACCAGAAAGAAGCAAAAGGCACATCCTTGAGCTCATGATGGTCAGGTAGTGGAGGGGCTTGCATATGGCCACATATCTGTCCCAGGCCATGGCTACTAGCAAGACCATCTCAGATGCCCCCAGGACATGAAGAATAAACATCTGTAAGACACAGCCGTGGAATGAGATGGTATTGTGCCCAGAGTACAGGTCAGAAATCATTTTGGGTACAGTTAAGGTGGAAAGACATAAATCAATAAATGCAAGATTTCCCAAAAGAAAGTACATGGGGGAATGTAAATGTGGGTCAAAAGCCAGAGTAAACACAACAACAGTGTTTCCCAGCACAATGGCTATATACAGCACCATAGAAAAGGCAAGGAAGAAATTCTGTATTGTTCTAGATGTTGAAAGTCCCAGAAACACAAATTCATACACCTCAGTATAATTTGTTTTCAGCATTTACTTTTTCTTGCTGTTACCTAAGGGATGGAAAACAAAGAAATTTCAAAAAATATTTATAATAAATACATAGTTTAAAAACCAATTCAGAATATTTTCTAACTGAATTAAAACAAAATAGTTTTTATTACTCTCTAGAAAGCATTTTGATTTTAGTATGTTTATCCTATATTATAGGTCTAATATCCACTTTAAGTGAGTATATACCATGTTTGTCTTTCTCCTTCTGGGATATCTCACTCAGGATGATCTTTTCTACATCTCACTATTGGCCTGCATATTTCATGATTTCCTTGTTTTTAATTGCTGGGTAGTATTCCATTGTATCAATAACACAATTTCTGTATCCATTCCTTAGTTGAAGGGCATCTGGGTTCTTTCCAGTTTCTGGCCATTACAAATAAAGCTACTCTGAACATGGTTGAGCAAATACTCTTGTTGTATACTTGAGCATATTTTTGGATATATGCCCAGGAGAGGTATCGCTGGATTTTGAGGAAGCACTATTCCTAATTATCAAAGAAAGGGCCAGACTGATTTCCAAGGTGGTGGTAAAAGTTTACACTGCCACCAGCAATGGAGGAGGGTTCCCTTTTCTCCATATCCTCTCCAGCATGCCTTGTCACTTGAGTTTTTTTATCGTAGCCATACTGATGGGTTTAAGGTGAAATCTCAGGGTTGTTTAGATCAATTTTCACCCAGAAAGGCAAACAGGATGGACATTGAAAGAGGGAGAAAATAGGAAGCAGGACAGGAGCCTACCACAGAGGGACTCTGAAAGACTCTACCCAGCAGGGCATCAAAGCAGATACTGAGACACATAACCAAACCTTGGGCAGCGTGCAGGAAATCATATGAAATAAGGGAGAGTTAGTAAGACCCGGAGAGGACAGGAGTGCCACAAGGACCAAATATATATGGGCACAGGGGTCTTTTCTGAAACTGACTCTCCAACTAAGGACCATGCCTGGATATATCGTAGAACCTCTGCTCAGAAGTAGCCCATGGCAGCTCAACATCCAAGGGGGTTTCCCTATTAAGAGGAACAGGGACTGTCTCTGATAATATTGTTTTTATGGGAAAGAAATATAATCATCATTCATTTAGAATATAGATACTCGAAAGGTGGGCAACATGTTAAAATATAAAGAATATGCTTGGAACAATAGCACAACTTTTACAGAGAACTCAAAGAATCAACAGATACAGTTAACCAGTCAAACAGCTTTTTATGTTGATCCTCATTAGTCATTTTTTTCCTGCTTTGTAAATAAAGATGGGAAGAAAAGGAGGGCTTTGGTAAGGCAGGAGGGATAGATAAACAAAAGGTCCCTAATATTTTTAAGGTTTCAAGATAAAATCCTATTTTTAAATTACATATATACAAATGTTAATACTTAGTAAATTTTAAAATATAGGCATTATTATAAAATTAATATAAGATGTGACACACATATATATTCACACATGAATATAGTTGAAAAGTGTCAATAGTGAATAAATTAATCTCAGTACATAGAAACAATGAAAAATAAGAATCTTTAAAACTCACCTGAATAGTTCAACATATGCAAGTCTAGAGGGATTCTACTTAACTGATAAGAGAAAGTATAAAATAGTAATATGATTATTTGTGAACATGTTTGAATTTAAGCATTCTTCATGAAAAAGCTCCAAATAATACCAGCAACGAAGAGGGTTCAAATGTAGAATTCCATGTGGCTTTCATTTCTTAAATTCTGTATTACTGTATTGTTTAAAATAATGTGGTATCAATGTTAATTAAAAGTGGCCTTATAGATATAAAATATTAGGTTCAAGAACAGAGCCTATAAATTCAGTGAAGTGATGTCAGATTTACCAAAAATATCATTTAAAATTAAAATAAATGTTTAAAATGTGAGAAAAATTATTTTCTCCAAAATGTATGTCAGTCTACAAAGAATGTTCTCAATAACAGATTTGTCGTCAATGTGAAAACTCATAACTGTGAGTAGTCCATCATTACTTCCTTTAAAAAAATATCAGATATTTGATTTCCACTAGAAAAGCAAAGATGATGAAAGCAAAGAGAAGAGACAAGGGAAAAGAGAGGAAATAGTAGAGAAGGTAGAGTAAAGCAAGACAAAACTATAAAGGTGACAATGGGAAAAATTACAATAAAATTTAAAGTTTGGGTATATTGCTTCCTTCATGCTGATCTAACACTAAGAATGGAGCAGAAGAACTGGCTTCAGCTGCACAACAACCAAAACAAGGCAATCAAAGGTAGCACGCTAACGGGATATTGTCTGAATCCTCTAATACCTACTCACTGTTTGAGTGGCTACAGCGTTCAGAATATCCCCTTGTGGCTCTCAAGCCATTAGACTCTAGACTATTGGCTCCCCCCCCCATTCATATGGTAATTACTTTATAAGATCATTTCTAAAATCTCCATTAGTTTCTAAGAAAATATAACCCAGATCACAAAATTGTTCTGAAAATCAAGATGAAACCTAGGGTTATACAGAACAATTCACCTTCTAAATTTACTTTAGGAAGTTCAGCATGAATAAATGCTCATTAAGTATATAGAAAGAAAAATATGAAAAAAAAAAACAGGTAGGCACCTTTGCATGTAACAGGGATACTGTGCGTTAGTTATACAAGAAAAACAACTGCTTACCAGCAGTAAATGTTTACTTACCAGCCATCCTCAAATACCAGCAAGCAGTACTTCCAGTATTGCTATATGTTTTAGAAAGTGTCCTCCTCTTGGATGCTGTGTGCTTAGTGCTTCTTACTAATGCTCCAACTACCTACAACCTGGCAAAAGCATTTGGTGACCACCTGATGGCTGGTGATCTAAGTCTCCAAGCCATTTACCATGGGAATTGTATTTCTCAATCCCATGACCTTAAAAATTCTAGTTGTTTTGATATTTTTGATGAGAAAGAAAAGAAAGCAAGTATTTTGAATGAAAAACAACCCTGAACATTTTATTGCAGAGTATAAATTATATATGATTTTTGCTGAATTGAAAACCAAGCAACTACTAATTCGTTATTATTTAAATTCTTGTTGTTAACATATTGATTGGGAAAACACTAAATTAAATTATGACATTTTGATGCTTATATGTATCTTATAATATTAACTCCTTCTATTAACCTCTCTTATCCACATCCCCCTACTATCTTCAATATACCAGATTGTCTCTATTTATTTTCATGTCATCATGCCTGAGCTCATATTTCACTTATGAGTCAAAGTATTCATAATTGTGAGACTGGCTTATGTCTCATGACATTATTATATTTTGTTCCACTGGAAAGATGTACAAGGAATATTCTAAAGAGCACTGACTTTAATGTTTAGCTTAAATTATGCAGTTAATGTTTCCACTTTATAGCTAAAATACTATCACTCATACTCCATATATGACTATAATTTCATGTATAGACAAATATCACCAAGGAATATTTTCTAATATTTAAACCAAGTTTTTTCATGTATATTTTTGATGGACAGGGTGTGGTGTGTAGACCACACCACTTTCTCTTTCTATCATTGTTATAACATGCAAGTGGAAATTCATTTCTATTTCGATTTTAACTTTTCTCAGCACTTATAGATGTATTGAATTTCTATAATAGAAATGTGAGGTAAATATAAAATGTTTTTCTTTAGCATGTGAGTAAATAATATTGCAAGTCATCTTTAAATAACTGGGCTAGAGTTCATGTTTCTAATGAAGAATTTTGCCCGATGGTCTTTATTTATTAGTTAATTCTACATTTACATAATGCCTGGAATTCTGCTCAGAAAATATACACCTGCAAACAAACGAAACACTATACTTCTTTTAGCCACAAGCATTAAACAATAGATATTTTAAATAATTTACTGTTCATTACCCTCACTTTACTACTTTGTAACCTAATAACACTTAACTGCTCTCAAATTAACATTTAGTTTATTAATTATAACTTTGTTTTGAATCAAAGTACACTTTTTACCTAGTATTAAGTGAAGAAAGAGGAAAAGGTAACACAATAAAAAGAATAATCATATACCTGGTTTTAGCCAAAAAAATGAGTCAGTAGACAAAAATCATTCTGAATGACTATTATGACAAAACATACCCAATATGTCTCATTTATTTTTATGTTTCTTTTTTGTACTAAAAATTGGGCTCAGGGCCTCATGCTGGATATATGTTTATTTCTTTATTTTTGATTCTTAATATATATTATTTTTATATGTGTATACGTCTGAATAAGTGAATGTGCAATGTGTTTGTGAAAATGCCCATAGAGGCCAGAAGAGAGTGACAGATCCCCTAGCACTAGAGTAATCAGTGGCTGTAAGTCATGTTATGTTTGCTGGGAGACAGACAGTTGTCTGAAGGTTCAGTAAGCATTCTGTACTGCTGAGCCATCTCTCCTGGCTTTTCTAGTTGTTTATTAGAAAATTTTGTTATTCTATTAAAATTTTGCATCAATGTTCATAAGAGACATAGGTCTGAAGTCCTATTTTTTTGTTGGGTCTTTGTGTGGTTTAGGTATCAAGGTGATTGTGGCTTCATACAATGAGTTCGGTAATTTTCCTTCTATTTCTACTTTGTGGAATACTCAATAAAATACTCGCAAACCGAATCCAAGAACACATAAAAGATATCATCCACCATGACCAAGTAGGCTTCAACCCAGGCATGCAAGGGTGGTTCAATATATGCAAATCCATCAATGTGATCCACCATATAAACAAACTGAAAGAGAAAAACCACATAATCATCTCCCTAGATAGTGAAAAAGCATTTGACAAAATACAACATCCATTCATGTTTAAAGTCTTGGAGAGATTAGGAATACAAAGCACATACCTAAACATAGTAAAGGCAATATAGCAAGCCTATAGCCAACATCAAACTCAATGGGGAGAAACTTAAATCAATCCAACTGAAATCAGGGACAAGGCAAGGCTGCCCATTGTCTCCATATCTCTTCAACATAGTACTTGAAGTCCTAGCTAGAGCAATAAGACAACTAAAGGAGATCAAAGGGATACAAATTACAAAGGAAGAAGTCAAAGTATCACTATTTGAAGACCATATGATAATATACATGAGTGACTCCCAAAATTCTACCAGAGAACTCCTTCAACTGATAAACACCTTCATCAAAGTGGCTGGATAAAAAATCAACTCAAAAAAATCAGAAGCCCTCCTATACACCAAAGACAAAAGGGCATAGGAAGAAATTAAGGAAACAACACCCTACACAATAGCCACTAATAACATAAAGTACCTTGGGGTGACACTAACCAACCAATTGAAAGACCTGTTTGAGAAAAACTTCAAATCTCTCAAGAAAGATATTGAAGAAGATTTCAGAAGATGGAAAGACCTCCCATGCTCATGGATTGATAGGATTAACATAGTGAAAATGGCCATTCTGCCAAAAGCAATCTACAGATTCAATGCAATTCCCATCAAAATAGCAACCCAATTCTTTACAGACCTTGAAAGAAATATTCTCAACTTCATATGGAGAAACAAAAAAACCAGAATTTCCAAAACGATCCTGTACAACAACAGATCTTCTGGACCTCAGATCATCTCCATCCCTGACCTCAAGCTGTACTACAGAGCAAAAGTAATAAAAACTTCATGGTATTGGCATAGAAACAGAATAGTGGATCAATGGAACCAAAGAGAAGACCCAGAAATAAACCCCACACCTATGGAAACTTGATTTTTGACAAAGAAGCCAAAACCATTCAACAGAAAAAAGACAGCATCTTCAACAAATGGTGCTGGTCCAACTGGATTTCTATGG
>CM053748.1:23067202-23082437 GCA_028658305.1 Pachyuromys duprasi
TTACATTCCCACCAACAATGGAGGAGGGTTCACCTTTCCCCACAACCTCTCCAGCATATGTTGTCATTTGAGTTTTTAACCTTTGCCATTCTGATGGGTGTAAGGTGAAATCTCAGAGTCGTTTTGATTTGCATCTCTTTGATGGCTAAGGATGTTGAGCATCTCTGCCATTCTATATTTCTCTACAGAGAATTCTGTTTAGCTCCATACACCATTTTTTAATTGGATTTCTTGATTTATTGCTTTTTAACTTCTTTAGTTCTTCAAATATTCTGGATATCAGCCCTCTGTCACATATAGGGTTGGTGAAGATCCTTTCCCAGTAATAAAAATGGCATGGTATTGGCATAGAAGCAGAAAAGTAGATCAATGGAACCGAATAGAAGACCCAGAAATAAACCAAAACACCTATGAATACTTGATTTTTGACAAAGAAGCCAAAACTATTAAATGGAAAAAAGACAGCATCTTCAACAAATGGTGCTGGTCCAACTGGCTGTCTACATGCAGAAAAATGAAAATAGATCCATATTTATCACCCTGCACAAAACTAAAGTCCAAGTGGATCAAAGACCTCAACCTAAAACCACATACATTAAATTAGTTAGAAGAGAAAGTGGGGAAGACCTTGGAACTCATTGGAACAACTGACAACTTCCTGAACAGAACACCAACAGCACAGGCTCTTAGAGCAACAATTGATAAAAAGGACCTCATGAAACTGAAAAGCTTCTGTAAAGCAAAAGATACTGTCATCAGAACAAAATGACAACCTACAGACTGGGAAAGGATCTTATGTAGTTTCTTGAGAGATAATTATCATCAGCAATCTTCTTTAAACTTTGTATTGTGTGTACAACAATATCATTATCCAAAAATACAGCTCACTATTACAATAGTGACATATCTGGGAGTAGTCAACCATTATCTGATTATATTTGACACTTCATAAATAAGAGAGAATTCATATCTGTTTCTTTAATGCTAGTGAAAATCCCATTCTTGGGTAAGTTATAGCTCTTTTGGAGAAGCTACTGTTCCTGTAAATGGACATGATATGCCTGTCAGAATGCCTTTTAAATAATTATGTTTATGCAATAGGAAAATTTATACTTTAACCTTATCTCAGATAAGCTAATTTTGTAATGAACAGTGGTGAATGCACAGATGCATAGCTGATAAAGTGCTGAGACGAAATGAGTGTGATTGACCAATGATAATTAGGAATAAAGATCAAATCACCCCCTCTAAGTCTCAGGGGCCATCACAGAACAAGGGAGGAATGAATGTAAAAAATGATAAAGGGTAGTGGTATGTGAAATCTTGACACTGGGCACAACAGGGACATTACACTGGAAATTATAACAGCTATGACTGTCTTTATAAGAGCTCTACGCTCTACTGGACTGGGCCTATCATTACTCCATTGCAGAAGGGACTTGTTTCATAGGAGGCCACTGTTTCCCTAGGATTGGTACCGTGATAAGAGCTGACAAGGAAGGAGAAACATTTTCCTCAGTGGTATTTTGCATTTAGCCACTGGCAAAATGCTCACAGTCCTGTATACAACCCTAATAAAACCTACTGGGTCACAGAAGAAGTCATGAAAGTAGAAGTGAAGCCAGCTGGGAAGATGAATGGAAATGGGAGGTGAGGTAGTTTGACAAGAGACCACAGTAGGAACTGATTATAATAAAATATTTTATGTACATGTATTAAAATAAAAACTCATAATTATATGTAATTAATATACACCAATAATACATTAAAATAATCTTAGTAAGAAGATGGAGAGAAGTGAATTATTCTATACTATTAGCAAGAATGTTAACAATTTTACTGCAAACATAATTGAAAACATTAAGGAGGTTTCTCAGAAAACTAATAAATAAAATTATCACATAATTTGGCAATCACCTTACTGGTTATATATGGTATACCTATCCACAAAGACATTTAGATTCCCAAATTCATGGCAATTCAATGGCAGTATACAGGATATGAAAACATAATAAGTGTATATTTATTGGTGAATAATTGTTTGGGGCCAGAGAGAACACTAAATTGTTAAGAACATTTGTTCTTTGTATAGAAAACCTAGGATTGATACCACATAGTGGTTCACATCTTAGCTCAGTTTCCAGAGAATGTGATACCCTCTTCTAGCATCCACAGGTACTATGTAGAGCAGACAAGACACTGGCAAAACACATACACATAAACTAAAAATAAATTAATCTTTAAAAGTAATCAATTTCTATAAAACAGAACTTTATTCACTCATAAAGATTGTGCATCCATGTAATTTACAATATCGTAGATAAATCTTGAGGGGATTATACAATTTAAAGAATCAGATACAAAAAGAAAACTAAAATTATATAAGTATATTTGCTATTTGAGTGTAATGAACACACACTAAGTAACTTGTGTTTCCCAGGATTATTCAGGACATTTTCCTAAAATGCAGGAGCTGATCACTCAGTCTTTTCATTGCCACCTTCATGTCTTTGTTCCTCAGTGTGTAAATGGCAGGGTTCAGGATGGGTGTAATCATGAAGTCCAGGATGGCAAGAAACTTATCCACTGGCACAGTAGGAAATGGCCACATGTACACAAAGATGCATGGTCCAAAGAACAAAACCACCACAGCGATGTGAGCAGAGAGTGTAGAGAGGGCCTTAGACAAATCACCTGATGAATGTTTCCTTACAGTCAACAGGATAACAACATAGGAGATAATCAGTAAGAAGAAGGTGCTAATAGAAATGATGCCACTGTTTGCAGCAACCATGAACTCCATTCTGTAGTTTTCTGTGCAGGCCAGCTTGATAAACCGAGGAAGATCACAGTAAAAACTATCTATCTTATTAGGACCACAAAAACTCAAATGGACAACAAAAGCTAATTGGGCCACTGAATGCAAAAAGCCAATAACCCAAGCACCAGACAGAAGCAAAAGGCACATCCGTGGGCTCATGATGGTCAGGTAGTGGAGGGGCTTGCATATGGCCACATATCTGTCCCAGGCCATGGCTATCAGCAACACCATCTCAGATGCCCCCAGAACATGAAGGACAAATATCTGGAAGACACAGCCCCTGAATGAGATGGTATTGTGCCCAGAGTACAGGTCAGAAATCATTTTGGGTACAGTTAAGGTAGAAAGACATAAATCAATAAACGAGAGGTTTCCCAGAAGAAAGTACATGGGGGAATGTAAATGTGGGTCAAAGACCACTGTAAACACAACAAGAGAGTTTCCCAGCACAATGCCTACATAAAATACCACAGAGAAGGCAAGGAAGAAATGCTGTATTCGTCTAGATCTTGAAAGGCCCAGAAACACAAATTCAGATACTTCAGTGTAATTTGTTTCATTCATTTACCTTGGTTATATTTCCTGAAATAAACAGCAAAAGTAAAAATTGTGAAAAAATGTTCCACAATGTTAGAAGAGTAAAGTTCTGATACCAGAGGAGGGAAAATCTTCATTTTCATTTAGCAAAGCCCTTGGAAAACACCTACTTTTGCCCATTCATTTAACAAGTTTTCAATAATCAGACAGAAAACATGGAGAACCAACTTTATGGACACGTGCGTTGTGTCAGATACCATGCCAGATGCAATAAATGTAGACTGTATCTTCATGCAGTGTTCAGTCTAGATTTGAAATGAGACATGAAACATGTAATGTTATGTGGTCATTATAAGTACATTATGTGGATATGAATCAGTTGCATACAGCTGCACCACATACCACTCTGGAAGATGTCTTTGCTAAGACCTAAAGAGTTTATAATGTTAGATGTGTGAGTGAGAGATATTTATGGGGAGAAAATTACAGAGAAATACCCAAGAGCATAAAGTAAGCAAAACTCAGCAATAAATAAATGTTCAGTAAGATTCTTATTCAGATGAAGTTTTATGTATGTTTTAAGAAGTATGTCTACACATACCTGTGCAGAACTAGAACTAATTAAAGAAAACATGCCCATGCTTTAGGAAATGATTGGTAGCTATAATAAAAAGAAAATAATGGAAGGATGAAAGAAAAGAAAATAACAAATCACCTGTTATTACATTATGGGACTGTACAAAATACATCTAAAAAGGAGTAATTTCTCATAAAATGGTGCCAATTTAACAAAGTTAGGTAAAAAATAGTGACTTTAGTGACTACAGGAATTTGAATACTGTATTAATAAAATGTTTTTAAAATGAAATATGCACATTCTTACCTAATTGTGTGAAAAATACCATACTAAATATAGACCTACAGGTGCAACATTTGCAGAACAATAGTCAGTCTTGCATTCCAAAATTTAAATATTCTATACAGGTTCTTTATAATAATATAAATTTAAGAGAATAAATATTAAAATATAAATAAAATAAAGTTTACAGTGAATAAATAAAGGCTATGGACAAGTTAAGAAGTCCAGAGAGTCAATTAACATATGAAGTAAATCCATACCATATGTAAATTTAAAATCTTATGATGCTCTATTGTATGTAGAAAACTGCAAATATAAATGCATATGTCACAAGTGGAAACATGAAGAAAGATACTTTTTCATTGAAACTCAAAATATGAATCCACTCATCTTCAGAACACAACGTCAAAGTATGTATCCACTAAACCAAAATATTCTTAGACACTTAGGCTAATACTTCATTACAAGAAAGTTTTTAAAGATGATACTAATATCATGTACTCTGGGGTACATACCATGCAATCAATTATTTTATAAAGAAAAGGTAACCTGAATAAAAAATAGGGAATTATGTGGCTCCTGTCTCCCTCCAGGTCCTTTCATATCCCCCTTCTTCCATAGACTCCCTGCTTTCTTTCCCAGGTTTGGCTGTGAGTCTTTGCATCTGCTTCAATCCACTGCTGGTTGGAGTCTTTTAGAGGACATCTGTGGTAGGTTCCAGTCCTGTTCTCTCTCTTCTACAGCTTCCAGTGTCTATCCTGTTTTCACTTCTGAATGAGAATTAAGCATCTTCGCTGGGGTCATACTTGTTGTTTAGATTGTTTAGGTTTGTACATTTTAGTATGTTTATCTTATATTGTATGTATAATATATATTATATGTATAGTATACAATATTTATGTCTGATATATAACGTATTATAATAATATAATATTATATATATTATAAGTGAATCTATACCATGTGTGTCTTTCTGCTTCTGGGATAGCTGCTCCTTGATAACTTCTTCCTGATGGGGTGACCTAGCCAGACCACAGAGGAATAGGATCCAGACACTCCTGATAGGCTAGGGTCAGACAGTAAACGACAAGGACTTCCACTATCAGTGTCTAGGGAAGGATAGGGGAAGAAGAAGGAGGGAGGGTGGGACAGGAAGGAAATGATGGAGGGGGCTACAACTTGGATACAAAGAGAATAAATTTGAGGAAATAATAAGAGGAAGAAGAAGAAAAAGAAAACATAGAGAATTATTATTATTCATAATATCTCCAGATAGGCAAAGCTCATATTCCTACCCACAAAAAAATAACATAAAGAAAGAGTGCTTTAATGTATTCTATCTTGTAAAAAAACACAAACAAACAAACAAAACACTTAGAAGACATTTTTTAAATTTATAATAAAATAATGAAAAGAATCAGAAGTAATAGATATTGGCTTTAGGCTAGTATTTGCTTATTTTTGAATGTAGGTAATTATACTTTCAATACATGTAAAATAATAAAAGGTCAATTTCAATGTCTGCCATCTAAAATTATGATTAAGTTTTCCTTGTAATATGTTGTTACCATATTAATATCTTTTTAGCATTTCTTTATATATATTTTAATGTAATTTATTTATTTTTATATTAATCACAGGTTGTGTACTTTGTATCCCAGTCGTAGCCCCCTCCCTCATTCCCTCCTACTCTCCCCATCCCTTCTTCAGCTCCTCCCTGCCCCCCTCCAAGTCCACTGATGGGAGAGGACCTCCTCACCTTCCATCTGACCCTAGCTTATCTTGATATCTTTTAAACTTTTTTCCCCGGGTATACAACAATGCTTTATCATGTGAACTGAACGCCATGCATTGCGCAGCACCAAGCTCTCTTCCTGACTCTATACCATGGCCTTTTCTCACTGCCACTCAGCGCCATGCCAGGCACCTGAGGTCTCACTGCAACCGCATCAGCATGAATTAGTAGAAATTCTATCACTACAGAATCAATAACGGTTTTAGGCCTTGTAAGTTTCATGGGACTAGGCAAGCATTCTATGCATTAAGGATATGATACAGGTGTTATAGGCAAAAGGAAACATTACAGTGACAGTACCAGGGTGTCCCTAAATAAGGTCACTGGATGGTAAGAACAACATTGATGACTAGGATGAAACGGAGCAGGAATGAGTCAATTCAGTGAGTAATAGCAGCTGTGACTTGCCAGGAGCATGTACCTTGAAATGAATATTTATTAAAATTTGTTACTGCGTAGTCACTGTGAGAATTGATTGGTTTCCTAAGTATACGTTCATTTAAATGTATTATGTTATTTTGACTACCATCATCTTCTAAACTGAATATTCTAAAATAAAAGCCTGCATAGTTAGTGTGATCATAATTACAGAAGGTGAGGAAAAGAAAGTGTTTTTAGAAGAAATTCATTTTATCAGTTAAAGACCTTAAAAAGCACCCAGCCAAATTATACAAATGAAGATGTTAATGTAGAGCTGCATATACAGAGATGGCAAATATGTTGTAGAAGAAACTGCCACACACTATGTAGTTTTCAAAGAACAGAGATGATTTAAAAAAATGAAGACGGAATAAAAGGACCACAGTATAATAAAAAAAGCAAGGGATGTGAGAAACAGAAATAATGGGAGATCTAAAAAGAGAGGAGACAACCAAATAAGTGGTCTGAGCACAGGGATCTTTCCAGAGACTGATGGTCCAACCAGGTATCATGCATGGAGGTAGCCTAGGACTACTGCACAGGTGTGGCCCATGACAGTTCAGTGTCCAAGTGGATTCCATAGTAATGGGAACAGGGACTGTCTCTGACATGAACTGATTGGCTTGCCATTTGATCACCTCCTCCTGAAGGGGGAGCAGCCTTGCCAGGCCACAGAGGAAGACAATGCAGCCACTCCTGATGAGACCTGATGGACTAGGATCATTGGAGGGAAGGAAAGGAGGACCTCCCCTTTCGGTGGTCTTGGGGAGGGACAAGGGTGCAGAGGGGGGAGGAAGGGAGGGATTGGGATGGGAGGAGGGAGGGAACTACAGGGGTTTATAAGGTGAATAAAGTATAATTAATAAAGAATTTAATAAAAAGTGAAAAAAAGAAAAAAGAGGAGACAGAAGTTTCTGGGTTGCTTGATTTAACTGTAACCCTTCTTTAATAACTTCAGTGACTTTTACTAAGTTCACAATACTCATGTCATCCACACTACCTTCCATTCAAACTTCTAAATGTCTCCTGTAATTCAAAATACTTCATAGTTTTTTTAATTACTTGACTAGTCCTGTGTGTTTCCTTGATTTCTTGTTATTGGTTGAATTCCTATAGGCCTGAGTTTATGCAGACTGCTTCTTATTGACATGCCAACTTCATGCCTCAAATTTTCCAGAACTGCATCTTCTACTTTTAGAGCCTATGTGAGACATAGGTCTCTGTGGTCTTCTAGCATTTTTGGATAGTCATCCATCATAAGACTGTTAACACTTTGTGGATGACATTTGACTAGAGAGACGGTACCTTATTCACAAATTACAGCTCATATAATTATTCAGTAATAATTTATGAGTACCCAGATACATGGATGGTTGGATAGCTGCACCCAAAATTTAATTCTATTTTGATCATGCCTATGAAACCGCAAACAACTTTGGCAATTAAAGTATGTTGGGCACTTCATGAGATGTTTAGTTCCTCATTTCATGCCTGTCACCATGTGCTAAGTCTCGAAATTGAGTTTAATAAGTTTAAAGGAAAATTATCCAATATATAGTTTGACTCTAGTATTGATGCTTGGAAAGTGCATGAACACATTATTTTTCTTATAACAAAATAATTGATAGAGAAGATTTCAAATGGTGACAAATCCCACCAAATAACAAGCAAGAAAGGGAGATTTGAAGAGTGTGAACTGTTGAAATCCACTGTGCTAAGGGGACTGTATTCAGGGTCCCCTGTCTAATCTAAATCATTGAGAGGTTGGTGTGTACAGACAATTAGGGGCACTTTTGAACACAAGTGCTGGCATACCCATGTGAGTTCTGCCCTATTCTTTATTGGAAATATATATATATATATATTTATATTTTCATTTATTCTTTAGGAAATGTATCTTAGTCACCTGATTCAGCTCCATCCAGGAAACTTCCCAGAACTCACACTACAAGTGTAGCTCATTATCTGAATCTCTATGCATGTTTAATTATCTTTAAAGGAAGCAGGAACTGGAAACATTATCAGTGGGAACTGTGGATATGATTTGTGGCAACTGGCTTATGCTAGTTTTTGGTTATTATCAATGAAGTACTTTGACTCAAGATTTATATTTCAATGGGCTTAACTATGGTTTCAACTCTATGTCTTTCTACTGGTACCTACTGTTGTTATCGCAGTGTGTATTTCTTTTAAAGTATGCTTATATTATCAAGTATTTCTGTACACAAAATCATTTTTCTAACCACTACGAAATAGATTCAAAACTAAATAAAATGCATTACTATAAAATTATTTTGCATAATCAATCATGCTTGTTTCATTAATCATATTAATTAAAAATAACTGAAATGTTGTTAATGAAGGTATACTACAAATTTTGTTTTTCCTTAATTCTTTTGGGAATCTCTGATATCATCCATTTCTATTTTGAAGATAATTTCTGATTAGAAATTATAGACATATTTTCAACCTGTATGTTTAAAAATTTGTAAAACTAACTTTGAATACTTACTTTAATAACTGTAAATGGCATCCTTCCAACAGAGACACTCACATAAATTGATGTTATTATTAAAATAGCATATTTAAAACTTTCACTTTCTATCCCTGATAAAATTATGAAGTTATTGTTTAATGTCTTCTTACAGATTATTTTCCCATAATTTTGCTTATATGCCTCTGAAAGTATTTTGTAAAAAATAGTTTCTTTTCAACACTTTATCAGTAAAACATAATGTACACACTAATAAGCAATGGGTTTTTTAATATCCTTAAAATATACAAATATAATATAAATTAGAAGAAATATAAGTATCAATGTTAACCTTTTATATGTATTTGTTCAATATAAAAGAGGACTTAATCTTATGTAAGAATTTTGCATGATGTATTTGGTTGTTAGTTAAAATACAAGAATATCTAACATGCTTCTGTGATTTACCAGAAAAAGCTTAGATGCCACTTAAAAATCAATCTTCCTGTGAGAAATAGGCATTTTCTATCTAAGATTTTCTATCTTGCCTTCATTGCTCTATTAATTTTAAAGTACTTTCTCTTTAACTATGTATGGAGGCTTTAAAGGCATTGAAGTACAGTTAAAACATCTACACGTGAGTTTCTTTAAGATGCTTTCATGTTTCAGAGACATCCTTGCCAAAGATAAAAATGATGACACTCATTCTCTGCTTGTCATCTAGCAAGCATATGACCTAGGAATGTGTAGGGTAACATTGGGTTTTTATCCTACTTTATGATACATGTAAGACAAAAACCTCAAATAGAAATTGAAGTGTTTTGTAAAATCCCTGGAATAAATATGATAGATTAAACAGGTTCCTCTGACTCAACAATATGGTGAGTAAAAGGAGAAAAATTTACTTGTGAACTTAATACACTTTTTAATATTCTTAAGACATAATCCAAAAAAATCACTTAGTGGTGTGTTTAGCGATCCATGGACCAGGAAATAAAATCTTTTAGTTTCCATTATGAAAACAGCATTTAAAAGATATTGAACAAATGAAGGTGAATGGGCCAAGAGAGAGAACCCTTATAATTTTGACACCCAGAACTCCCTCCCACTTTGTAATTGTCTTTCTTACCTGATCAAAAAAAGGAAGAAAATATACGTTAGCAAATAATGTTTTCAGTTTTTAAATTTTTTCTTTCCTGGTTCCTGTGAGTACTTTTGGAATATAATTAGCAAGTTAGATCACCACAGCACAAAACCAACTCTCAGTGACCACTTGATTCTGGTGTCCTAATAGTCTTCAGTTCATACATCATGGGAATTCTGCATCAGAATCCCCAAGGTAGTAAGGGTGAGCAAATATTAAAAGTTTAATTGAAGAATAAAATTAAAGTACAAGGAACTATCCATGCATTAAGTTACAACCAATATTTTTAAAGGAAAATCACTATTCCCAGGCAATAGCCTGTCTTTAAGTTGCTTATTTCTTAGGCTAATATCAGTGAACAGGTTGTAGCTATTTGCATATTAAGTAGACCATTTATGTCATTGTTGTAACACATAGGTAGGGTAAAAATTTAATACAATTATTGCATTTCTTGGTCAGTATTAGATGTATATCATGACATTTATAAAAAGAGTGTAAAGTGAAAAGACACCATTCATTTGACTCAATAGATTAAAATTAGAATTTCTATAGCTTGATTTGCTTTAATCTGTAACAGAACCTTAGTCCTTACTAGCCACTGAATTTCTGTCCTGCATCTTGACATTCCAAGGGCCTTTAACCTTGGTCAGAAAATAATTTTAAAGGATTTTATATTTTTATAAAAGAAGTTAAACAGCAAAAAAGTCAAGTAACCCAATTAAAAATGGGGTACAAAGCTAAACAGAGAATTCTCAATAGAGGAATATCAAATGGCAGAGAAACATTTAAAGAAATGTTCAACATCCATAGTCATCAAGGAAGTGCAAATAAAAATGACTCTGAGATTTCGCTTTACACCCAGGGCTATGATCAAAAACTCAAATGATAACAAATGCTAGAGAGGAAGTGGAGAAAGTGGAACCCTCCTCCACGGCTGGTGGGAATGTAAACTTGTACAACCACTTTGGAATTCAATCCGGTGCGTTTTCAGAAAATTAAGAACAGTGCATCTGCAAGATCCAGCTACACCACTCCTAGGCATATATCCAAAACATGCTCAAGTATGCAACAAGGACATCTTCTCAACCATGTTCATAGCAGCTTCATTTGTTATAGTCAGAACATGGAAATAATCCAGATGTCCCTCTGTTGAGGAATGGATACAGAAATTGTGGTACATTTGCACACTGGAATACTACTTAGCAATTAAAAACAAAATAATAATGAAATTTGCAGGCAAATAGTGGGATCTAGAAAAGATCTTCCTGGGTGAGGTATTCCAGAAGCTGAAAGATACACATGGCATATACTCACTTATAAGTGGATATTAGACATATAATATAGGATAAACATACAAAAATCTGTACACCTAAAGAAGGTAAGCAAGGAGGAGGACCCTGGATAAGATGATCAATCCTCATGCAGAAAGGCAAAGGGGATGGACATCAGAAGAGAGAGAAAACAGGCAATGGGACAGGAGCCTAACACAGAGGGCCTTTGAAGTACTTTATCCAGCAAGGTAAAGAAGGAGATGCTGAGACTTATAGCCAAACTTTGGGCAGAGTGCAGGGAATCTTAGGAAAGAAGGGGGTGATAGGAAGACTTGAAGGGGACAGGAACTCTACAAGGAGAGCAACAAATCAAAAAATTCTGGGCACAAGGGTCTTTTCTGAGCCTGATACTTCAACCAAGGACCATGCATTGAGATAACCTAGAACCCCTAGCACCCCTGCACAGATGTAGCCCATCACTGGGATGAAACCTACTTGCTCATGGAGAATGATGTATTTTATGCATTCTTGGATTCAGTTTGAGGGTATTTTATTGAGTACTTTTGCATCGATGCTAATGAGTGAAAATGGTCTGAAATTATTTTTTCTTTGACCCTTAGTGTGGTTTAGGAGACAAGGTGACTATGGCTTTGTAGAATGAGTATGGCAGTATACCTTCAGTGTCTATTTTGTGGTATAGTTTGAGGAACATTGCTATTAGCTCTTCTTTGAATGTCTTGTAGAATTCTCTACTAAAACCACCTGGACCTGTTTTGTTTTGTTCCTTTTTTTTCTTGTTGTTGTTGTGAGGCTTTTGATGACTGCCTCTATTTCCTTATGTTTAAACTATTTTCCTGCTCTTACTTTAAATTTGGTAAGTGATATATATCCAGAAAATTGTTCATTTCCTTTAGATTTTCCAATTTTGTGGAATACAGGCTTTTGAAGTAAGACCTAATTTTTTTTATATCCTCAGTGTCTGTTGTTATGTCCCCCTTTTCATTTCTGATTTTGTTATTTTGGATATTCTCCCTTTGCCATTTAGTTTGTTTTGCTATGGGTTTGTCTATCTTGTTGATTTTCTCAAAGAACTAGCTCTTGGTTTCCATGATTCTTTTATTGTTCTCTTTGTTTCTCATTTATTGATTTTAGTCATGAGTTTGATTTATTCATTTATTATTATTTATTCATTTATTCATGTTACATCCCAGTCACAGCCCACACCCTACTCTCCTCTTGGCTCCAGGTCCCATTCTTTTTCCCCTTTATCCCTTCTCCTTCTCAAGACCCAGATATAACATTCCTGGCCATAGCAGCTTTATTTGTAATAGCCAGAAAATGGAAACAACCCAGATGTTCCTTAACTAAAGAATAGATAAAGAAAATGTGTTGCATTTATATAATGTAATATTACTCAGCTATTAAAAACAAGGGAATTGGAGGGGGCGGGGAAGAAGGAGATGAGGGAGGGAGTGGGAGGGTAGGAGGGAATGGGGGAGGGGGCTACGCCTGGGATTCAAAGTACCCAACCTGTGATTGAGATAAAAATAAATAAATTAAAAAAATAAAAAAAAGAAAATAACACTTAAAAAAAAACAAGGGAATTATGAAATTTGCTGGCAAATGGATGGAACAAGAAAAGATCATCCTGAGTGAGGAAACCCAGACTCAGAAAGACACACATGCTATGTATTCAATTATAAGTAGATTTTAGCCATACGGTACAGGATAGACATACTAAGAAGCACAAACTCAAAAAGATAAGTAACATACAGGATCCAAGGTAGGATGCACAAATCTCACTCTGAAGGGGAAATAGAATAGATAGTAATAGTGGCTGAAGAAAGGAAACAAGATAGGAGAGGGGGTGCAGAGAGTTAAGAGGGTACAGAACAGAATAGAAGGACTGTAGAAAAAGAGAAATTGAGGGAGGGATTATCTCTGTGACAAGCTGGCGACCTAAGTCAGGGTAGGCTCCTGAGAGGATATGAGGAGTATTTAAGCAGAGACTCCTAGTAACAGAGGATGTAGGTAATAAGGAAGACAACCACTTACTTGTTTCCTAGCAGAGGGAGGGAAAAACCACCCACAATCTTTGACCCAAAATTTTCCCTGCCTACAAGATGTGAAGGGATAAAGATAGAGAAATTAAAGCAGAAATTGAGGCTATGCCCAAGCAATCGTTGAAGACAGGCTCAGTACTGGCCAAACCAAACTCCCACCCTATCAGAGAGGCCAACTCATGACACTATGACTTTTATTCTGCTAAACTTTCAGACAGACACCTCACATAGCTATCCTCTGAGAGTCACCACTCAGCAGCATCTCAAAACAGATTCCAAGACTCACAGCCAAACATTGGGTGATGCTTAGTTTGTCTTGTGGAAAAGTGGGAAGAAAAAGGACCTTTGAGTCACGAGCTCCACAAGAAGACCAACAGAGCAAGGGACAGAGGGGATTGCTGAGACTGAAGTATCAACGAAGTACAATGTAGGAAGTGGATTTAGGCCCCCAGAAAGATGGAGCAGAAGATAGGCAGCTTAGTCCTCCTGTGGGTCCTCTAGTAAGGGAATTGGGGACTGGACACAGACTCACTTGTCAGCTCTTTGATCACTTCCCCCTTAAAGGAATGCCTTTCCAGGCCACATGGGAGGAGGACAAGCTCAGTACTGATGATACCTGAAGAGCTGGGCTGGATGGGAAAGGGAGCTCCCCCAAGGGGAGGGTAAAGGGGGAAGGAAGGATAGTGGGACTAGGAGGGAAGGAGGAATGGGACTACAACAAGGGTGTAAGTTGAATATATATATATATATATTTAAATAATTTACTTTTTAAAAAGTAACCTAAATCAGAAAAAGTTAAAGATATTTCATTATAATCAAGAGAATAGTTAACCAAGAAGACATTACTACCCTAAATATACATGCATTAAAATTCTGGGATGTTCAATCTCATAAAATAAATGTAATGCTGCTTTTAAAGACACAGATTAATAGATTGACCAATCTATTAATTTTAGAAAGAATTAATGCTTTACTTTCTCCAATAAACAGGTCATCGATAAAGAAAAAGACCAACCAATCAAATAACCAAAAAAAAACACCAATATCAGAAACAACAACAAATCCCCAGAGAATCATCAGAATTAATTGAAATTAATTGAATTAATTGAAATCATACATTGAAGATTCTTTTTAATTAAAATTTTATTTTTATATTAATTACAGTTTATTTACTTTGTATCCCACCTGTAGCCCCCTCCCAAAATACCTCCCAATCCACCTTCCCTCCCTGATCTCCTCCCATGCCCCTCTCCAATCCCACTGATAGGGGAGGTCCTGCTAAACAGATATTTACAGAATATTTTTCCAAAAACCAAAGACTATACCTTCTATTCAGCAGCACATGGAAGTTTTTTGAAAATGCACCATCTCATGGGATACAAAATAAATCTTTACAAATTAAAAACTATTGCAATAACTCTGACACAATGGAATAAAACTTACAATAAGAATAAAATATCTCTAGTAAGTTGTGGAAATCAAACAGTTCATTGCTAAATGATGAATGGGGCAAAAAGAAATCAAGAAAGAAAAAAAAATTTCTGTAATAAATGAATATAAATACTCAGCACAACAAAACCTTATTGAAAGTAATCCTATACACATAGCCAAAATTTTGGGGAGAGTACCAGAAATCTCATGGAAGAAGAAAAGATAGTGGATACAGAAATTGTGGTACTTTTACACAATGGAATACTACTCAGCAATTAAAAAACCGGAAATCATGAAATTCACAGGCAAATGGTGGGACCTGGAAATGATCATCCTAAGTGAAGTATCCCAAAAGCATAAAGAAACATATGGTATATACTCACTTATATAGACCTATAGGATAGGAAAGTCATGCTGAAAT
>CM053748.1:23082937-23119797 GCA_028658305.1 Pachyuromys duprasi
GGGGAGGAGATGAGGGAGGGATGGGGAGAGTGGGAGGGAATGAGGGAGGGGGCTATGCCTGGGATACAAAATACCTAACCTGTGATTGATAGAAAAATAAATAGATTACATTAAAAAAAGAGAGAGATAGAAAGATCTGGAGGAGACAGGAACGCTACAAGGAGACCAATGGAGCCAAAATACATGGGATGAGGGGGGCCTACAGAAAACAATACTCCAACCAAGGACCATGCATGGAGAGGACCTAGACCTCCTGCTCAGATGAAGTCCATAGGCTGCTCAGTTTCCAATGGGTACCCTAATAAAGGGATCAGGGCTGTCTTTGATATGAACTCAGTGGTTGGTTCTTTGATCACCTTCCCCTGGGGAGTGGGGGGAGGTGCAGCCTTGCCAGGCCACAGAGGAAGATGATATAGCCAGCCCTGATGAGACTTGATAGGCTAAGGTCAGATAGAATGGGAAGCGGTCCTCCTCTATCAGGGGATTAGGGAAAGGACATAGGAAAAGAAGAGGGAGGGAGGGTGAGACTGGAAAGAGACGAGGGAGGGGGCTGCAGAGGAATACAGAGTGAATAAATTGTAATAAATAAGTAAATAAATAAATTAATAAATAAATAAAAATTTGAAAATTCAAGAACAAACCAAATATAAATGTAGTATTGCACTTAATAACCATAACAATGACCACTTGATTAAACCAATATTATTTCTAACTATACTCACAACATGTCTTTATCTCCACGGATATGTGTGGTCCTCACCCCTCCTCAAAAAAAAAATCCCTTTGCTACAGAAAGTGACAGTCAATCAAAATATATAGTTGTGGTGCAAAATTCCAGTGAACACATCTTCAAAAGAAATAGCATACCTAAGGATCAAGGAACATTGCGAAAGACGGAGTGGAAAGATTGTAAGAGCAGAGGATCTCAAAGTTAGCTCTGAGATCATGTCACCCAGTATTATCAGAACTTACGTTGGTAACTTTTCATCAGCAAAAAGTACTACGTATTGGCTGTTAGCTGAACATGGAAATCAATAATAAATGTCAAAGTACGTGGGGGAAAGCACACCATGCTTCCATCCTATACAAAGTACTATAGACATATAAAAAGTGCGGAGAATTGGATATTCAACGGCTTTCTCCAGGGGACAGCATGCTAGTTGGTTATACAATACCAGGTCACCACCACTGAAAATATCCATACAAGTAACATACAAACTCAGCAGATTATATTTAGGAATATGTATGTATATACATATAGGTTAAGTAGGAAACGACAATTAATAAGAAAAAAATTCTATGAATTTGAAAGAACAAGGAAGGGTTTATGGGAGGCTTTTGAAGGAATGAGAAATGATATAATTATATCATAATCTCAAAAATAAAAGAAAAATGCTTAAAATTTGCTGGTGGAGTCTTTAAGATGTCTTATGCATAATAGCTGTAAATAAGGATGCTCTAAGGTTGTCATGCTCACTTATTTTCTACTCATATCCATAAATTTTACTAAAAACTTCAAGCAATATATAAATATATGACTGAAAAAAGAAGATACCTTTGTCTTATTACTGATTTTGGTTTATGTTGTAGGAGGCATGGAGGTTCTTGGGCTCACAGATAAACACTGAAGGGAGGAGGAACAGAACTGTTAAAGACACAGGGTTGTTCCTTCCAAGAGTTGGAGCTATAAATTTTAGTAATCTACCCATCAGGCTGGGAGCAGACATGGGTAATAGTTGGTGGCCTTTCCATTATCTGTGTACCCAAGACCACCCCAGGTCCTCCAGACCCTTATCATGAGCTTATTTTTCTCAGTCAAGTTATAGAACCCATCTTTATGGAATGTGTCACATATAGTTTACAAAGAGTTTCAATGTAGTCATGTCTGGTGTTTATTCAGTTAATTTGTTCCTCAAAGAGATTTATGAATACTTTGCTGTGCACATTGGATTAAGTTAACTATCATCAGGAAAGTTTTCAGCAAATTTAACTGCTGTTCTTAAATTTGAGTAAAATAAACTACTTGGGGTCAGACTCATGATATTTTGAGCAACACCTGCTACTTACTAAGTCATCTTAAACTGGGCTGGCTTTGTGCCTCATGTGGACTGTTATGCTGCTGGCTGTGCTGATCAGAGACACCAGCAATTTATGATTGAGTTTTCTTTTCAATACTTAGCATGATACTGACAGAAGATGTGCCATATGTAATCTTTATTATGTTGAGACACGATCTTTCCCCAGTTTCTTTAATGCTTTTCTAAAGGTGTAAGAATACTTTATTTACCTTTCTAAGATAATTTTTTCATACATCATATTCTGAAAATGATTTCTCCTCTCTCAACTTCTCCCAGATCCTCCCCAATTCTCCACCCATCCATATCTACACTCTTTCTTCCACTCTCTTTAGAATAAAAAGTAGGCATTTAAGAAACCACAGCTACCACCACCACCACCACAACAACAACAATAATAATACCAACAACACTAATAAAATTAATAGAGTAGGACAAACTAAACAAACAAAAGAAAAAGAGCCGAAGAAAAAGCACAAAAAACACATACAGATGTAGAAACACAAATAGCATAGACACACATGTGTCATCAGACTTGATGGAGATCAGAAATACTGGGAAGCAGAGAGAAATCTGGAGCCACATCCTAGTGAAATTGAGGCAATACCCACATATCCAAGTTATAGAACCATCCAAGTGCTTGCCAGATGAGTGAAAAACAATACATGCATATGCACAAAATGGAACAACACAAAGTAATGAAGAACATGAAAATCATAGCTAACATTAAAATGATTGCAAATAAGGTTACATCATGAGTTAAGAAAAAATAGTCTCATTAGGACTGGCTGCAATGTCCTCCTCTGCGGCCTGGCAAGGCTGCTCCCCACTCAGAGGGGGTGGTCAAAGGGCCAGCACTGAGTTCATGTCAGTGGGGATTCAGCTTGGATACAAAGTGAATAAAATGTTATTAATGTAAACAAATAAAAATTTAATTAAAAAAAGAAAAATTAGTCAGAAATAGACAAGTACCATTTATTTTTCTTTCATGTGCAAAACTTTATAACAACAAAAAGATCTGGAAGCAGGATCAACAACTTCACACTAAAATAATTGATCTTGCAGACAAAATAGACCAATTTCTAGAAAAGAGACAAATTATCAAAAAATATGAAAGAAAAATAAATAAGATTGTATTAGTATCTAAACTGATACTAATTAGTATCAAAACTGAGCCAATAATTACTAATTTTAAAACATGCAATTAATTTTATGAAACATTATGGAAGAATGGATAGTAGTTGCTCAGAATTTCTTTCATAAAAGGTGAGAGTAGAGGTTCTTGACCACTTTATATGTGGATATAGAACCTATAAACATTACTGAAAATTAAAATAGAAATTTCTCTATTTTAGGCACAAACAAAACAGTATTTAAAATATAATAGCTTATTAAATCAAATAAGTATGCAAAGTCTAGCCATGGCCTACTCCTATATTTATTCTAACCATGGAAGGCTGAGTAAGTGTTTTCTAATGAACTAATGTAATTCTTTACATCAATCAATTTATTAAAATTAAGTACATTTTATTTGTGGTAAAGTGCTTGCTCCTTGATCACTTCTTCCTGGTGGGATGACCTAGCCAGCCCACAGAGGAGCAAGAACCAGGCAGTCCTGATGGGGCCTGATAGGCTAGAGTCAGACAGCAGGGAAGGAGGACCTCCCCATCAGTGGACTAGGGGAGGAGGAAGGGAGAGGAAGAGAAAGGGAAGGTGGAAACAGGAGGAGCTGAGGGAGGGGACTACAACCAGGATACAAAATGAAAAATTGTGGAAAAATAACAATGCTAATAAAAAAGAAAAATAAAAAATGTAGTTCACATACCAAGTAAAGGAACATACATACACATACATATATATATATATATATATGCAAGCCAAACATAATTGATTTTCTCAATTAGTAAAAAAGATATATGAAAAAACTAATAGTTAATACTATAATTTAATGTAAGAAAAACTAAAAACTTGTTTTGGCTCCATATTTAAGTCTATATTTCATTAAAGTTAATTGTGTATCCTATGACCTAACATTTCCAGGAGAAAACTAAATAAAAATAAATATCCTTAAATTTACAATAAATGGGTGAATTAATTGGTGAAGAGAAGTCAACTTTCAAGTGTTGAATTCAGAATAAATTATGTTGCTACTTTATCCTAAATAATATATATCTATACATATGTGCAGATATACATATGTACACATATATACCTATATATACATATACACACAGATATACATATATACGTACACACATGTATATGCTGGTTTGTGAGTGCTAGCACAGCTTTTATGAATTTATATGTGCAATTGTACTAATGTGTCCACAAATCAGTTTCGTGTAGTCATTTATTCTCACTGGTTAATCTTCCTATTCTCTCTTCTGAAAAAAAAAAATCCTTGAACCTTGGAAAAAAGAAAGTATGATACATCTGTCCCTTTTGTTGCTAAGCATTCTTCAGTCTCTTATGTCTGGATCATGACCAGTGTGGATCTGCTGAACAAAGAAGCTTCTATAATGAGGGTCTGTGGGATCCATGCATCTACGGCTGTATCAATAAATCTTTGAGAGTTTGTTTATGTCATTTACTTAGTTTACTAGTAATAGTAGGTTTTACCCTAGGACTATGACTTATAGATATGGGTTCTTGCCAGAACAATATTGCCAGATATGGGTTTCAATCTTGAAGAACAGGACTTAAATCCAATCAGAACGTGGTTAATTATTCTCAGGATCTTCATGTCACTATTGTGCTGTGGGCATGAATTGCCTTGCCAGTCATCAATGTTACTTGCAGAGTTAATTACTAGCTAACACTGAGTATGCCTTTTCTCCTCTGGTGGCATGCATAGCTCCTTCTAGCAGCATGAAAATCTTCCAGGTCTATACCAGCTCATTTTGTCCATGTCTTATGGTTCAATTAGGTGGTATTTTCAACAATCACCTTCTGGAGGATAACTGATAACATTGGTAATACCTTGTAATGTTTAGGTGTCTACAGGACATTGATGGCCAAAAGCTCCAAAGAGGGAACCCACTCCTTGCACTGAGATTTTTTTATTAGCTAGCCTGTGCTGTGTAGTAGGGATCTTGGTACCCTGTAACCAGGAAACTCCTTTTTAACCACACCCTCTCTGTCTTCCTCCTCCTCTTCTCCTTTCTTTTTAGGAAGCTTCTACAGTAGCAAGTAGGGTTCCATATAAATTTTACAAGAGGGCTTTAGTTTTATTTATCCTTTTATGTATTTCTTCATCTGCTCTGTGCTCACAATCCTCATTTCAATTTAATCCCTACAGTTTTCTTAATCCTCTAAATTTTTATATCACTTGATTCCTCTTGAATAGCCCACCATGGCCCTTCCACAATTTCATGAGCTTTGTGAGAATTTGAATAGAATAGATATATCTGAACATTCAATGAAAACAAACAAGGAACAAACACAGGGAAACTCTACTTTGAAATTCAAAGCTTACTATACATTGGTACATATATACAGGGTAGAGAGTACTGTATAGTTCAGAATTGAGCTTTGACATGTAGTAGCATTCATTTTTGACATGAGTGCAAGATCATTCAAGGTAGTTTCTATCTAATGATGCTGAATGAACTGGAAAGTCACATGCAAAGGCAATTACCTGCATAAGCTTACAAAGCAATTTTACATAATGATTAGTTAATTATTTTAATATTCATCCACATTTTGTCAGTGATATTTATTATTTAAGTAAATATTGAAATGTTAGTATTTGAAATCCCTGGATAATTTGCTGTTATGCTTTACTAGATGGAATTTTCTCTGTTTCTCATTTGCTTTCTTAACAAAATAATCAACATTTTATCCTTTGAGTCCAATTCCCATGATAAAAGTCCTAGAGACTCAGATCACTAGCTTTCAAATGGCTAAAAACTCCACCAAGAACCAAAGAGAGAAACACTTCTTAAGAGATGCAATAGTATTGGAAATAGGGATTTCTGTTGCCTTCATTCTCATTAGTCAGGTGAGTGGCATGCTACAATTAAAGTCAATAGCCTACCAAAAGTAGCGGTTATTTTTCTTGTATAAGCATTGCATAGATCTCAGGTCACAATAATAAAAGTTTTTATTCTTTGTTGATATTTTTTATTTAAAAGCATTGATCATTCACTTATACTGGACTTCCACAGAGAAATCAAAAGTTTCACTGCTTTCTATGTCTAGTTTCTTTTTCGCTTTTTTTTTGTTGTTTGTTTGTTTGTTTGTTTGGAAATTTCTGGTCTAGATTGCATTTTTATAAAGACTAGTTAAGGACTTAGACACTTGTTTTAAAGTGACTTTTTAAAGATCAGCCATCAGTATATTATAATTCCTAAAGTAGCAATTAATAATTCCTCTGATATCAGGTGTTCAGTAACTTTAACATGTGGGACAAAACTTCATTATCAATAAAATAGTGTCATCGATCTTTTTATTTATATACTTGCATACGCTTCTAGTTAACAAAATGTCACTTCTATCAAACTCCCTGTCCTTACCAGGGAATAGAATTAATTGATAAGATACATTCTCTGATTTTCAGAGTGTCATACACTTAGTACAACTTCAGGAAAATAATCATTGTAAATTATACTATGGAATATCCAAAATAATGTGTTTTTAAGTATAATGTTAGAGCATAGCAGAAAGCAAGCTAATTAAGTAGAAAGTCATTCTTGATGAATTGACATAGTAGAGAATTTTTGCAATAAAAATAATCAGCTATTCAAAACCACCAAGGAATCTTTTGAATAAAGAAACGTATATACAGTCATGAAAGAACAAAGGGTGTTTAAAATGGGTTGGACAGAAGAAGGATTGTCAGAGTTTTTCTGCTATACTAAAAATGTTTACAAGCATAAATCACTTCGGATTTTATGCAGTGAATGAGACAGAGAAGCATCATAAAACATAGTACTTGTGTGTGCTTTTCAATTGCTTTTCTTTCAGAGTTTATGGTATCCCTTCTTGTTTGTTTCTATTTTCTCCTGTTTATTCCTCTTCGACATCCATGTCCCGTATAGTCTATTTTTTGCTTTTCATCTACTTCATTATTAGTATCAGCTAACTAAATAATGGGTATATTTTAGAGAAAACCAACCGTATATTACCTTACAAACTTGTATTTGGAAATGTAAATGCTTTTTGTTCCTTACATTAAATGAGCAAAAATTTGAGGACTAATTACAGGCCCTTTGATAGGAAACATACACTATCATTTACCTCGTGTACCTTCATCCCTTGCTTAGTAGTTTTCTTTTTTATGAATTTAAATTATAGAGATTTGAGTGATACATAAAATATGTGTATACTGTGGAATTCCTTGAATGTTTTGATAAAAGTATATGCAAATATATAGATGAATAGATAGAAAGAGATATAGAATAGAATTACTCAAATCAGGATTACTTTAGAAATATGCTCAAATATTTGTCATGACACTGTGGAAAAAAATCTATATTCGGCTTCCAGTAGAACTGGTCACACAATTCTACTCTAATGTTCCCCGGTTCCTATCTGTATAGTCTTCACTGAGTGACTTTTTTCCCCTCTGCAGTGTTTTGTCTTGGCTTTGATATCTACTCCTATGTTCTAATCATCATGGTGCCTCTTCCTGTCTAGTTTTGCTGTACAGAATTATATTTATAACACTAACAGATTCTTGTTGTGTGCACCAATATATTCTACATTGTGAATAAGCATTATAAGGGTTTTCACGTGGACCCAGGCTTGGTAAAAACTGGCACATAAGAGAGGAAGTAACATGATAAAAATTGCTAGGAGTCTAGAGGGAAGCTTCTTAGTGGTAATGCAAGTAGGGAAACCACGGCAGTCAATTAAGTGTGGGCTAAACATATAATTTGGTTTGGTTGCTCAAAAATGAAACAGTTTACAAGACAGAAAAAGTAAACTGATATATTATGTTATAGAAAATATATATATTTGATCATGTTTTAGAACTTTCTAATGTTAATTTTATATGTATTAAACTATTATAAGCATCTACAGTAGTGCAGAGATAAGCAACTATCAGGTAATCATGACAGAATCATCTTTCTGTTAGCTCCTAAATCATGCTTCTTATGTATTTTGTCCCATAACAATATTTATTAAAAATGCATTATGTATCTTTTTATATAACATTGGTTTTGTTTTCCATGTAGTTAACTTTTTGATATTCTTTTAATGGTATCTGTTTAAAAAGTTATATTTAAGTTACATTCTAATTGTCAATGTATGAAACTATTGTTCACTTGCAGCCTCATTTATAGAATTTCATTAGATTACAAAATATTTGATGACACAAATAGAAATCACTAACCTTTGCCCTTCTGTTTAGTTTTTTTCAGATAGTAGAAATGTAGATTTATCACTTACATGGTAACTATGAGACATTTTCATGATGAAAAAGAAATTTTTTAATTTACTTATTTTTATTAATTACAGTTTATTCACTTTGTAACCCAGCTGTAGCCCCTTCCTTCATCTCCTCCCAGTCCCACCCTCCCTCATTTCCTCCCATACCCCTCCTCAAAAGAGGAATTTTAATATAAGTGCTTACATTACTCTTGATGCACTTTATTTGTCTCTGTGTTATTCCAGAGGACATTTGAGACCCTGGGCACTCTAATCCCTTTTCTAGTGCTACCACAGAATGTGTGTAGGCATATACTTCTGGTATAAACCAAACCTTCACCCTTTCTTTTTCTTTATCTTAGTCATCAGGGTTTTGTCTACATTTAAAGTTGTTTTACTCTTCACATATTCAATCTGCCTGTAATTCTGCCAGAAACAGGACTACTATGTTAATAAAGAACATAACAACATATTTGGAATATAAAATATACTTGTAATTGATAATAAAACAATAGAGACATATTCTTTAAAATATGGAAGATCATAAAGTCTTATTTTTATTAGTCTATATTTTGGAAAAAATTTAAGTGTTTGTTTTAATATTCATTATAAATTTTACTTTTTAATATAAAACTGTAATGAATTCATAAATAAAAATGTCTCAATGTCATGTTATTATTTTACTATTTCAGGTAATTGCTTTGCCTATTTTGTTTTGGATATTGTAGATAACTCAAGAAAGTTCCAATGAATGAAGGAAACTACTCTGAAATATCTGAATTTATATTCCTGGGACTATCAGTCTACAGACCAACACAATATTTCCTCTTTGCATTCTCTACAATGTCATATGCAACAATTTTTCTTGGAAACTTTTCAGTTGTGTTTACCGTGATCTTTGACCCTCATTTGCATTCACCCATGTACTTCCTTTTAGCTAATCTTTCATTTGTTGACTTTTGTTTTTCTACCTCAACAGTTCCTAAGTTGATTTCTGGCCTGTACTCAGGTCACAATATCATTTCATTCCAGGGTTGTATCTTCCAGATGTTTATCCTTCATCTCCTTGGGGGATGTGAGATGGTGCTGCTGGTAGCCATGGCCTGGGACAGATATGTAGCCATATGTAAACCCCTCTACTACCTGACCATCATGAGCCCACGGATGTGCCTTTTGCTTCTGATTGGAGCCTGGATTATTGGTCTCATTCATTCAGTGGCTCAGTTAGCTTTTGTTGTCCATTTACCATTTTGTGGTTCTAATGAGATAGATAGTTTTTACTGTGATCTTCCTAGGTTCATCAAACTGGCCTGCATAGACAACTACAGAATGGAGTTCTTGGTTACAGCTGACAGTGGATTAATTTCTCTCAGTACCTTCTTCTTATTGATTGTCTCCTACATCTTCATACTGTTCACTGTATGGAAACAGTCCTTGGGAAGTTTGTCCAAGGCCCTCTCTACACTCTCTGCTCACATTGCTGTGGTGGTTTTGTTCTTTGGACCATGCATCTTTGTGTACATGTGGCCATTTCCAACTGTGCCAGTGGATAAATTTCTTGCCATCCTGGACTTCATGATTACACCCATCCTGAACCCTGCCATTTACACATTGAGAAACAAAGACATGAATGTGGCAATGAAGAGAGTGAGTAAACAGCTTCTGAATAGGAAAAGTATCTTCTAAGTTCCTCACAAGGATACACAACCTGAATACTGTATTATAAGCACAAATGTTAAATGACCTCCTCTACTCTGACATGATGTATTATTCCTACTCCCACAGCTAGATAAACTTGAATATTTTATTTCAAGTTGATAACGGTATAATTACATATTTATTGGTTATTAGCTATATATTATATATTTATTGGTTGTTTGTATATAATATGCAATAGCATATTCATTATTTATTGAATACATATTTATTGGTTATTATGAAATGCACATTTTATATTCTTTTAAAAGCACTATCAGATATTAAAACAGCATATTATCTAGTTCCCACATCTGAAGAAATTCATCATTGCCTTCTTGGCATTTCTTGTACTGTTTTTCTTATTTGGTAATAAGTTTCATTAAAGTTGGCTTCAAACTTGAAATTTTCCTATATCAGCCTCCTCAGTGCTGGGATTAAAATGTGCACCATTACATCTTCCATGCTTTTCAGTTTGTGTTTGTGTTAAGTGAGTGTGTATGGCTGAGACTACAGGGTGCAGGTGAGGGTCAGCAGGAATAGGAGACAGAAGCAATCTGCAGTCTTGTGGAAATCCTGGAGTGGGCGGGGATGCAGAGTCAAGGAAGTAAGGTAGAAAGGTTGACTCTGGGAAGTACTTTCTGTAGGTGCATTTGAAGAGATGAACTAATGTAGGAGCCGAGGCGGGAGGTGCCTTTAGCACCTCCTGGGGGCGGAAGAACCATGTTCAAGAGAGGGTAGTGAAAAATGGAAGGTTGTATGAGTAAAGAAGGAATAAAAGGAGAGGGAGGGGAGAAGGCAAGAAGAGAAGAGGAAAGAGGAGGAGGAGGGAAAAGGGAAGAGGAGCTGAGAGTCCTGGGTGGAAGCTAAAGAAGAGCTCTTCTACAGTGAACATGAAAAATGTGCCTTTAGACTGAGAGGGGAGGCTGCCATCAGGATGTAAAGTGAATAAATACATATATTAAAAAAGAAAACATAGACTTTCATCAATCTCCGCAGATATTTGCAGACATTTGATGGAAAACAGATTTATTTTTTGAAGTGGGTTGGCCAGAAATGGCTGGTACTTGCACAAGGAATGCTCTTGTACCCCCAGAGGTATTAGCAGTACACAAAGCTCACTCTTGTACATGCGCGCACCAATGTTTACCAGCGTTGCTAGGCAACCTGGATTCCATCAACTGAATCTAGGGGTGTCAGAAGCTATTTCCCCCACCCTATAACCTTGGCGGGGGCCCTAGTTGGCATTTCTTGATTTTTCATGAGCTGATACTGAGTTTTAGTATTAGTGGGTCTAAGGACAAGATCTGGGGAAATCTGAAGAGGTCAGGAGGGAAGGGTGAGACCAGCAGCTTCAATCATGAAGAAGATCTTGGTTCACGGAATTAAGGAAAAGACTCCTATGGGTTTCTGCGATGTCCCACGAAAAAACTTGTTGGATTTTTTACGTGATATGAAAAGCATTTCTGTCCCAAACGAACCCAGATACAAACCTCTGAAAAAGATTCACCGGGCTGCAAGTGAGGGTGATGCTGAGAGGCTGCAGAGAATGATAAATCTCGGGAAGCACAGCGTGCATGACAAAGACTTTAAGGAGAGGTAACAGGGGCTATAAGCTAGTGGGAAGGGCCTGAGCGGAGTTAAAAGAGACAGCTTCTGTTAGGTCCCAAAATCAGTGGAGGGGAGCCAAAACGGGAATTGGGGGGAGCCTCCGTGCTGTGTGTCTCTTGTTCCTAGGCACCTCCTCATAACATGAACACTCGCTAGAGGTCGCTAGTTCAGACCTTTCTACTCCCCCTACAAATTTATCCTGATAAATCACGAATTTATCGAGTATATTTATCTATTCTTTAAATCAACTTATTCACCAGTAATAGCATGAACACCTACCATGCACCAGTCATATTATACTACTCTTAAAACCTTCATGCTTTGCCCCTTTAAGCTAATTAAGAGACTTTAAGTAAATTTTGGAATCCTTGGAATTAATCTTACTGGCCCAACCAAAGACCCACCGTATCTGAGAGTGCCAATCCTTGACACCATGAACAAAACTCTGCTAAACTTGTAGACAAGAGCCTGTCAGAGTTGTCCTCTGAGAGGCTCTACCCAGCAGCACCTCAAAACAGATGCTGAGACTCACAGCCAAATTTTGGAGTCTTGTGGATAAGTGGGAGGAAAGACAAAAGGACCCGGAAGTGCCTGGAGCTCCATAAGAAAAACAACAGAGTCAACTAAACAGGGCCCAGAGAGGTTTGCTGAGACTGAAGCCTCAACCAAGGACCATGCATAAACCAGACCTAGGCCCCTACAAACATGTAGCAGATGGGCAGCTTAGGCTTTGAGTGAGTCCAATAGTAAGGGAAGTGGAGACTGCATCAGACACAGACTGATCACTTTCTGATCACTTCCCCCTGGCAGGACTGCCTTGCCAGGCCAGAGCTGAGGAGGGCATGGTCAGTCCCTAGGCAACTTGATGAGCTGGGGTGGATGGGAAAGCAAACTCCCCTTTGGGGAGAGAAGGGACTCAAAGGGGAGGAGGGAAGGGATTACAAGATGTAAAGTGAATAAAAGAAATAAATGAGGAAAAAACATATCATAAAATCCTTGTATCCTTTTATTACTTAAAATCCTGCTTGCTGAATAGAAGAAATAATGTTAATTTTAAATTGAGCTTTTAAGTGCAGGTAGATATCCTAGAAAGTTTGCATGTCACCATGGTGTGAAATGACTGCTATTTTTGATCTTTGATTTATTGATATCAACATACTGCCCTTTTTTTTACTACTGTAGTGAGTATTATAAGTTAGTACATTTTTTTCACAAGGAATTAATTCAGAAGGTGGAAGAGTCACTTTGACATGAAATGTTTTAGAATTACGTGCCATTTACTACTTTAAGATTTCAGGAGTAATTTAATTTTCAGAATGTATTACAGAATTTCATTAAAAAAATTCCTCATTTCCATAGGACTGCCCTGCATTTTGCCTGTGCCTATGGCCAGGTGGAAATAGTAAGTGTTCTACTGAAAAATAATTGTGACATTGATGCTGTTGACAGGAACTCCATCACCCCTCTGATGAAGGTATGTACACTTCTTCAAATCCAACAAAACATAGGCTTGATGTAAACAGTTACAAACAAACTCACCCCGAGACCGTGTCACTACGCGGGGAACTGTGGGTGATGTTCTGAGTCCTTTGAACAAGCAATCTGTTTCTTGGCATAATCTCTAGGCTGTACAAAACTGGACATACGGATGTGTGTGTGCATTGCTGAAGCATGGTGCTGATCCGAACCGTATGGACAAAAATGGCAACACTTCTCTCCACTATGCTGTGTCTGAAGACAACCAAACACTGGCCAAATGCTTGCTTAAATACAGTGCAGACATGGAACTAAAGAACAAGGTATAGTTCACCCCGCTGTAGCCCCCAAATAGTGTGAAATATGTGTGTGTTAGCAGTAATACAACTAGGATTAACTTCCCATGTTAGAAATTCAAGCATTCCTTGAATGAAAATGTTTAGAAATATCTTCATTGTCTAAAAACATGATTTCAAATAGGGATACCGTGAAAGAAGTTTTAGAGTATAGAATGTTTCTGCATTAAAATATGGCATTTTGAAAACACTGTATCTGTTCAAGGTAAACCTCTGATTATTATTTTCACTAAAATTTGTTTTTAATTTGTGTGATGTGACACACTCAGAAAACAAAATTTCCCTTGCTAATGAAACTATTTTAAAACTCAAATGAAGCAAAAGAATTTGTGACAAAATTAAATCTTATGCTGTTGACAAATAACAAATGATATATTTCTCTGTTAAGACGGAATCAAAGAATATGGAACCAGATCCTGATCAGAAATATGTAGGTAGGTCCATCTCGAAACTAGGCAATTGAAGGAACAATGCCCCAACTTCTCCCAGATGCTCCCCACCCACCTTCTTTCTTACGCAAATTCATGATCCCCTTCAGTGCAAAGGAAAACAAATAACAAATATCCATAGAACAAAAATCAAAAGAAATAGAATTGTGTTAAGATGAGTTTATGTGTATTCTGCTGTGCTTTCTGTTTGGGGAGTCATTCTTCTGTTACAAACAGAATTTACTGTCATATTTTTCTTTTTGTTGCACAAACAACTCACACTTAGGTCAAAACCCAACCTCTGCTCTCAAAACAAGGAAGCCTGGATTAGGAGGAGCTGGGGAGATGGAATTTGCATTTTTGCATATTGAAATGAAATGTGATCCTAGCTGTTTTGTTCCTTGTCTGTTCTCACCTAAGGAAACTAAGAAGTCCTCAGTGACTGAGTGCTTTCTCTTTTCGGTGAAATGAACAAATGGTGAACGTAATTAGTCATGTGGACTAGAAATGAGACTGAAGTTACAGGCAGCTTCCTAATTCTAGAATTGTGTGTCCCAGTGACCCCAGGAGAATTTTAGACATCTGTATCACAAACAGAGTTTGACTCTGCAAATGTAATTAGCCATGGACAAGGGTATTTACAAAATTATGTTCTTGAAATTAGGAAACAGTTCCTACATAAAGACTGAATGTGTAGATTCTGGATCTGAAAGTCCTAGGGAACTCAAAAGAGCCAGAGTTTGATTCCAATAATCCTAGCCCAACATTCCTCTTTAGGAAAAGGGTAAAAGAATTTTCTTTTCAAACATAAAAAGTGCTATTTTTGGAAAGAAAATGAAGTAATAATGGTAATTATTGGTTTATAGAATAGTCTTCTTTGCTTCAAAACAACAATAATTTACTACTTTTAAAAAAATCTTGAAAATAATCATTAGATGTTGGACCTTTAAGCCAGGATATAAGTTAAATGAAATGTAATAAATGATAATAATAATAAATAAAAATAAAAATTCTATGAATTATTAATATTCAGTTTAACAGTTAGTGCAATTAATAATATTGCAAAGGATTTTTTTCTATATTAAAAGAGTAGCAAATCACGAACCTCAACAGTTGAAGCTATTAGGCACTGTCAGTGTGACTTCCTAGTGCATAAAACCTAGGCATCATATCTTAGCCTTTAGAAACACTGAAGAACAAAAAGAAAGTTAAGTATACTGTTGAAAATCGATTGAATAATTTTGCCTTAGCACTCCTATGCAACTAATGATTCATTTCATTAACGTTGCAAATGAAGTGTAAACGAATAAGTGTTTGAAAATTTCTGGGTCAATGTTAAGATCTATATTTCCTTTGGCATAATTATCATTTTTGTAAAGCTTATTAGAGAGATGATTTCACATGTAAATATTGGTTCATACAAGCCAACTGGAGAAAACACTGGAAAGATAAAAACACAGGAACAATGGACTCTTATGGTCCATGGATAGGATTGCTTTTCTCTGTTAACTGAGCCCATTGTTAAGCCTCAAGTTACTCATGCTGAAACTTGCTTATCAAATTGCTCTTTAAAAAATCAATTCTAAGACCCATACGATAGCTCTGGAGGTAAAGGTTCACTGTCACAGGTAAGTAGATAAGGGGAATTTCAAAGAGAAGGAACATGCAGTGGACTGAGAGGGAAGAGGCTGTTTATTTACTCTAGACAGAGTTAGTATTCCTGGGGATGATTTTAAGACTCAATTCAGTTCAAGACTGTAATGATTTTGGATTGCAGATTTTTGTTTTGTTTTGCAGGATGGCTTTACACCACTCTTATTGGCTCTCAAGGAAAATAAAATAGAAATGGCAAAGTTTTTAGTAAGGAAAGGAGCAAATATACACGTATTTGATGGGATGAAAAGGTACTATCTTTGATTTTTTTTAAATGAGTGACAAATTGAAATAACAATAATCACGCAATCAAGAAATATTAAATTGACAGGAAGAAGATATTACTAGTCATCAGTCTCATCAGTTTAGTAAGAAACGAAATGTTGCCTACCTTCACATCCCTTTCACCCAAATGGACCACATTGTCTAGCCTCAGTACAATAAGATGTACCTAGACTTACTGCAATTTGATATGCCAAGACTGGTTGAAATCCAGGGAAGGCCTCCTCTTTTCAAAGGAGAAGGAAAGGAGTAGGGGGAGGTGAAAGGGGAAGGACTCAGTGAAGAGGAGGGAAAGCTGTGATAAGGATGCAAAATAAATTAAAAAAAACTAATTAAAAAAGAAAGGGACTGAACAGAATATGGAAAAATAAAAAGAGAAAAGCAATGTTAAAGTGACCAACACAAATCATTTGTAATAAGTTTCATACTCTCTTATATTAATTGATGCTTCTTATTTGATATTTGTTTGGTTGGCCAACCAGTCTTATAGTAGATTAGTAGGTTTTTATTTGGGTTTTACTATTTTTTTTTATTATTTTAGAAATTCTTTAATTAAATTTTTATCTATTTTTTATTTTTATTAATTAGAGTTTATTCACTTTGTATCCCCCCCAGTAGCTCCCTTCCTCCTCCCCTCCCAATCTGACCCTCTCTCCCCCTTCTCCACCCATGCCCCTCCCCAAGTCCACTTATAGGGGAGGTCTTTCTCTCCTTCCTTCTCAACCCAGTCTATCAGGTCTCATCAGGAGTGGCTGCATTGTCTTCCTCTGTGGCCTAGTAAGGCTGCTCCCCCCACCCCCGGGGGTGGGGGTGATCAAAGAACAGGCCAATCAGTTCATGACAGAGACAGTCCCTGTTCCCATTACTATGGAACCCACTTGAACACTGAACTGCTTCGGGCTACATCTGTGCAGGGGTTCTAGGTTATCTCTGTAAATTTTTATTTTTTTATAGTAATTACAGTTTATTTACATTGTATCCCAGCTGTAGTCCCTTTCCTCATTCTCTCCCAACCCCACCCTCTTCTGTCATTTCCTCCCTGCCCCTCTTTAAATCCACTGATAGGGGAGGTCCTCCTCTCCTTCCATCTGACCCTAGGTTATCTGGTCTCATCAGGACTGGCTGTAATGTCCTCCTCTGTGGCCTAGCTAGGCTGCTCCTCCCACAGGGACATTTGCTCAACCATGTTTATAGCAGCTTTATTCTTAATAGCCAGAACCTGGAAACAACCCAGATGTCCCTCAGTTGAGGAATGGATACAGAAATTGTGGTACATTTACACAATGGAATACTACTCAGCAATTAAAAACAAGGAAATCATGAAATTTGCAGGCAAATGGTGGGATCTAGAAAAGATCATCCTGAGTGAGGTATCCCAGAAGCAGAAAGACACACACAGAATATACTCACTTATAAATGGATATTAGACCTATAATGATAAGGTTTTACCATTTTTTAAAGAAGTTTGAACTTTTTGTTTAACTTTTATTCATAAGAAGACTAAATAATATTGTAATATTTCCTCTTTTTCTTATAAATTGTCTGATAAAATGTCAAATTAATCATAAAAAAGAGTTGACAATCCGTCTATGGAATGACTCCTACCTTCCAACTCCCCTTGTTTAAAGAATAATGTCATTTTTTTGGTGGCTAAGAACTGCCATTGCAAGATGCTGCCCAACCCCAGGCTGTGTATATAACCTCTTTGTTATGTCGATTGGTATTGATGATTTTATATTTACTTAGTATTGGGAAAGGAAAGCAAATTAGCTTCACCTGTATGCATGTTAATGAAGCTAAGTTGTAAGTGAGTTGGTACAGATTCACACATAAATTGGTTAAAATGCCATATACCTAGTTTCTAGTGTGTGATCTGAAGTGTTGTATCACCAAATATAATATCCTGGAAAGGTTCTTGTGAAATCATTTATGTGACATTTAGGGCTGTGCAAACACATGTTATTATCACTGCTAAGTGAAGTGATAATATTATTATTAGCAGAATATTTTATAATGCTATCAATGTTTAAATAATGAAAATAGCTTCCAATGTTCTGGTGGTTATCTGATTAATAATTATAATATGTTACACTAAACTAGAGAAAATGGAAACATCTTTATTTAAGTCTTTACCTACGTAGTAAGAATGATGTTGACATGCTTATATTTTACCAAAGATAATGAATTCTACTAAGAACGGGTACACAAGGAGAGTAACAGAAAATATGCCCAAAACATATGGGCCCAGGAGTCTTTTCTGAGGCCGATACTCCAACCAAGGACCATGCATGGAGATAACCTAGAACCCTTGCACAGATGTAGCTCATTGTAGCTCAGTATCCAAGAGAGTTCCCTAGTAAGGAGAGCAGGGGTTGTCTCTAACATGAACTCAGTGGCTGGCTCTTTGATCACCTCCACCTGAGGAGGGAACAGCTTTGCCAGGCCACAGAGACCTGATAAGCTAGGGTGAGATAGAACAAGAGGAGGACCTCCCCTATTAGTGAACTTGGAGAGGAACATTGGAGGAGATGAGGGAGGGAGGGTTTGGGTGGGAATGAGGGAGGGGTCTACAGCTGGAATACAAAGTGAATAAACTGTAATTAATATAAAAAATTTTAAAAAATTAAAAAAAGAATGGGTACAACAGTACTGGAGGCTTACCATCCATTTTCTCCTTTGTCTTTGGATAAATAAATACATATATATATATATATATATATGTATGTATGTATATATGACCTTGTTTCCCATAATATTTATGTATGAAATAAAGGTCAATTCCAAACAGAAAAACAAGACATTAAATTTGTAAAATATACCTAAGTATTAACAGTTTTAGTTGAAGTACCTAATAATGAAGCTAAAATTCCTGCGTTATTTCAGAAACACACTGTTATATGCCGTAAGGTGGGATTCAAAAGACATGGTCAGTCTGCTTCTGGATGAAGGCATTGACTTTTTCTTTAAAGATGTATTTGGATGGACGGCATTACGGTATGCTATTGAAGGCACAAGTAAAGGGTAAGTCTTTGTGTTAGAATGTTATTAAACACTAACCTGTAGTCCAAATGAATCACAAAGTTTTCATCTTCCCTTACACTATGTTTTGGAATAACAGTGAACATCCAATATGCAAAATACATACCCTTAAAAATAGAAATGTGGGAGGGTTTTTGTTTTGTTTTGTTTTGTTGTTTTTAATCTTGTGACTTGTTTTAGAAATGCTGAAGATTGAACAAAATACTTCCTATGCAGGAAATTCTGTCACTGACTGAGCTACATCTCTGTGTGGGAATTTCCTGACCTTTAACCTTATGGATCCTAACTTTTTTTTTTATATAGACAGACATTTAATATTAGCTGTTCTAATTAGCTGTTTCAATTTTCAGGTACAGTTTAGCAGAAAATGGTATTTCTCTGGCTGACTTTCTTCTATCTATAATTCTTTGAATCTTGAAGAAGATAATGCTTTCTGGGGTTCCTCAAGTCCCAGGATGAGAGCTCTCTTTCAAAACATAGATAGAGAAAGAAGGGATTCTAGTCCTCCTTTTGTTTCTACTGATTCTGTGGCTTCAGTGCTGATAATAGCACTTCTGGTTACCAGTAGTGACTGACCTTGATAGCCATATTGCCTTTGTTGAATCAGATCTCTAATCTTTTATGGTAATTCACACTTATATTAAAAATTACAATATTTTTTTAACTGAGCTATTAGCTCCAAAGCGATAGTGCTTTCTTTTGGCTGCTGGGCTTTTAGCTTGTGCCACATTCATTGCTAGCAATTTTAGAGCCTTACATGGGGCCTTATATTGGTGTAACCATAGATATTCATAGTTCATTAACTTTGAAAAATGTGTTCATTTGTTTTGGTGGAAAATATGACTTGAGATCATTGAATTCTGAAATGAATATTCAACTCGTTGCGGGGAGTATCATGAGTCTTAATCATTACCACTAGAACTCAACCACCAGAATCCTTTGCATTTTTATGCAGCATTCTTTCTTATGCACTAGGAGAATCAGTCTCATTTTCCTCTGGCTAGTTGTTAGCATTGGACTGTGTTTTAGAGAACTCCTTAATATCATGTGCCATGGGAATCCATGTTTAAAATGTGATTTTTCTCTTCCAAAGCATCTGGAGACAAAAAGGGCATTCAGTCATTCTAACAAGGATTGGAAGGTTTTATGCTTGATTAGGTAGAGGAGGACTAGAAGTAGCAGATGTAAAGTTTTTAGAACATTTTGGTTTTCAGCCTTTGATGATTGAGAGTGTGGGATAGTTAACAATCTATTTAATGGAAGAAATCATGTGATAAAAACGTTTTATTTTCAAGCTGTTAAATAGGTCATTTTTCTAAATTATAATCCATAAAATTATAGCAGCTAACAATGAAATTAGGGCTTGTGATGGCTAATTTTAATTTCCAAATGGCACAGGTTAGCATCCCTTAGAGAGGAAGTCTTAGTGAGTGACCCTGTAGATTAGCTTGACCTGTAGAGTGGTCAGTGGAGAATTGTCTTGATTATTAATAGATGTGGGAAATGTACCACAATTTCTGTATCCATTCTTCAGTTGAGGAACATCTAAGTTGTTTCCAGATTCTGGATATTATGAATAACATTGCAATGATCATAGTTGAGCAAATGTCCTTGTTGTCAGGTTTAGCATCTTTTGGATATTTGCCTAGGAGTGGTATACCTGGATCTTGAGGTAGCACTATTCCTAATTTTCGGGTTTAGCATCTTTTGGATATTTGCCTAGGAGTGGCATACTTGGATCTTGAGGTAGCACTATTCCTAATTTTCTAAGAAAGTGTCAGACTAATTTCCAAAGTGGTTGTACAAGTTTACATTCCCACCAGCAATGGAGGAGGGTTCGTTCCCCTTTCTCCCCGTCCTCTCCAGCATGTTTAGTCACTTGAGTTTTTGATCCTAGCCATTCTGATGGGTGTGACATGGAATTTCAGGGTTATTTAGATTGGCATTTTTCAGATGACTAAAGACATTGAGCATTTCCTTAAGTGTTTCTCTGCCATTAGATATTCCTCTGTTGACATTTCTCTATTTAACTCTGTACCCCGTTTTTAATTGGATTATTGGAATACTACTCAGCAATTAAAAACAAGGAAATCATGAAATTTGCAGACAAATGGTGTGAACTAGAAAAGATCAACCTGAGGGAGGCAACCCAGAAGCAGAAAAGGTATATACACATATGGTATATACTCATTTAGAAGTGGATATTAGCCATATAATATAGGATAAACATACTAAAATCTGTAACTCTAAAGAGGTTAAACAACAGGGAGGACCCTAGGGAAGATGCTGAACCCCCATTCAGAAGGGAAAGAGGATAGACATCGGAAGTAAGAGAAGACAAGGAACAGGACAGAAGCCTTCCACAGGGGGCTTCTGAAAGAATTCCCATCAGGGTATCGAAGGAGATACTGAGACTCATAGCCAAACTTTGGACATAGTGCAGGAAACCTTATGGAAGAACAGAGAGATAGAAAAACCTGGAGGGAACAGGAAATCCACAAGGAGAAAAACCAAGTCAAAATACCTGAGTCCAGGGAGCCCTGTAGAGACAGATATTCCAACTAAGAACCTTGCATGGAGAGGACCTTGACCCCCTACTCAGATGAAGCACATAGACTGCTCAGTTTCCAAGTGGGTTCCCTAGTTAGTGGTTCAGGGGCTGTCTCTGACATGAACTCAGTGGCTGGCTCTCTGATCACCTCTCCATGGGGTGTGAAGCCTTGCCAGGCCAAGAGGAAGATGATGCAGCTAGCCTTGATGAGACCTGATAGGCTAGGGTCAGGTAGAATGGGAAGAGGTCCTCCCCTATCAGTGGACTAGGAAAGGGGGATAAAGGGAAAAGGGGAAAGGTGGGTGTGATTAGGAGGAGAAAAGGGAGGGAGTTAGAGCATTGATACAAAGTGATTGAATTATAATTAATTAATTAATTAACTAACTAACTAACTAAAAATAGATGTGGGAAGATCCAACCTGCTTTGAGAATTACCATTCCCTAGGCAGGAGTCCTGAACAGTATAGGGATAGGGTAAGTAAGGAGCATTCATTAGCATTCATTTCTTTTTGCTCTTGATTGTAGATGTAATGCAACTGCTCCTCAGACTTCCTGCAATAATGATAGACTATAGTGAGTGAAGCTAAACCCTCTTGCTTAAGTCTTTTTTGTCAGTCTATTTTATCACAGCAGCAGAACTGAAACTAGGAAAGGATTTAACGATTTTTGGACAGCTGTAATATCTGAATATGGCACCATGAAAGGAACTAACACATTTTGTTTTATTTGAATATTATGATAATGCCTTTGACATTGTTTGCAACTCTGGAAAATTTACCATAGTAAAATATTTCCATATCAATTTAAAAATAGTAATTCTATGGTTTTTTTGTACATGGCAGTAGTCGAGAGATTCTCATGAACTATGATGAAAAGTTACGCAGAAAAAACAAAGATGGCAGTTTAGGTAAGGCTAATGATAATGATAAGTAAGTTTTAAATTCAGCATGTACCCCATGTAAACCAACACTTTAATTACTTGTTTTCTAAGCATATACAGTTGAAACTGCTTCACATATTTTAATTTCTTTAACTTAGGAAATAGCACTCACATTCTATTTTTGTGACTTTTAGTTATTGCTCATTAGAGGTTGTCTCTTGTTATGATGTAGAGTCATAGTGACCTTAATGAAAAAAAAAATCCTTTTTTTTTTTTTTTTTGTCTATACTGAGACATGAGGCAGCTATCCCATACTGGCTTCTACCTTACTGTGCAGCTGAGGTAGCTTGGAAATCCTGATCTGAGCTGCCCGGATTTCTCAGCTGTTGAAGTTAGAGGCATGCAGCACATAGTAGCTTTCTTTATTAAAATCAGTAACTTCTTCTGGAAATAGAGACTGAATCCTGAAGCTCATGTTTTTAAAGCCATCATCTGTGGAGCTCCTTCCCCCCTTTCGTTTTGATCATCAATATAACATATGATGGCAAATACATTAGAAAAGTTATATTTTCATTAAGTGAAAATTGCTATTTCCACTTAATAGAAAAGGTTGGAAGAAATTACACTGTAATTACTTACATCACTGTTTAGCCTGCTGTCTTCAGTTCAGCTATCATGTCTAACAAGCTCAGGAGGTTGCTCAGTTTAAAAGCACATAGCTAAAAGATTTTCTAGAAGCTTCTTGCTCCTTTTTCATTCTTTTAAGATTAAACTTCTCTGTATTTGATATAGCTCAGGGCTGGTAAATCCTTAAGGGTCCAATCAGGAGGTGGTTCTTTCTGTTGCAGGAACTCTATCAGATGACTTTGCATCTCATTTGCACCAGATAAAAGAACAAGGAAGTAGCCTCCACAGAAAGAATTCTTTAGCACTGTTTTGTGGAAGCTGATGGCTTGTACTGAGCTTAATTTGCATCTTGAAAGTCTTTGCAAAGCCCCTTGGTCTTGGTCTAGCTCCATGATTTGCCTTGTTGCAAAATGCAGTGTTGATAAGTTAAGTTTTCTTAAGAGAATATTTATCTTAAAGTAAAACTGATAATGAATATTTGATGCAATTCTTCATGTGATAACAAAACAAACTCACTTAAACTTGTTACTAATATGAGACTGCACGTCTCTTCTGCTGTTTATTCAACAGTGTCAGCTCATGATAGCTTTTTAAGTCAGCCTCCTAGTATCAAGTTACCATTTATATCATTGTACATAGCATTTTAGCTTTTGGTGTCAAATTTTTGTAAATTTTAGCATTTTTCTTTGGGTGTGGTAAATATGAAACAAGAAGGAGATTTTTCTAGTACATTTATTTTTCAGTTAGCAAAATAATTAGCACCTGTCACAGGCTATTCTTAAGACATGGTCTGAAAGGAATGTTTCCTAATAAACCTTTAGAGTCATCATTTTTAATATTTTAGATTTTTCAATTGTTCTATTTGAAATACATTTCTTTTTCTTAAATAGAATACAAGAATTCTGAGGACAATTTGCTACCCAAGTAAGATTCATATAATTATAAAAGTTATGTTTCCTAATTATGGAATGTATAGATGAAAAAAATGTGTGCAGTATTCTACTCTGTAGGAGCCTCAATATTTATGTCTGTCAATAGGTATTTCTTATAATTATCATAGTAAATGTTCACTTTTTCCTATTATATTTCCCATTATAATTACTTTTTGTTATTTTTCTAATTGCACAGTTGTGATTCAGAATAATGCTTCCATGGTTTGACTATCTGGCTGTCTTGGTTCCAGTTGTAGTCCCTTTCTCATTAGCATAGATTGACAGGAGCCCATGAAGCCTTCGAACCTTTATAAGATGCATATCAGAACAAGTTTGAAAGTAAAATTTATGTTTAATGAAAATGTTTTACAATGTTTTCTGTTCTGCTCTTTTTGGAAAAGGCATTCCCAATGATCACATACACATTTACTTAGTTTTCTTTTTTTCTTTCTTATTTTCTTTCTTTTTCTTTCTTTCATTATTAAAATTAACTTTAAAGCATTTAAGATGTTTCAAGGATACCTCACTCATGGTGGTCTTTTCTAGATCCCACCATTTGCCTGCAAGTTTCACGATTTCCTTGTTTTTAATTGCTTAGTAGTATTCCATTGTGTAAATGTAACAGTTTATCCATTCCTCCATTGAGGGACATCTAGGTTGTTTCCAGGTTCTGGCTATTATGAATAAAGCTGGGTATATATTCACTTGTAAGTGGATACTAGACCTATAAGATAGGGTAAACATACTAAAATCTGTACACCTAAAGAAGCTAAACAAGAAGGAGATCCCTGGGTAAGATTATCAATCCTCACTTAGAAAGACAAATGGGATGGATATTGGAAGTAGGAAAAAACAAGAAACAGGACAGGAGCCTATTGCAGAGGGCCTCTGAAAGACTCTACCTAGCAGTGTATCAAAAAAGATGCTGAGACTCATAACCAAACCTTGGGCAGAGTGCAGGGAATCACATGAAAGAAACCGGAGTTAGCAAGACCTGGAGAGGACAAGAGCTCCACAAGGACCAAATATATCTGGGCACAGGAGTCTTTTCTGAGACTGATTCTCTAACCAAGGACCATGCATAGATATAACCTAGATCCCCTGCTCAGAGGTAGCCCATGGCAGCTCAGAATCCAAGTGGGTTTTCCTAGTAAGGGGAACAGGGACTGTCTCTGACGTGAACTCAGTGGCTGGCTCTTTGACATCCCCTCCACCCCACCTGAGGGAGGAGCAGCCTTGCTAGGCCATAGAAGAAGACATTGCAGCCAGTCCTGATGAGACCTGAAAAACTAGGGTCAGATGGAAGGGAAGGGAAGGATGACCTCCTCTATCAGTGGACTTAGAGAGAGGCAGCGAAGAGATGAGGTAGGGAGCGTGGGACTGGGAGGGAATGAAGAAGGGGGTTACAGCTGGGATACAAAGTAAATCAACTGTAATTAATATAAAAATTAAAAAAGAATAAGTAACAACAATGACAACAAAGATGTTTCAAGGAACTCCTTATACTATTTTAGCTTTTTCCATACTTGGTTTTTAAGCAAAACAACATAATTTGCATGCTTTGGGTGAAAAGCTTAGGTTTTGAAGCAGGGTTTACTTTGGGTTAAAGTAGCATACGTTCTGTTAGCCAGTGAACAGGTGATGAATTCTGAATTCAGTTTAGGCAGTTTGTGAAGTCAAGTTTGTCTAAGGCCCAGCTAGCATATCTGTTGTCACTATTCATATTGGCTCTTTCATAAAGTGGAAGAGCAGAGGCAAAGAGGAAACTGGAAGTTATGATTATGAAAGGTAATTTAATATGAAGGTTTTTACATGTTTTTCTAAAGAATTTCATTCTCCTATTTTTATTGTGAATTTGCTCTGTAGGCACCCCAAAGATCCTACTTCTGTTTCCACCTTGCCTAAATCAAATCAGAATGACTGTGATCTTGATGACAAGGTAAAGTTTTACTTCTTAAACTTAATATGCTTGTACAGAAATGTGTTTCTCTGGTGTTTACACTTGAAATTTTACAGTGTTCTACCAGTGATAATTTTGTTGACAATAGGCCATAGTCAGTGGGTGAGAAAAGACATTTTCTCAAGACTATGAGTAGTAACTAATTTAATATTTCTTCAGTTCGATAAACAGCAGAGATCATGCAACTAGTGGTGAAAGTAAGGGGGTGAAATATACAGTTTAAGAGAATTGTATTAGAAATAGAATTTCTACAGCAAATGAGTTTTAAAATATGGTCAATGATATTTGGATAAATGTCACTTACTGTGACTTATGACATCATATAATATTAGAATCACAGTGAAGAAAACATTCTCACCAGAGGAAACAGAATCGTTCATTGAAGATGGATATCTGCTTATTAAAACATCTCCAGCAAGATGGATAGCTTAAGTCTTGTATAGCAAGCTATTTACCTGAGCATTCATGTTCTTTTATAGTAGTTGTAGACTTTAGTTTGCATTATTTCATGCCCTTTTGTGGGGGTAGACCTTGAATACAGGTTGTAATATACATATAGGAATTGTTCTTCTGTCCATCTGCAGGACCAACACCCACAATAAGAGCTGATTTCTAGTACGTACCAATTCCCATCATCAGTTTGCTATTTTAAATTTAAAAAACACTCTCATCAAGATCTTAGCCATATATCTTCTTCCCGATGTGGATACTGGATAAAAATTAAAAAAAACAAGTCAACCATATTTTTAAAAGATTAGTTCAAAAATGATTTGGGAGGGTACCGATAGCTTAATATGTTCACAATAGAATTTTTCTTTAATCATGAAGCAATATTTTACATGGCATAATTAGGGAAAAGAATTACTATTATGCTATTTATAGGTTTATAAAAAACTTGCATTAACATTAAAACATTTTTATCATTATCATTTATTGCAGTTTATTCAATTTGTATCCCTGTTGTGGCCCCCTCCCTCATTTCCTCCCAATTTCATTTTTTCTTCCTCTTCTCCCCATATGCCACTCCCATAGTCCACTAATAGGAGAGGTCCTCCTCTGCGTCCACTTGATCCTAGCCTATCAGGTCTCATCAGGACTGGTTGCATTGTCTGCCTCTGTGGCCTGGCAAGGCTGCACACCAAGGGGAGGTGATCAGAGAGCCTATCAGTGAGTTCATGCCAGAAAAAAACCCTGCTCCTCTTATTAGGGACCCCACTTAGATACTGAGTCTCTGGGCTACATCTGCACCAGGGTTGTATGTCCTCTCCATGCATTGTCCTTGGTTGGGGTATCAGTCTCTTTAGGGTCCCCAGGGCTCAATGTTTCTGGCTTTATTATCTCCTCCAGGTCTTTCTATCTACCCCTTCTCTCATAGGATTCCGTGCACTCTGCCCAAAGTTTGGCTATGAGTCTCAGCCTCTACTTCAATACCTCTAGCACAGAGGAAGACAGTACAAACAGTCCTGATGAGACCTGATAGGCTAGGGTCAAACAGAAGGGGAGGAGTAGACTTGTGGAGGAGCATAGGGGGAGTAGAGAGAGGGAGGGTGGGTTTGGGAGGAGATGAGAGAGGGGGCCATAGCTGGGATGCAAAATGAATAAATTGTAATAAATGATAATAATAATTAAAGAAAAATAAAATAAATAAATGTGATTTAAAAAAGCAAATTTGGAACATATTCCAGATAAAGGGAAATAATATAATTTGTAAAAGCATTGTTAGGTTTTGATTGCCAAATAGTAGAGAGGGAAAATCTGAGGAAAGATACCATTTTTATTGTGGGTATTTAAAGAGGAATCATTTTAAAAATTGAATACTCATTTTCAATGTGGAGTATAAGAATAGGGAAATCTAAGATTAATTTCTTTTATATTTTTAATTATTTTATTTTTATTAATTACAGTTTATTCACTTTGTATCCCCCTGTACCAACCTCCCTCCTCTCCTTTCAACCCCACCCCCCCTCCCTTGCTCTTCTCCACCCGTGCCCCTCCCCCAGGCCATTGATAAGGGAAGTCTTCCCCCCCTTTCCTCTGATCTTAGTATCAGGTCTCATCAGGACTGGCTGCATTGTCTTCCTCTATGGCCTGGTAGGGCTGCTCCCCCATCAGGGTGAGGTGATCTCAGAGCAGGCCAATCAGTTCCTGTCTGAGACAGTCTCTGTCCCTATTACTATGGAACCCACTTGGACACTGAACTGCCATGGGCTACCTCTGTGCAGGGGTTTCAGGCCATCTCTATGAGTGGTCCTTGGCTGGAGTATCAGTTTCAGAAAAGACCCCTGTGCCCAGACTTTTAGGATCTGTAGCTGTCCTTGTGGAACGCCTGTCCTCTCCAGGTCTTGCTATCTCCCACTTCTTTCATAAGATTCCCTGCACTCTGCCCAAAGTTTGGCTATGAGTCTCAACATCTGCCTTCATACCCTGCAGGGTAGAGTCTTTCAGAGGCCCTCTGTGGTAAGCTCTTGTCCTGTTCCCTGTTTTCTCCCTCTTCTGATGTCCAGTCTCTTTGCCTTTCTAAATGGGGATTGAGCGTCTTAGCCAGAGTCCTCCTTGATTAGCCTCCTTAAGTGTATAGACTTTAGTATGTTTATCCTATATTATATACCTAATATCCACTTATGAGTGAGTATACACCCTGTGTGTCTTTCTGCTTCTGGGTTACCTCACTCAGGATGATCTTTTCCAGTTCCCACCATTTACCCGCAAATTTCATGATTTCCTTGTTTTTTTATTGCTGAGTAATATTCCATTTTGTAGATGTACCACAATTTCTGTATCCATTCCTCAACTGAGGGGCATCTGGGCTGTTTCCAGCTTCTGGTTAATACAAATAAAACTGCTGCAAACATAGTTGAGCAGATGTCTTTGTTTTATACTTGAGTGTCTTTTAGATATATGCCTAGGAGTGTTATAGTTGGATCTTGAGGAAGCACTATTCCCAATTGTCTGAGAAAGCGCCAGATTGATTTCCAAAGTGGTTGTACAAGTTTACATTCCCACTAGCAATGGAAGAGGGTTCCCCTTTCTCCACATCCTCTCTAGCATGTGTTGTCACTTGAGTTATTAATTTTAGCCATTCTGATGGGTGTAAGGTGAAATCTCAGGTTCATTTTGATTTGCCTTTCCATGATGACTAAGGACATTGAGCATTTAAGTGTTTCTCTGCTTCAATATTCCTTTGTTGAGAATTCTGTTTAGCTTTGTACCCTCATTTTTAATTGGATTACTTTATTTGTTGGTGTTTAACTTCTTGAGTTCTTTATATATAGTGGATATTAGTCCTCTGTCAGATATAGGGTTGGTGAAGATCCTTTCCCAATTTGTAGGTAGACAGTGTCTTTTGCTTTACAGAAGCTTTTCAGTTTCATGAGGTCCCATTTATTGATTGTTGCTCTTAGAGCCTGTGCTGTTGGTGTACTATTCAGGAAGTTGTCTTCTGTGCCAATGAGTTTTCTTAATTTCTTTTATGAAATATTGAAAGTAAGCAGATTGTCTATGAACATGTCTATTATAAGCTTCCATGTTTGTTTCACACAGTGGAGAAAGACTTAATCTAGAGAACATGCATAAGGTTTGCTGTTAAAATATTTGCTTTTAGGGACATCCTTTTTTGTTTTATGCCTGGTTATTTTTTTAATGAAAATGTCACATACCTTTAAATTAATAAGAAAGCATTAATTACTTTATTGTTTGGTATCAATTTTAGCTGGATACTTCCAAGTATGCTCTCACTAAATATCCTAGTAACTTATCTGGGACTAGAGATCAAAGAGAGAAAAATGAACTGAATGGAACAGTAGATGGTAAGAACTACATTCTATAAAAATGCTATGTGACAGAATGTTTCTTTATATCATGAGGACTGATGAAATTTAAGAGCTGAAGAGTTTTTCTTTTAATGGATAACAGTGAAAAGAGGAAGTGAAATGCCTACAGTTGCATCTCTCAGCAACCAACCTTTAACAATGGGCAACCATAGATTGCCCGTGTAACCACAGATGTTTAACCATGGTTACCAGTTCATGGCATTCTCATACGCAAAGGCTCTTGGGAAATAAAGAATAAATGAATACAAGGGATGAGTAACATAAAGGCAGAGAGAACAAAGGAAAAAATAAAGAAAATGGATAAAGATTTTATTGTACACAGTGTAAAAGAAAAGGAGCAATTGACTAAGAATATGAAAAACTAGAAACCTGTTTTCATGTAGCAGTTGAGAGGTAAGAAAAAACTTCTCACTCTTCATCATATCACTGTTGCAAAAAGAATCATGAATGTCTGATGAACTCTATTGTACAGAGGTGGGTTTACTTTATTATAGATAAATATAAGCATGATGTGCTTAGTTACACGTTGTGGTATAAAATGTCTGAGAAGTTGCTGTTACAGGATGATAAAAGATAAAGTAATAGGCTTTCACAAGAAGAAAGAATAGTGTTAGTTATAGAAGGTTCAAGAAGTCATCACCAGACATGATAAGAACTTCAGGTCAGATGTCAAACATAAGCTGAGGCAGAGAGATACTAAAGAAGACATCATAAAAACCAGTATTTCTCAAAGATATAAAAATTTTTGGTCAGTCTTAAAAAAACAAACACTATTGTTAAGTTTGCCAAAAACTCTGTATTTACAATACTTTCTCAGTCAATAACAATCAGCTACATTCTGTATATCCCCATTATACTTATTTTTAGGTAAACATAGAGAGAGGGTTCTTAGGTTATTACTTACGATGCAATGCTCTCAAGTGAAAGAGTACATTTGCTTTTATGTGTAAGCATGAAAGTAGAAGTCATTTAAAAAGAGGGAAGAAGCAGAAATAGAAACATTATAAGATGCTAAAGGTAATTTATGGCAGGAAGAGACCATGAGATAGAATGTGCAGCAATGTAAATTTGAGTTTAGACATGGGGTCACAGTCTGCAGTGACATCCAATTTCCCAATGAGGTTATTGCTAGTGTGAAAATGCTTTATTACTCACATGATACAATAATGCAATTTTGGAAATAGAAGATACTTAATTTCAACTAATTTACTTACACTGAAATTATGCCTTATAGTAAATGTTTTACTTGGTTTACATGTATAAAGGCTTCATTTCTTCCTTGAAAAGTCATTTTAAAACTTTGGCAATCATGCTTAAAATGTTTATCTGCATTAACTTGCAATTTAGGTTCATATACGTCCTAAAAATGCTTCCTAAAATTTTTAAAATGTGGTTTATAAGACATAATAAATTCATAACAATAATTTGCATTCATGCTCAAACGGGGATATCTCTATGAATGCTCATTATATACATTAGTATGTAAGTTGATTGTCCAGAGCAGTTTTCTTGATAAGTGATTTATGGTTGTCTGAATAATTCTACTGGGTTTATGTTACCTGGATCACATGACAAACTATGCTAAATTGTTGTAGTCTTCTAGCTTCACCTATGACAAATTTGTATCGACATTACATATATAAATAAATATATATAATGTCTTATATATTACATAATTACTATTAGCCTTAATAACTGAAATATATATCATCTTGGAGTCTTACTTTAGAAACCTTCAACTTTAATCTATGATCTTACTTTTTTAATTGGATCCCAAACATATTTCCTTCCTAACTGTACCAAAATAGAACAAACAAAAGCAAAATTTAGAAACCTCAAATTGTAAGTTATCATTTCTGGAGCTACAGATTCTGCTTGACTTAGTGGTCAATGGTATGGTGAAATATGATTGATTGTGTGTCTCTTTGATATTTTAGACTCCTCTGAAAAACAACTCATGTCAAAGGTAATAGCATACAATTTATATCATTAGTTCATACTGTATGAAAAGAGACATTATTAATTACCATTTCTAACACCACACAGCCTGCCATTGAAAAAGTAGATTCTGTTGCATATGAAGAATCAGGATCAAATCAGGAGGAGTCAACACAGGCAGGTAAACCATGGAGTATTGGAGTCTGTGCAAAAGTACTTCACTGTAACTTGAAATGTTTACAATACTTACAATACTACAGTCTCATTGATGACTTTTGTATTAATGCAAGGGTTTTGGCTATTTTGATGTGCAGTTCTTGTGTATCACCTGCCTGTGGTTCTACTAAACTAATAGCAATTCTCCTGATAAATTAACAATTTCTAGTAACATCCTAGTATCATTAAAACCTTTTTATTCTCTCATTACTTACATGTCAGGCTCTCATAATTTTCTGTCCTGCATTTGCCTAAACTTAACATTAATTCTTAAATTATATATGTGTTTAGGAAAAGCAACCATAAATATTTACACTATACCTAGTCTTAGAGTAATACATCTGACTAAGTACTAGTAATTCTAGTATCGAATCAGGAGAATGGTCCGTCTATACATGGATCATTTGAATGTTACTGCCAGTGTGGGAGTGAGAAGGAGAGAGATTATTGAATAGATTGTATTTCTAGAAGAAATTTTGATACAGAAGCAATCAGGTTAAATAGAAAAAAGATCTTTTATCTTACGTAAGGAAAAGATTAATCCAGAAAGACCACACATTACAGTCAGTCTTGAGTGAGGACACTTCTGTGATAGTGAATTCAAGATTTCCACATGTGAGAAACAGTAAAGATAGATAAATAATTCAATTACTAGTTCTTTATGTAAAGGGAATGCTTGGCAAATGGGGTAGTTCTAACCTTATGCATTATCTATTTGTGTGCAGTATGAAGCTGTACCTAGTTATGTGTTTGAAAATTTTTAAGGTTTGCTCTTAACTACATCTAAATTTAAGGATAAATTTTTGAGATGTATGTATGTTTTGAAAATTGTGCCATCTACTGCCTGTGTAAGTCAACTACTGAATATTTAGATGATGAGAAATAATTTAAGGAAAACAAATATACAGCACTTAATTGGAACAATTCTTTGAAAATTGCATTAATTTTAAAAGAACATAATATTTTCAAAATATGTATTGTTATATAGACAATATATATATATATTCAGCTCTTCATAGCTTAACTAAATAATAAATATATTTACCAACAGAATCAGACATATTTACCACTGAATCGCTGGAAGAAAAGGTCTCAGATGACAGTGAAAATATTCAGCCATTGGTATGAGGGTATTTCAGTTCTTTTGTTCTTGTTTAATTGCATAGCATGAGCAATAAGGAGGTATTTTGTTTTTGCCTGTCTCTTCTAATCTTAGTTGTTAAAACTTAAAAAAATTTAAACAATTATAAAACTTAGAATATTATTAAGATCTATACTAGTTTAGAGTTAAATTTTTATCTTTAGACTGTGTCAAAAATTATTCCAAATGTAGTCTCTGTTATTTCCAGTGTATCATTCCAGTAAAATAAAAAATGTAAGATCCAATTTTAGCTTAATGACTGAATAGCTGCAATTGTGAACAAGGCAACTGCATTTTTCTTTTTTTTATGATAAAGGATCACGTTTCTCATTCAAGTCTGTGGTTCCTTATTATGAACATCAATGCTAATTTTTCTTTCTTTTTTCTTTTTTATTATTTTTCCTTTTTATTTATTTTTATATAAAAGTTTATTTACTTTGTATCCTAGCTGTAGCCCCCTTCCTCATCCCCTTCCAGTCCTACCTTCCTTCCTTTTTCTCCTCCCATGTCCCTCCCACAGTCCACTGATGGGGAGGTTCTCCCCTCCCATTTGACCCTAGCCTATCAGGTCTCATCAGAACATCAGAAGAGGGATAAAACCGAGGACAGGACACAGGGCCTCTGAAAGACTCTACCCAGCAGGGTTATTAAAGCAGATGCTGAGACTCATAGTCAAACTTTGAGTAGAGTGCAGGATCTTATAAAAGAATGGGGAGATAGAAAGACCTGGAGGGAACAGGAACTCCAAAAGGAGAGCAACAGAACCAAAAAAACCTGGGCCTAGGGGTGTTTTCTGAGACTGGTAGTCCAACCAAGGACCGTACATGGAGATAACCTACAACCACTGCATAGAGTAGCCCATGGCAGCTCAGTGTCCAAATGGGTTTCCTAGTAAGGGGAACAGGGACTGTCTCTGACATAAACTCAGTGGCTGGCTCTTTGACCACCTCCCCCTGAGATGGGGGCAGCCTTACAAGGCCACAGAGGAAGACAATGCTAATTTTTATTTATATATTGCATCTATAGTGTCTTCATTCTTTTTATAGAGGGAAATAATAGAATTGCATAATCAATCCTAGTACATTTTTGCAAAATTTTCTGACACTAGAGGGCTTTTGGTGTTTGAGTGCCTCCCAAAAGCTGTGATTTATTAATCTTTTTATCAGTTCTACTAGATTTGAACACCCCTTTGGAGACTTATGGTTGACTTTTCTGAGTGGGTGTTCTTTGGGAGGACTGAGTATGTAATGTAAAACCAGAATGAACATCACAAGCATCAACCCAGAGGTTGTCACTACAGAAAAAGGAAAAGGAGAAAGCAACCTGAGCACCAGCATTCCTTTTTCACTGTTTTGTTTTCATTTGTTTGAAACAAGATTTCTCTACGTATGTCTGGTCCTGGAACTTATTCTGTTGACCAGCCTGGCCTAAAACTCAGAGATCTCCTTGCTCCTGCCTCCTGAGTGCTGCAAATAAAGACATGCATCACCAGGAAGAGAATTGTTTCTGTCATTGGATGTCATGTAAATGCTTAATGCTACATTCTATAAGTAAAATTAAATGTGCCCAAACATGAACTACAGACCGCTTTTGGGAAATCCTATTTAGAACAGCTATACTTGTGGATATATGTAGTTCCTTTGGCCTTCAATGACCAAATATTTTAATCAGTACATTTGCGATGATAATAAGAAGAGTTGATGGAAGTAGAACATTTCACATTCTATTTTAACATATTTTCCTTTTCAACACATTTTTTCTTGTAACATTCCAATTTAATTGCTTTTAAAATTGGAAAATCTTATTCTGAAGTAAATGGTAAGTGGGAAACTCATGAGTGATACACATTTTAACCAGTGTCCCTGATCATCTTCCACAGAGAGGAGAGGGTGTTTCATCTAGGAAAACTTATAAAAGAAGAAAAAAAAATACAGAAAGAAAAATTAAAGGTAGGAATTTTAAAATGTTATAAAAATCATGCCTGTGAAAGGATACTGATTTAAAACAAAGGCTAAGGCATTCGTATTGTACGGGTCCAAGATTTTAACAGTTAGATGATTATATAACACTACTGAATTGAAATGAGGCAAGTGGTCAAATATCCTATAAATAATAAACATGGAAAAAGAAGCTTACATATTGATAGGATAATTTGAATAGTATAAGCTTAACAAGGAAAGTAAAGTTCACTGGGAAAACTTGTCAGGCATGAGCAGAAGACTTTAGGTGGCTTTATATCTCAGCACTGAGCAACATGGATTTTGGACCCAAGAGAAGCTGGTATAATTAGGTAAACTGTAGCTGATCAATTCTCTTAATAATTTCAAGCATCAAAGAAATAGAAACATGTAAGATTGATTTTAGGCAGATACATGAAAGTAACTTGAAAAACATATCAATATTAACTTGGTTGACTAATATGGTTATTTAGTGAATGCTTTTAGAACTAACATGATGTACCACAACAATGCAGCCTCAGAAATAAAGCACATTAGAGTTCATTCTTTGAATAAAAAAATGTAAATTGTAACATGTAGCATTGATTTCATACACTCCAAGTTCATGATATATCAAAGTGAATAACCAGCATACATTTTATTATTTATTTCTTATTTTATGTGCACTGGTGTTTTGCCTGCAAGTGTGTCTGTATGAGGGTGAAAGATCCAGTGTAACTGAATTTACCAACAGTTGTGGGCTGGCATGTAGGTGCTGGGAATTGAATCCAGCTCCTCTGAAAGAGCAGCCAGTGCTCTTAACCAGTGAGCCATCTCTTGAGCCCCTCAGCTTATATTTTTTCCTTTTTTAATTAAATTTTTAAATATTAGTTACAGTTTATTAACTTAATATCCCAGCTGTATTCCACTCCCTCATTCCTTCCCAATCCCACTCTCCCTCCCTCATCTACTCCCCGCCCCTTTCCAAGTCCATTGATAGGGGAAGACCGCCTCCCCTTTCATTTGACCCTGGCTTATCAGGTCTCTTAAGGACTGGCTGCCAAGTCCTCTGTGGCCTGGCAGGGTTGCTCCTCCCTGGGAGAGGGGGGAGGTCAAAGAGCCTGCTATTGAGTTCATGTCAGAGATAGTCCCGGTTCCCCTTAATAGGCTGCCCATTTGGATACTGAGCTACCATGGGCAGAGGTTCTAGATTGTATCCATTCATGGTCCTTGTTTGGAGAAACAGTCTCATAAAAGACCCCTGTGCCCACATATATTTTGTCCTTGTGGAGCTCCTGTCCTCTCCAGGTCTTACTAACTCCCCCTTCTTTCTTATGATTCCCTGCACTCTGCCAAAGGTTTGGTTATGCGTCTTAATATCTGCTTTGATACACTGGTAGGTAGAGTCTTTCAGAGGCCCTCTGTGGTAGGCTCCTGTCCTGTTACTTGTTTTCTCCTACATCCAATGTCTATCCCATTTGTCTTCCTAAGTGAGGATTGATCATCTTACCACAGGTCCTCTTTTCTGTTTATCTTCTTTAGGTGTATAGATTTCAGTATGTTTATCCTATCTTATAGGTCTATATAAGTGAGTATATACCATGTGTGTCTGTCTGCTTTTGGAATACCTCACTCAGGATGATCATTTCTAGGTCCCACCATTTGCCTGCAAATTTCATGATTTCCTCATTTTTAATTGCTGAGTAGTAGTCCATTGTGTAAAAGTACCACAATTTCTGTATCCATTCCTGGGTTGTTTCCAGGTTCTGGCTATTACAAATAAAGCTGCTATGAACATGGTTGAACAAATGTCCTTGTTGTGTACTTGAGGAACTTTTGGATATATGCCCAGGAGTGGTAT
>CM053748.1:23134553-23158266 GCA_028658305.1 Pachyuromys duprasi
TGGGGTTGGATGGAAGGGAAGGAGGTCCTCCCCTGTTGGTGGACTTGGAGAGGGCAGGGAGGAGGGAGATGAGGGAGGGAGTGGGAGGGTAGGAGGGAATGAGGGAGGGGGTTACGCCTGGAATTCAAAGTACCTAACCTGTGACTGAGATTAAAAAAAAAAAAAAAAGACTCTCTGTGCTCTACCCAAAGGTTGGCCATGAGTCTTAGCATCTGCTTCAATCCCTGTTGGGTGGATCCTTTCAGAGAACCTTCTATAGTAGGTTCCCATCCTGTTTGCTCTCTTCCACTGCTTCTAGTATCTATCCTGTTTGCCACTCTGAATGATAGTTTGGCATAGTCCCTAGGGTCCTCCTCAGTGTTTAGCTTCTTAAGGTCTGTAGATGGCTATCTTATATTCTATGGCTAATATCCGCTTATAAGTGAGTGTATACCATGCCTGTCTTTCTGTTTCTGGATTACCTCACTCTGGATGATCTCTTCTAATTCCATCCATTTGCCTGAAAATTCCATGATTTCCTTGTTTTAAAAACTGAGCAGTATTCCACTGTGTAGAGTTACCACAATTTCTATGGTCATACCACCATGAATGCGCTCGATCTCATCTGATCTTGGAAGCTAAGCACGGTCAGGCCTGGTTAGTACTTGGATGGGAGATCTCACAGGCTTTTATGAGAAAGAATGAGGTAAAGTGCAGTCAATCAATTCTCTTGATCAAACAGATATAACTTAAGTTGCAATGACCTTATGCAGATGCCTGAAAATACTTTGAGTATAGTAGCATTCATTTTCATTTAAGGTTGAAAAAGTTAGATAAGGTGGATATTTAGTGAATGTCTGTTATTGTTATTTTTGTAAAATTGTGTTCGTCGTTGATTTCTCTCTTAACCCTGTTATAACCAAATAATTGAGACTCTATTATATACTTTGCTTAACAAACTTCAAGGCACATGTAAATGTTGTTTTTATTTTCTCAGATGAAGGCATAAGATGAGAGCCATACCCACGTTTTGGAAATACATGGCTCCGGCTGAGCCCAGAACTTTTTATGGATTCCCAAGGCCTAGGTCTGAAAGTTGCTAGACTCTGTTACAATCTAATCTTCTGAAAGCCTTGACCTTGAAGACTTCAGCTTCCAGCCTCTGTCTGCTAACCTAGGCCTATCATGTTTTCAGCCTCTGAAGTTCTTTCTGAACGCTGGCTGGCAGCTTCAACTTAGCTGTTCTGACTCAAAACTTGTCTTCAATCTCACCAAATTGCTCTACTTGGAAAACTTCCTTTGAACTTCACAAACTGAATTGCACAAACTCAACTGTATTCAACTGAACTGCTCTAAACACTGAACTACACCAAGCTGTACTGTGTTCCCAAACTCTACTGTACTGTCTCCACGAGCTCTCTCCCTGTACCATTCTCAAGTAGCCTCTCCTTCCTGTCTGCTCCTGTGAGAGTTGGGCTTATCCTATCCCTGATTCATTCTGTCATATCTTTCTCCGATTCATCATTTTGTCTGCCCCTCAATTATACATCATTGTCTGGGATGAAAGGAGTGAACTAAGGGTGTGTCTGTATTCCATAGACCATACTGTAATTCAGGACATGTCTGCATTACAACAGGATCAGATAGACCAAGAAGGTCTTTAGATGTGAACCCTTGCCAGAGCAGTCATGTTGCTCGATTACAACTCCTTTACATATACCACAATCAATACTTGACATCTGAGAGAAAGCACCTAACTCTGTTTTTATGTCTTAGTTTATTTACTATTTAGAACTTGCAGTTTCATTCATAAAATAGTTTAAAATAAGATGGTGGGCCAAATATAAATTAACAGTATTAATAAACAGTAAAAAGTTCACTTCTTTACTGTGCAAACTTAATTTTAGTAAAAATTTTGATTTTCAACATTGCAAACAAATTAAACTACTTCTGAACTTACTATGAATATGTGACTGGCATTCTGTATACACTGTACTGATTTTATCCATTTTGCTTTTTAGCTCAAGTTTGGATGTACCCTAACTTGAAGGTAATTATTTCTGCATGTTAATTTTTAATTTTCAATTATGTTTTGTCTAAAGTATGCAAAATCATAATATCCTGCTTTTAAATCAACCCAGTCTTCCTTCGAGGAGAAAATACCCAATCTCAATGAAGCAAAAAACGTGACTGAGTTGCAAAATTTTGTAATAGGTAAATTTTATGTATTTGTTTGTTTGTTATTTTCTTAATTAAGTCTACATCCGCATTATAGCCCTATACCTCCTCCCTCCCAGTTCTACCTTCCCTCCCTCTTCTCACCCACTTCCCTTTTCTGAGGAAAAGGGGAGCTCGTCTCCCATCCAGCCCAGCTCATCAAGTTGCATCAGTACTGAGCATGTCCTCTTCCCCTTTGGCCTGGCAAGGCAGTTCACCAGAGGAAAGTGACCAAAAAGCTGACAAGTGAGTCCATGTCCAATATAGTCCCTACATTCCTTACTGAAAGACCCACATGAAGCCTAAGCTGCCTATCTGCTATATCTTTGTAGTGTTCTAGGTCAAGTTCCTGTATAATCCTTGGTTGATGCTTCCACCTCAGAAAACCCCTCTGGGCCCTGGTTAGTTGCCTCCTTTTATGGAGTTCCCATCACCTCCAGGTCCTTTTCTCTTTCCTCCCACTTTTCCACATGATGCCCTAAGCATCATCCAATGTTTGGTAAGTCTTGGCATCTGTATTGAGGTACTTCTGGGTAGAAGTACTTTCTCTCAGAGGACAACTCAGTCAGGCACCTGTCTACAAGTTTAGCAGAGTATGATTCATAGTGTCAGGGGTTGGCACTTGCCAGTAGGATAGATCTTTGGTTAAGCCAGGCATAGGTTAGGCATTCCCTCAATCTTTGCTCTATCTCCTTTATGTTTATCCCTGTACATCTTGTAGACAGGGTAAATTTTGGGTCAAAGTTTTGGTGGGTGGGTTGGTGTTCCCCTCCCTCCACTAGAAAACTAGTCTAGCTAGTGGGTGTCCTCTTCAGTCTCTACGACCTTTGCTACTAGGAGCCTCTGCTTGAGTACCCTTCATATCTTCCCAGGAGTCTACCCTGACTTAGGTCTCCAGCTTGTCATAGTGATCTCTTGACTCTCAGTTTCTCTGCTCTCTATAAGCCTTCAGTCCTCTCCTTCTCTTTCTCCCTCGGTCTGATATCCCCCCTCTTAACTCCCTGCGACCCCTCTCTTACCTTATTCCTTCTCTTCAGACACTACCTCTGTCTATTCTATCTCCCATTCTGAGCGATAGTTGTGCATATTCCCTGGGATCTTCTGTGTTACTTATCTTCTTTGGGTCTGTGCTTTGTAGTATATTTATCCTGTACCACATGGCAAAAATCCACTTTTAAGTGAGTGCATACCATGTTTATCTTTCTGGGTCTTCATTACAAAATAGGTGAATTTTAAAGTATAAGTCATTTTGAACAAAATACTTGAGATACTTGCATTCTTCCGTATCTTGGATGTTTTTTTTTTCCCAACCATATTGATGATGTCACAAAATAAGGGAAAGGTCAATGCTGTCATATAACTTCTTCAGAAGGAAAAAAAGAGAGAGAGAACATGATAAAATTTTTATGTGAGTTCCAGCATCAAGGCTTCTATTTACTGCTTCATAACCATGTTTACCAGCTCTATATTGAACGGTTTGCAGAGGTGACCTGTGACACTTCTATGATCCGTCAGTCTCAAGACTGCTTGGTGTAAACTGGGAGTCATGGTAGCTCCTATAATCTCACATACCTTGAAATCTCCAGTTAGATTTTCTCGGGATTTGATGACTAGCCAATTAACAGGGCAAGATGCTGACCCTTAAAATAAAATAAATGATCACAGTAGGTCCTCCAAAGTGGTTTTTAATCTGAGCAAAATTGAAATTGATTGAAAAAGCATATTATTCTTTATTAGTAAGTATTGTCTGAGTGCAGGTGGCATGAATTCTCTTATCAATAAGCTAATTGATAGAGAATACATAAAAATACATATATTATAATACAATATTGTGTTTACATATAATACTACAATTTGACACATAAATATGTTTACCAACAGAATCAGATTTGGAAATTAAATCTCTTGAAGAAACTCCCTCAGGTGACAGTGAAAACAAACAACCACAGGTATGAAGATAGTTCAGTTGTTTAGTTCAATACTGCGTTTTTTTGTTTTTTTTTTAATTACATAACATGGGCAATAGGACAATATATTTTAGGTTTCTTGATGCTAAATTTATTTTATTTATTTATTATTTTGAATAACAATCATTTTTTATTCTCTGAAAATTTCATACAACAGATTTTGAACGTATTTACTCCCACAGTTCCGACACCCCTCCCTATCTCTACTTCCTGTTCTTTTTATTTTTCATTTACTTCTCTTTTACAGGACATTATAGCTTACAGCAAATATCCTGCCCTTCTATCTCTTATAGTCTTTCCACGTTGTCTTCCACAATGTTCCTTCGCATTAAATTTAGAGGTTTTGTGCTGAACATAGTTATTGGGATTGAGAGTTAAATCAACAATTGTGCTCTATATTTTGACCAGTTTCAAAATATGGCATTGGAGTTCAGTTTTCTGTAATCATCTCAATCTGCTGCACAAAAAGCTTCTTTGATGGAAGTGAGTGTTACACATCTCTGTGGGCATAAGAATAAGCACTAGAGTGCAGTGAGAGATTTTACTGGTTTGGAGAAGTGGCAGTAGTAGGTTCTTCTTTAGGTTCCAACCCCTCACCAGCTGTCTCCATTCAGTGGGCCCTAGATCTCAGCTGGGGTCCTGGAGGCTAGGAGCACAGAGAAAAGGGGTTCTGTTTCTCTCAGGGGAAGCTAGAGCACTTTAGGGTGAGGCCCCAGTGTGCTAAGTAAGGATGTGTAAAAGGTTTTTCAGAGTATTACAGTTTGGCTCTTTTAGCATGAAATCGCTGGTGGCAATGGAAGCGTGGGTAATACCAAAGTGTTACAGCTCTAGGTTAAGCTGCTGTGCTGAGCATGGCAGAGGTGCAGGCCAAGGCCCATGCCTGGTCAAGCTTACAGCCAAGACACAGGGCTGTTGAGGACCAAACCCTGGGAGACCCAGGCCCAGCAGGCCTGAGGGCATGGCCACATGAATTGTGTCCTGGCAGAGGATAAATTATGAATCTCAAATGTACTTGAAGTGAGAAAGTGTGTACCTTTACTCCTGTGAAATCAAGGGCAATATAAACCCTGGACAGAGGGAGAGATTTAGAAGGTGGATGTGTTTAGTTCCATGGGGTCAGGGATACTTAATGGTCCTAACACAAGAAGGAAAATACAGCATTTAATCTATCCTGGTCAGGGGGGTAGGGGAAATTTTTAAGTACATTTTAAGGTCACTGTGGACTAAGATACTTAGCAGTGCAGAGCATTTCTAGGAATTCCTAGATGCTTGCTAAAGTAGTTTTCTTATGAGGCCTGTAATCTGCCCTGAGGGTTATGTGACTCCCTACAAGATCTGGAGTGACTCACATCAGGGGAGATTGTCAGCACCCTGCTGAGAAAAAGGAGTCAATGCTAAGAGACCCAGTGCTAATAAATGGCTAGACATAGACTACTGACTTCAACCATATCCAGCAGAGCTCCACAAGGAGTCACAGGTAGTTAGAAAATTTTGAAGTATTACGCATGGTCTCCCTCCTCCTGAACAGGCCTTAGGCAAAGTAGATGGCTGTGTTGACCCCCAGAATGAAAGTACCTCTGTCACATCTTCTAGACTATCTTGCTGTTCTGGCTCCTGTTACAGGACTTGATTCTCAGTCAGTGTAAACATATGTTTGTATATGATGAAAATCAGTATCTCTTAGGGCCAGTCTTCCTTCCACAAAGGCCTTTTGGTGTCTAAGTGCTCTGAATGGCTGTGATTATTGTTACTGTCAGTTATACTGGATTAGAGATCCCCGTGGGTATTTGCTTGGACTTGTCTGTGAGGATGTTTGCAGGGAAGAATGACTGTGTCTTGAAGAACCATGGTGAATATCATCAGTACCAGTTCACGGGCTATAAGCACAGCATGAAGAACGGAAAGGAAGAAAGCAAGTTGAACACCAGACTTCAAAAGAGAAAACTAATTACAACAAAAACAATCCAACTATTCTTCATTGGAATGAGGCAAAGCAGGACTATAGTCTCTTCAATTTACATTAAATATATCAAGACAGGATTTAGTGAAGACAAGCACTAATAGATGTATAATAGCAAATATATTTTTATTTGTATAATTAATTCAGGAAAAAGACTCTAAATTGGTATTTATGTGTAATGAAAACACTCTTTAAATATTTTAACATTGGAAACAGTATGTTTAACATACACTTAATGCAGTTAAAGATCAGTGCATCACTGAAAGTAGAGACAACTCAGTAGCAAACACAAGTCTACACAAAAATTTATAGGACACCACAGATAATTTTAGTGTAGGAGGAACTGTGGATGTTGAACTCATGATGCCACTCATAATGGGCACTGGATTTATATCTAGATAAGATGGTTAGGAGGATGTAGCATTGGAGTTCAACGATGAGATCTGTTGCATCAGAACAAAGACAAAAGTTTATCCCACGTGTTGCTCATTTGATTCCTTAGATCCTCAGACAACCAGCAACTAAAGAACAGAGTAAGCATAACACAATCACCTTTTTTATTCTCATATTTATAGGCAAGAAATGTGCCTTTAACTGCTTTTCATAGTTCAAATAGTCAACAAAGAAATGCATCTTCTCTTACTTCTAAGAACTGCTATACTTTTTGGAAGTACTTTATTACAAAAAAGGTTACATATCATAGCTAATATTTTTATCCCATTTATTAAAACAACATAAAAATTTAATCTCTCCATTCATTTAAACATCTTTTTTATTAGTAAGCATTTTAATTTATGCATATTTGTATTCAGCTGTTTGTAGAGTACCTGAAAGGCAGGTGTATTGGACCCCATGGAGGATATATACATTTGGTTATAAACCACCTGAAAATGTGCTGGAAATTGATCCAGCATCATCTGGAAGGGGAGGAAAGGCTTAGTCACTGAACTACCTCTCTTGCCTTTTAAGAGCTTTTACTTGTGTTTATTCTCAAGATGACACAGTATGAATTCTCAAACCATACCTATTTTATCTCAAGCAATTTCTGCTGTTTGATTTTTATCTTAATGTTAAATGCTATCTTTAAAAAATGGTACTTAAAATTTTATAGCAATGTATATATTTAAAAATATGTTTAAAAGAAAAAAAGTTAGTTAATCAGAGTTGATGTTTAGGAAGCTCTGCTTGGTCATATTTCTATGTTTTCTCTGGCTTTCCAGGATCAGTTGAAATATTCAGTGGACTTAAAATGATGAAGGGCAGAACTGATTTAGAGTCCTTTTATCCCATCTTCCTTTAAGGATTTTTCTATTCTTTTTTAACCTCCCCATTAGCATTTAGTGTAATTTCCTTTAAAAATTGAAATTCGGGTATTGTTAGAAATTAATTATAAAATATTTATGTAACTCATTGGTGGTATTAATTCTAATTGTGTGTGTTTTTAAGTATCTTCCACAAATAGATGCTAGCCATTTTTCTGGAGCAGCAAATGAAAGACCAGAAAATAAATTAGATGTACAAATGAAAGGTAAGAATAATACTCTTTTTATAAAGTTATGCTATTGTGGCCTTGTTTAAAATTATAGAATAACAATATGACTTGCTAAATGTATAATAAGAAATAAGTTAAATACTAATACTTTCAGAGACTTATCAGTTTTCAGCAACATGTTAATTTGATAGAGTTACTAAGGGATCTGTGTCATGAATAAAGCTGTAATATATTCTAATACCAAGGAATGCTAATAAATGAGGAAAAGTTGATTAGAAATTAAAGCAAAAGTAATTCATGCAGGGAGGCGATAGATGAATATCAGGTACTGTGCATGAATACCTGATTAGTTATGAAGAGATTATGAAACTCATAAGGAAAATTACTTTGTGATTGCTTATAGAATCTCAGTTTGGTGGACATGGAAGATAGAAATGTTAGACTTGATTCAAAAAAGCTATTACATAAAAAACTTTATAAGAAAATTCTGTAGTGACAAGGTCTTAGCAAAGTTTGAGGTGGCCCCGTTTGGAGATCACTTTGTGTTTTGCCCAGATCTTAAGGTCTCCAAAGACTACCAGGAGCTGGACCATATATGCAAATGCAAAGTGTTTCATTTGGGCTTTAGCTAGGTCTCTCTACCACCACCAACTCAGTAGATCAGAGGGGAGAGCCCAAGCAGCTGCATGGCATGGTTTTTATTAGGGTTTGAGCAAAAATCAGGAATTCAAAGCTTAGCAGTTACAGTATTGTATGGCATTCAGCAAAGGCAAGCTTGTTACAAAGTGATTGGCTAACTAACATAACAAACATTGAGTGAACTATTTACAGACCTCAAGAATGTTAGGTGGGTGGGCTACCCAACACAAATGCACTACCCTGAGATAAGATACCTTCCCATTATTGTGGTTACTGTAGGCTATTCCTTGGGTAGGGAATTTTGTGATTTCTTTTTTCTTATTCCTGGAATTGGTGACCCATGCCTAGTTCCTGGGACTGATGCCTTTTGTGGGGGAGTACTGGGGAGGGGTCAGGCTTGGTCCTCTCAGTTGCACACATATCATTTGGTTACATATCTCTAGGATTCTAGGAGTCTTTCAGGATTGTCAGAAGCTACATCCATACAATCTCCTAGACATAACTGCATAGCAAGAGCTCAGCAAGGAAAACAGCAATAGACATACCAACTTAGACAGGGAAAAGCCCTCAAGGTTCAGTCCTACACAAAGAAGTATTTTGAAGCAATGCTTGAGAGCAGGAGAAATAGTCTTCTTCAGCGAAGGGAACACTGATTAGTTTTCCAATGTTATGTCCAGTTAGTGAATCCCAAAAGACCAGGAATAGATTCCACTGTAAATACATGAGGTGGTTTTTAACTGTATACATGTTCGAACATGGGTCTCAAACTTCCTGTGGAAACAGGAAGGGAATACAGCCCCACGGTCTAGGGAAGCAAAGTTTTTATGGGGCAAAACCACAAGCAGAGACTTACATGCTTTGGCATTACATGACTGGGTAAGGGAGATTGACTTTTGAAATGATTGGTCCACTTTAGACGCCAAGACTACAAACAGTTCTGGCCTGGTCATATGGGTCCGTTTCCTAGCAACTGTATAACTATTGGGCTGGAAAAGATTGCCTTAAACTAGTTTTTTTTCCCAGGTGGCTGGACATATCTCCATTTTGCTGGCCTTAGTTCAGGCTTTTAAAATAATAGCCACTGATTTTTAATTCTTTGGTCTCTCACCAATACCAAATGTCCAGCCTGAATGCATACATACAATTAACATTATAGAGACTGAGCAGGTTGTGCTATTTATTTAGGGGTGTGTGTGTGTGTTAATTCCCACTTCTAACTCCTCTCTTCTAACTCTCTCACATTCACCTCCTTGATTTCTTTCAAATTCATGGCCTCTTTTTTAATTAATTGTTGTTTCATACATAAGTATGTTGGTAAATACATATATACAACCTGCTTAGTCTAATGTTACTTGCAATGGAATTATGGATGTTGGAGAAGAAACTACAACCACCACTTTACAAAACCAGCATATAATAAAACTCTTTAAAATGTCTAAAGTAAAAAGGGACAAATACCGTAAGAAATGGCTGTGAAAGTAGCACACACATGGATGCAAAAAGGAACATTTTGTGAGTCCTTTCATTAACATTACATTGCTTTTAAAACACCTGGTTATTAATATACAATAGTTTTCTGAAAATGCCTAACATCTTTTAATATTAAAACTCTATTAAGCATTTTCTTTTATATGTGATCAATATATTTTCTCAAGATTATATTTGAAACAGTGTAGTTTCCAATTTAATTAAATCTATATTTTACTTTTTATTCCGTATGTCTTCTCACATTTTTCTTCAATCAGCAACAACAACATAAAATCCAAAACATAGGAAGCAAAATAAAATTTCCCAGAATTAGGGTAATCATTGTGAAACCACAGTGATTCAGTTCCATATTAACTGTGCCTGGATGATGTTGCTCATTTTTGTATAATGGATTGTTTGTCTTTTCAGAACCTACAAGGAACTATCCAAACATGAAGGTAAAAACTTCTACAGTCTTGTTCAGTATTATATATTATATTTTGTAAACCATGTAACAAGTGTTAAATTTCTTGTTTTAAAATTCATTCAGACACCAAATGAAATGAATGACCTCATTCCAAATGAACACTTAGAAGTGAAGGATGAAGGAACATTAAACTCAGGTAAATCTAAAACAGCAATTTTTCTGGAAAGAAGGACTTGAAATTATGTGCAATATTCACAGAATTCTAAATGGTAATTTCTCACAAAATTTGATATTGGTAACTTGCGATTAATAACACAGGAAATACAAGGTATACCCACAGTGTTAGGAAAAAGCAGCTTGACTTGCTTATTCCTATCTTTTTAGTGGAGAGTAAAGAGTTTATTAAGAGAGTTTGTAATGCCTCCAGAAGGCAGATAGAGGGTGGCAGGATGGTGGAAACTCTGAGGAAAATTCATGCCCCACCACTAGAGACAAACCCCATGGTAGAGCCTGTGAAGAAAATCAGAAGGCCTTCTATATTTTTTGAAGATAGGGGAAGTTCAGTAGATAAAGCCTGTACTGAACTACACACGCAGATTATATGCCTCATTGGACCTCCTTTCAACTGGAGGCTCTTATTCCTCTGGGTCTATTGGCTATCTGAATCTGTTCCACATTTTAGTTTATGCGTCAGTAATTTCATCACCAACTGTCAGACATAGACTCAAGTCTGTGTTACCAAGTTTTCTAATGAGTTCCTTCAACATGAGAAGATGAGTACTAGAACACTGGCAATGTAAACACAAGGGACTTAAACATATTAATTAGATCGTATCACATTTTGTGTCTTTCCCACTTGTACAGTACTGGGAAAGGTTGGATTCCTCATAGATCAGTACCAATACATTTTAGTAAAAAAAAAATTCTGTGTGCAGTGAATTGGTGACTTTATATATTGTTTTAGGAAACAGTCCCTGGTTTAATAGTGAATGGCTGTTACTTTGCGCAGTTGCCTTCTACAAAATCATCTCCATTCATTTATTCACTTGCTCTCCAAGTATATATTCATACCATATTTAGAACTATCTATATTCATACCAAGTAATAACAAACTTTAGAAACATCACTCTACAAACTTTTAGGTGATTCCCATAACCTGACTTCTGTCCATCCCTTTATTTGCAGCTATTCCTTCTTCTACCCATTCCTCTATCATTGTTACAGTTCTGAGAATGCTACCATATTCTCCTTGTTATTAGACTGACATATACCAATATTTGTCATGTCTCTTCCTCTCCATTTCTCTAATATCATGAACTTACCGTATTTTAAGTCTGCCTAAAACAAGGTAAAAAAAATTTACTCTTGACTCTTGAGATACGTTCATAATATTCCCAAGTCAGCACATGGCAGGCACATGATAGATGATTGTTCAGTTTAACAAATGATAATTGCTTATACAAGTCTAATATTCAACATTGCCAGTCCAATACAGCAAGAAAAAAAGACATATTAAAGATAGCTTGCCAGGAGACAACTTCCTGAACAGAATACCAACAGGACAGGCTCTAAGATCAACAATCAATAAATGAGACCTCATGAAATTGAAAAGCATCTGCAAAGGACACTGTCATTAGAACAAAACGACAACCTACAGACTAGGAAAGGATCTTCACCAACTCTATATCTGACAGAGGGCTAATATCCAGAAAATATAAAGAACGAAAGAAGTTAAAAAGCAACAAATCAAGTAATCCAATTAAAAATGGGGTACAGGGCTAAACAGAGAATTCTCAATAGAGGAATATCGAATGGCAGAGAAATGCCTAAAGAAGTGCTCCTTAGTCATCAGGGAAATAAAAATCAAAATGACCTTGAGATTTCACCTTACACCCATCAGAATAGCTAAGATCAAAAACTCAATTGAGGACACATGCTGGACAGGATATGGAGAAAGCAGAACCCTCCTCCATTGCTGGTTAAGAGTGCTAATTTGTGCAGTCACTTTGGAAATCAATTTGGTGCTTTCTCAGACAATTAGGAATAGTGCTACCTCAAGATCCAGCTATACCACTCCTAGGCATATATCCAAAATACACTCAAGTATACAACAAGGACATTTGCTCAACCATGTTTGTGGCAGCTTTATTCATAATAGGCAGAATCTGGAAACAACCCAAATGTCCTGCAACTGAGGAGTGGTTACAGAAATTGTGGTATATTTACACAATGGATTATTACTCAGGAATAAAAAACAAGAAAACCATGAAATTTACAGGCAAATGGTAGGATCTAGAAAAGATCATCTTGAGTGAGGTATCCCAGAAGCAGAAAGACACAGATGGTATATGCTCACTTATAAGTGGATACTAGATATATAATATAGGGTAAACATACTAAAATCTGTACACCTAAAGAAGCTAACCAAGAAGGAGGACCCTGGGTAAGATGATCAATCCTCACTCAGAAAGGCAAACAGGATGGACATCGGAAGAGGGAGAAAACAGGGAACAGGACAGGACGGAGGGCCTCTAAAAGACTCTACCCAGCAGGGTATCAAAGCAGATGCTGAGACTCCTAGCCAAATTTTGGGCAGAGTGCAGGTTATTTTATGAAACTAGTGAGAGATGAAAGACCTGGAGGGGTCAAAGATAACCTAGAACCCCTGAACAGATGTGGCCCATGGCAGCTCAGTATCCAAGTAGTTTCCCTAGAAATGGGGACAGGGATGTCTCTGAGATGAAATCAAGGGTTGGCTCTTTGTTCACCTCCCCCTCTGCAGGGAGCAACCTTACCAGGTCACAAAGAATGACAATGCAGCCAGTGCTGATGAGACCTGATAGGCTAGGGTCAGATGGAAGGGGAGGAGGACCTCCCCTACCAGTGAACTGTGGAGGGAGAAGGAAGGAGATGAGGGAGGGAGCTACAGCTGGGATACAAAGTGAATAAACTGTTACAAATAAATAAATAAATAAAATTTAAAGATAGCTTGCAATTGAAATAGCAGATAACAATGAACAGATATTAAACTCATGAGTAGAAAAATAAATATAATTATGATGCAAAGAGCAATTATAACCAAATAAAAAGTCATTGTGACAGTGAGTCCTAATAGAGTAACAGGACCTAATTAATATTGTAGACACTAACTTTTCTGCTGTAATAAACATATTGTTTCCAAATGAGGTACGAAAACTTTGCAGCCGTAATTGAACAAGAAAAATTCCTAGCTAGTCTTGAAGTGCCACTCCAGAAAAGTAGAAAATAATGCCCAGCGTAACTACATGTGAGTCCATATGTATACACGCACACACATATACACATATTTATGGTGTTGATTTATACTTATTGTAATAATTTGTTCGTGTTTAAAATGTTTACATTTCTTGAGCATGGAGCACTTTACTGTCTCTCTAAATAATCCAATGAAGCTCTTCATTAATGAGGCTTTTAATTCCAATTTCAAGAATTATCCAGTTAAACATATTTGAAACTTCTGATATTAAATGTCCATATGATATTTTCATCAATATTTTGCAGCTTCTGTGGACAGTATAAAATTCATATTACTTGTTTCCTGCTTTGTATCAATTACATATATGGTTTTGTTTTCAGAACCAACTGTTAAATCTACATCAGAAGAACAACAAAAATGTCCTGATGCCCGATATAAAAAACAACTGGTGGTATTTAATTTTATTTTAACATAATGTTTTCATTAATAAATAGTGAAAAATAGGTATATGGAAGTTGTTTTAAGCCTGCCCTGAGGAATCTGTAGATGATTTAATCTTTTGTTTTAACACATTTAACTAGTTGAGGCAATTAATGTATTTTAAGAATCTGTAATAACATAGCTGAATCTTATTTTTAGACACATTTCAAGCTGCTGATATCATAGTTTGGATTATATTTGAATGACATCTTTAAGTGTTTAACATTGATCAAATCTGAAATTTTTGTTTGGGTGTTTTTTTGTTGTTGTTGTTGTTTTGTTTTTTTTTAACCAATGATAACTAACATCTCTTGAATCTGACTCATTCCAAGTAGTCACCATTCTCAGTAAAACCTGAGGTTTCTTCTTACAAGTCAATATTGCTGACATTTAAGTTTCAATTACTCATTCAATGAGTTATTGATCCTCATTTTAACATGTCTTTAAGCAAACTGGACCAATGGATATTGTGCATTTATTCACTGTTAAAGATCAAAGAGAAGAAAGTATGGGAATTAGTCAGGAGAAAGGTAAGAAATCCTATTATAAAACACCATTTGGTGGATACTTATTCAAAACAGGGTTGAGATAATCTACTTGCCTAGACAAATTAGATATTAGATACTAATGAACTAATATAACATATTAATAGACAGTAACTCAAACATTTTATAAAATGTGGGCTGGACCCAGAAGGGACAGGAGCCCTGCAAGGAGACCAACAAAGCCAAAAAAGCTGGGCCCACGTGGTACTGCAGAGAATGATACATCAACCAAAGACCTAGCACATTAGAGGACCTAGACACCTTGTGCAGATATAGCCCACAGACAGCTCAGTCTCCATGTGGGCTCCATAGTGAGGGGAGAAGAGAAAGTCTCTCACATGAACTTGGTTGTCTGCTCCTTGATCTCTTCTCCCTGCTGAGGTGCCCATAGAGGAAAACCATCCAGGCAGTCTTGATGGGACTTGATAGGTAAGGGTCAGACAGTCAGAAGGAGGACTTTTCCTATCAGTGGACAACAGGAGAGGGATAGGGGAGGAAGAGGTCGGGTTGGGAGGTGGGACCACCAGGAGGAGATGAGGAAGGGGTCTACACCTGGAATACAAAGTGACTAAATATAAAATAATAATAATAAAGAAAAAAGATATTGAAAACTTACAAATGAAACAAAGAACATATTTTGTTAATTGATTTAAAATACTGCTTTATATTAAGTATTTCACTGCTTTTAATTGAAACAGATTTTTAAGAGTTTTTTTACCATTCCATTGAATATATAATTTCATATTCCTCTTATGAAATGTTTATTAATAGTTTTAGAAGGCATAGTGCAAAGCAAAATAATGAGATCATAGTTAGAGCCCATATGTATTCACAAGAGGAATATTTCATGCAAATCATGAAGATTCAAACTGACCAGTTTATAAAATTTTCTTAACTGAGTTATGCTTATCTCTGAAAATTTTAAGTCAGATTGTGTTGCCAAAATTACAATACAAAGTGGAGAATGTGATGTAGTCACATTTTAATGATGCTGAAATATTTAATTAAAATTAGCTACTGAGGTATTTAATCAACCATCAGTTCTAACAGTTGTAAAGACATCTGAGTATTTTTTAATAAAATCAAGTATGATGAATCTATACATTTCCCAGTTGATTTCTCTTCTTTAATTTATTAACTCCAGTTGATTTCTATTGAATTTCTTTCCTAAACAAAAGATTATATAAGAAATAAAACGAAAGTCTGACTACATCCGCCAAATTTACTTGCAATTCCCAATCATGAAAATATTTTCTCACATGAATTATTGTTATTTGATGATTGATGGTGTCATAGTGATGTGTAGTTGATGTATACAATATCTTTGGTATTTTAGATTCCCCTGAGGAACAACCCCAACCTCAGGTAATACCTCATGCTTATTACATATCATTAATTTAATATTCTATGAAATATACATGTTATAAACTATTCTTTCAATCTCATATAGTGTACCACTGGAAAGACAGATTCTACTGCTCATAAAGAATCATATGCAAATAAAGAGGAGTCATCTTATGCAGGTGAATCTTACAGTATTGATTTTTCTTAATTCTTTTCCTTTTTTCTTAAGTTCACTGGTGGATTTGATATGAACAATGCATACATATAGTTGCCAGTTTAATTCTTGAAAACATTGTTTACTGGGTTAAGATAATGTGTTTAAAGTTGTGAAGTTTTACTCACCAACATACCTTGTTATCAGTACACAAAATTTCAGTTTTCAAGTATCTGTGTTGCTTAAAGAATTCATGGCTTAAATAATAAATTTCATTGATGTACTCACACTTAATAATACATACAAGAATGATGGTGTAATGGGTACACATCTGTGCCCTCACTTCTTCCAGAAGTTGGCACAACTCTTTTCTTTAAAACTAAAAGGTTGGCTATTACGAATAAACCTGCTACGAACATGGTTGAACAAATATTCTTGTTGTGTACTTGAGCCTCTTTTGGATATATGCCTAGGAGTGGTATAGCTGGATCTTGAGGTAGCACTATTCCTAATTGTCTGAGAAAGCACCAGATCAATTTCCAAAGTGGCTATACAAGTTCACATTCCCGCCAGCAATGGAGGAGGGTTCCCTTTTCTCCACAACCTCTCCAGAATGTGTTGTCAGTTGAGGTTTTGATGTTAGCCACTCTGATAGGTGTAAGGGTAAATCTTAGATGTAGCCTATGGCAGCTCCATATCCAAGTGGATTCCCTAGTAAGGGGAAGAGGGACTGTCTGTGAAATGAACTCAGTGGCTGGCTCTTTGACCACTCCCCCTGAGGGAGGAGCAGCCTTACCAGGACACAGAGGAAGACATTGCAGCCAGCCTGATGAGACCTTGTAAGCTAGGTTCAGATAGAAGGGGAGGTGGACCTCACCTATTGGTGGACTTGGGAAGGGGCATGGGAAGAGATGAGGGAGGGAGCGTGGGGTTGGGAAGGATTGAGGGAGGGGGCTACAGCTGGATGTAAAGTGAATAAAATGCAAAAAAAATTTTTAAAAGGTTGGTTTGACCTTTAGTTTTTTGAGTTTCATGTGGATTAAAAGTATAAAATTATACTTACTAATTCAAATTAGATGACAGTCTGTTGCTTATCTATAGCTAATATGTGTATTAATGTGCTAGTGTTTTGTCAACTTGACACAGGTAAAGTCATTTGGGAAGAGAAAAGATAAGTAGAGAAAATACATTTTTCTTGATTAATCTTTTATGTAGAAGAGCACAGCCCACTTGAGGTGACATCATCCTTGAACAGGTGGTCCTTGGTTGTATAAGAAAGCAGAGTGAGCAAGCCAGTAAGAATAAAGCCCTAAGCAGCACACCTTTTTAGTTTTTACCTTAGATCTTGCATCCAAATTCTTTTTTTATTAATTACAATGTATTCATTTTGTATCCAGCTGTAGTCCCTTCCCTCATCCTCTCCCAGTCCCACCCTCCCTCCCTCATCTCTTTCCATGCCCCTTCCCAAATATACTGATAGGGGAAATCCTCCTCCTCTTCCCTCTGACACTAGGTTATCAGGTCTCATCAGGACTGGCTGCATTGTTTTCCTCTGTGGCCTGGTAAGGCTGCTCCCCATTCAGGGGGAGGTGATCAAAGAGTCAGCCATTCAGTTCTTCAGCTATGCTGACTTCTTCCTGTATGGAGTGTAGTTTGAGGGTCGTAATATGAAATAAACCCTTTCCTCTCTCAGCTGCTTTTCCTCATGGTGTTTTATCACAGCAACACAAACTCCAAGTAAGACATTTAATTCGCTTGTTACTTTAGCAACTGAGCTTATTCCACCATGGTATTATCTTTGTTGCAGGGGATAATAAAATGTGATGTGATCAACTATTTTCCTACCTTTCTCTCTAAACTACAGAACTAACTTTTTTTTACTCATAGAAGTTTAATTTCCTATAATAATTCATGCTCTAAATATAAATTCATATACCCAGTTGAATGGTATGTTGTTGATTCATAATATTAAGTTATACCATTTAATTTATACATATATTTGTCTTATGTACTACATTCACCTTTGATCTTACAGATGTCAGAAGTGGGCATCAGATTACCTGGAAGTAGAACTATAGAAGGTTGTTAGGCATCATGGGAGTGGTGGGAATTGAACCAAGATCCTCTGGAAAGCAGCTAGGATTCCTAACCATTGGGCCATAGCTCTAGCTCCTGTTTGATTTTTCTTTAAATTGCTTTTAGATTGATACTATGGCCTTATAATTTTTTATACGTATCTTAGCAGTGAATTAATAGTCATGATAGTTATGTAAAATAACATTGTAATTATATAAAATAATATTTGTTGATATGTCTGTGGTATACAAAATTAGGGTATTCTTGAAATTTTAGAAACAAGGTGCCTCAACACAGGAAGAAAAGCACGAGAGAAAGTTCAAAGTTAACAAAAAATGATAGGACTGATGTGATGGCTCATTCAGGAAAGAGCTTGCCATATAAGCATGTGAACCAGAGTTTGAGATCAGCACCTATACAAAAAGCTGGGAACTTTCTTGTAATTGTAGCACTGTGAAATTTGAGGAAGGTTAATCTTTAGGGATGACTGATAAATTTTAGACCAATGAAAGCATGTTACAAAATAAGATGTATAATGTCTGAATAATGACACCAAAGGTTGATTCAAAGTTCTACACTCACACACAGACACACACACACACGCGCACATATACAAGCTCATACACATGCACATGTGTTCAAACTAAAAATAAAAACAATGCAAAGTGAACTAGCTGTTAAAATTCATTTCATATGTAATTTAATGTCAGAAAATCAGAGGGTCTGCGTCTCTAGCTAAGGGCATTCAGGAACTTTTTTTTATAGGATTAATACTTTCATATTAGTAGTAGCTCTGAGGCCATTCACAAAGTTTTGAACATCATCATAGCTTTATACCTTCACATTTGTGTCCATGACACTTACATCTATAGTAAGCCCATCTTAAGGTTCTCTGATTAGACTTCAAGTATTCAACAGTAGTGCATGTTATTGTATGTGGATAGGATAGGTGTGCAACATGTGCATGAGGAGGGCACATATTCATGTATGTCTGTAGGGGCAAGAATATATCATAGAGAATGTGTAGACATCAGAGGCCAACCTCCAGTATCTGTTTTGCTCTCTGTCAGGCTCGTTTATTCTCTGACTATTCCAGACTAGCTTGCTATTAGCTTCATATTCCTTTTTTTTTTTACTAATTGCACTTTATTCACTTTGTATCCCCCCTGTAGCTCCCCCCTTTCCCCTCCCAACCTCTCCCTTCCCCCTCTTCTCCATGCATGACCCTCCCCAAGTCCACTAACAAGGGAGGTCTTCTTTTCCTTCCTTCTGACCCTAGTCTATTAGGTCTCATCAGGAGTGGCTGCATTGTCTTCCTCTGTCGCCTAGTAAAGCTGCTCCTCCTTCAGGGGGAGGTGATTAAAGAGCAGGCTAATTAGTTCATGTCAGAGGCAGTCCCTGTTCCCATTACTATGGAACCCACTTGGACCCTGAACTGCCATGGGCTACATTTGCAGTGGTTATAGGTTATCTCCATGCACGCTACTTGGTATCAGTCTCAGGGAAGAACCCTGTGCTCAGATTTCTTCTCGTGGAGCTTCTGTCCTCTCCAGATTTTACTATTTCCCATTTCTTTCACAAGATTCTCTGCATTCTTCCCAAAGGTTAGCCATAAGTCTTAGCATCTGCTTTGATAGTCTGCAGGGCAGAGTCTTTCAGAGGACCTCTGTGGCAGGCTCCTGACTTGTTCCCTGTTTTCTCCTTCTTCTGATGGGGATTGAGCATTTTAGCCAGAGTCCTCCCTCTTGATTAGTTTCTTTAGGTGTACAGATTTTCTTAGGTTTATCCTATTTTATATGTCTATATGAGTAAGTATATACCATGTGTATCTTTCTGCTTCTGGGATAGCTCACTCGGGAGGATATTTTCCAGTTCCCACCATTTACCTGCAAATTTCATGATTTCCTTGTTTTTTATTGCTGAGTAATATTCCATTGTGTGGATGTACCACAATTTCTGTAGCCATACATCAGTTGAGGGATATCTGGGTTGTTTCTAGTTTCTGGCTGTTAAAAATGAAACTGTTACAAACAGGGTTGAGCAGATGTCATTATTGTGTACTTGAGCCTCTTTTGGATATATGCCCAGGAGTCGTATAGCTGGATCTTGAGGAAGTGCTATTCCTAGTTGTCTGAGAAAGAGTCAAATTGATTTCCAGAGTGGTTGTACAATTTTATATTCCCACCAGCAGTGGAGGAGGGTTCCCCTTTCTCCACATCTTCTCCAGCATGTGTCCTCACTTGAGTTTTTGATCTTAGCCATTCTGATGGGTGTAAGGTGAAATCTCAGGGTCGTTTTGATTTACATTTCCCTGATGACTAAGGTTGTTGAGAATTTCTTTAAGTGTTTTTCTGCCATTCATATTCCTCTATTGAGAATTCTCTGTTTAGCTCTCTTCCCCATTTTTTAATTGGATTACTTAATTTCCTGCTTTTTAACATCTTGAGTTCTTTATATATACTGGATATCAACCCTCTGTCAGATATAAGGTTGGTGAAGATCCTTTCCCAGTCTGTAGGTAGTCATTTTGTTCTGACGACAATGTCCTTTGCTTTACAGAAGCCTTTCAGTTTCATGAGGTCCCATTTATTGATTGTTGATCTTAGAGCCTGTGCTGTTGGTGTTCTGTTCAAGAAGCTGTCTCCTGTGCCAATGAGTTCCAGGCTCTTCCCCACTTTTTCTTCTAACAGGTTTAGTGTGTCTGGTTTTATATTGAGGTCTTTGATCCACTTGGACTTCAGTTTTGTGCAGGATGATAAGTATGGATTTATTTACATTTTTCTACATGTAGACATCCAGTTAGAGCAGCACCATTTGTTGAAGATACAATCTTTTTTTCCATTGTATGGTTTTGGCATCTTTGTCAAAAATCAGGTGTCCATAAGTGTGTGGGTTTATTTCGGGTCTTCTATTCAGTTCCATTGATCCACCAGTCTGTTTCTATGCCAGTACCATGTAGTTTTTATTACTGTTTCTCTATAGCACAGCTTGAGATCAGAGATGGAGATACCTCCAGAAGATCTTTTATTGTAGAAGACTTTTAGCAATTCTGGGTTTCTTGTTATTCTATATGAAGTTGAGAATTTTTCTTTCAAGGTCTGTAAAGAAGTGTATTGGTAATTTGATGGGAATTGCATTGAATCAATAGATTGCTTTTGGTAAGATGGCCATTTTACTATGTTCATCCTGCCAAGCCATGAGCATGGGAGATCTTTCCATCTTCTGATATCTTCTTCTAATTCTTTCTATAGAGACTTGAAATTTTTTTCATACAAGTCTTTGACTTTCTTGGTTAGGGTCACATCAAGGTACTTTATGTCTTTTGTGGCTATTGTGAAGGGAATGGACAATTTTCTTGATTGATTCCACTTACCAAAGCTGAATCAAGATGAGGTAAATCAGTTAAATAGTCCTATAACCCCCTAAGGAAATGGAAGCAGTCATCAAAAGTCTCCCATCCAAAAAAAGCCCAAGACCAGATGGTTTCAGTGCAGAATTCTACAGACCTTAAAAGAAGAGCTAACTTCAGTTCTCCTCAAACTATTCCACAAAATAGAAACAAAAGGAACACTACCAAACTCATTCTATGAAGCCACAGTCTCCTTGGTACCTAAACCTCACAGAGACCCAACAAAGAAAGAGTATCTCAGGCCAATTTCCCTATGAACATTGATGCAAAATACTCAACAAAATCCTTCCAAACCAAATACAAGAGCACATCAAAGATTTCATCAACTATGACCAAGTAGCCATCATCCCAGGTATGCAGGGGTGACTCAATATATGGAAATCCATCAATGTGATCCACCATATTAACAAACTCAAAGGAAAAAAAACCCACATGATAATATCCTTAGATGCTGAAAAAGCATTTAACAAATTCCAATATCCATTCATGTTTAAAGTATTGGAGATATCAGGGATACAAAGCACATAGTGCAAGCCTATAGCCAACATCAAATTCAATGGAGAGAAACTTAAATCATTCCCATGGAAATCAGGGATAATGCAAGGATGCCCCCATCTCCATATCTCTTTAATATAGTTCTTGAAGTCATTACTAGAGCAATAAGACAATTGAAGGAAATCAAGGGGATAGAAATTGGAAAGGAAGAAATCAAAGTATCACTATTTGCAGATGATATGATGCTATACCTGAGTGACACCAAAAATTCTACCAGGGAACTCCTACAGCTGATAGACACCTTCAGGAAAAGTGGCTGGATACAAAATTAACTCAAAAAAATCAGTAGCCCTCCTGTATACCAAAGACAAAAGGGCTGAGAAAGAAATTAGGGAAACAACACCCTTCACAGTAGCTTCTTATTCTTATGTTCTTATTTTCCATCCCATCAAGGGTAAACTGTGACTACAGACATGTGTTTCTCTCTCTAAATTCACATAAGTTATGGGGATAGAGTTATATATTCAATTGTCAAAATTTTTACATTCTCTATATAACCTTTTCCACTCTCTGCCATTTACTATAGTCTTAGAAACAGACTGTGAAGCCAGCAACACCACCTCTGTTCTTTCAAATATTGTATACATGCGGCCTTTTCACTATCTCCTTTAAAGTCTCATCCAGTTTCTCTCACATATATTTCATTGAAGTAATTATGGAATGTAAACATGTACAAACACTTTGGAAATCAATCTGGGTCCTTCTCAGACAATTAGGAATACTGCTTCCTCAATACCACTCCTAGGAATATATCCAAAAGACCTTCAAGTATACAACAAGGACATCTGTGCAACCATGTTTGTAGCAGTTTTGTTCGTAATAGCCAGAACCTGGAAACAACCAAGATGTCCCTCAGTTGAGGAATGGATACAGAAATTGCGGTACATCTACACAATGGAATATTACCCAGCGATTAAAAAAAAAAAACAAGGAAATCATGACATTTGCAGTCAAATAGTGGGAAATAGAAAAGATCATCCTGAATGAGGTATCCCAGAAGCAGAAAGACATACAGGGTATATACTCACTTATAAGTGGATATTAGACATACAATATAGGATAAACATATTAAAATCTGTACATCTAAGGAAGCTAATCAAGAAGGAGGACTCTGGCTAAGATGTTCAATCCCCTCTCAGAAAGGCAAAGAGGATGGACATTGGAGGAGGGAGAAAACAGGGAGCAGGACAGAGGTCTACCACAGAGGACCTATGGAAGGCTCCACCCTACAGGGTATCAGAGAAGATGCTTAGACCTATAGCCAAACTTTGGATAGAGTACAGGGAATCTTATGAAAGAAATGGGAGATAGTAAGACCTGGAGAGGTCAGCAGCTCCACAAGAAGAGCAACAGATCCAAAATATCTGGGCTCAGGGGTCCTTTCTGAGACTGATACTCCAGCCAAGGACCACTCATGGAGATGGCCTGGAACCCCTGCACAGATGTAGCCCATGGCAGTTCAATGTCCGAGTGGGTTCCATAGTAACAGGAACAGGGACTGTTTCTGACAGGAACTGATTGGCCTGCTCTTTGATCACCTCCCCCTGATGGGCTAGCAGCCTTACCAGGCCGCAGAGGAAGTCAATGTAGCCACTCCTGATGAGTCCTGATAGACTAGGATCAGAGGGAAGGGGAAGAGGACCTCCCTTATCAGTGAACTGAGGGAAGGGCATGGGACAGGAAAAGGGAGGGAGGTTGGGATTGGGAGAGGAGGAGGGAGGGCTACCGGGGGATACAAAGTGAATAAATTGTAATTAATAAAAATAA